>VWZS01005937.1:160917-179320 GCA_013397075.1 Rhabdornis inornatus
CCACCCCAGGGCCACCCCGGGGCCACCCCAGGGCCAGTCCAGGACAGAGATGCTCCCTGGGAGCCCGGCTGGCTCTCCATGCTCCCTGTGGGAGGGAGAGAAATGACAGAGGAAAGCAAGAAAGAGACAGTATTTATTCATTAATGATCGTAGGCATGCGGCTACGTGAACAAAATGAGCACTCGGGGTAAGTAAAAGAGGCTCCTAAACGAATTTTGGAGCCAAAGGTGGTTTCAGAGGGCTGCCCTGGCATGCCACGCTGTGATGGAGCATTAGCAGAGGGTGAGGAAGGATGGCTGAAATGAGAAATGTTTGTCAGAGCAGCTCCTCACACTCGATACTCACGGGGCTGCAGCTGCCTCAGTGTTGGACCCGACCCTCTGCAGAGTGAGCCCTCTGCATGGGTCTGAACCATGCTGACAGGAAACTCCGGCATCTATGGATAGTGCTCACAGGGATGCTGCAGGGAAAAAATAATGAGAAAAGACTTAAGGCCACTATGCATATTATGGCATGTATCATTAAGATGTGAGGAAGAGCTGAAAATACAAAAATTAAGGGAGTCAGTTGTAACTGCTTGCTTAGAATATTTCAAAATATTTTGTTCTAAATTTTAGGTTTTTTGTTTCATATTGTATTTTTGAAATTCGTGAAAAAATAATCAGTTTTTCATAGTAAAAGACTGACTTTGAATGAAAACTTGGAACTGTAAATTTAGACTTTTGAAATTGGATTTTGGATTGGATATTGAAACTGTCAGTTTCTCATAACTGACCTTTTTCCCTACATACAAAATTACTGTTGATGAATCAGCACATTTTTTAATACAAACATTTCTCTAAAAACCCTTGGCAGGCAATATAAGTACAGAGAGCCTGTGTGCAGGGATAGAAATTTATTTCTGGGCCTTCATTTCAGTATGTGTACTGTGGGAGTTGGGATTTTCTTCAGTTTTGCCATGAGTGAAAATTATCTAGCAAATATTTTCTATAGATACTTCTTTTGTCTTCCTTACTGTGTTGTGTTATATTGTGTTTTTTTTGCCGTGTCCACAGAAATGAGCATTTTGGGGTGAGACTTTGGCGTGTGCATGTCCAGCTGTGGGTGCTGTGCCCCTGGCTCAGCGCTGGCACAGCAGGGCTGCGTGTGGCTGCCAGCTGCCGTGGCGTGGCACAGGGCACAGGGCACAGGGCACAGAACCCCAGAGCTGGCTGCAGAGCAGCGCCAGGGCAGCCAGAGGAGCTGCTGCCCTGCAGGGACAGTCCCTGGGGGATTCTGGCCCTTGCTGGCTTTTCTCCTTTTGGCTGCTGGGATCTGCACTGAACGCTTGCACAATCGTACCTTACGGTTATTGGCTTTCATTTAGCAAGGAGTGCCCTATCACTTAACCTAGAGTTCTCAGAAATGGTGTGTGATCAGCTAACAGTGTTTAAACTGCATTCCTCTGCCATCAGACGTGAACTTCAGGGAATTTTCACTGAAACTATTGGAGCTCTTTTCAAGGTTTAGAGAATACAATAGAATATCCAATGCTGACAACGATTAATTGCTTTTGTGGGATGCCACAACACTTCAAAAATCACCTCCTGCTTTAAATTCAGGGGACTGTTTTGGACACTGCTGTTAGCAAGCACCTCTGTGACAGTGACCTGTGTGTGACCAAGGCTGCACTGAGCCAGGAATGTAATCCTGGCTTGTGGTTTTGGGATTGGAGAGGCAGAGGGGTGTCCAGAACATTGGGTTACACTGAGGATTCATTTTCTGCCATGGCAGGGGCTGTGCACCATACCCTGCAGACCTTTGAAGCTCATACTCACACTGCGTGGTGGTAAGAAGGATGCTCTTGCAGAGTCCCTCCTACTGACAAATGGCCTTTGCACAGTCACACATCTTCAAGAAAATCCAGCATCTTATTTACTAATTGATGACCCATTTGTGTTTTCTTTTTGTACCTTCCTGTTTCAATGTAAATGCTGGCACTATGGGCACCCTTTGTAAGGCTGTGGCAGCCTAATATTTGTGTTTTAATGTATATTTAAATATATATGGACTATTTCAGAGGCACCAGCATTGTCTGTGGAGCTCTAAGTTGTACATCTGTGAAAGCAAAATAAGGTACTGGGTAATACCTTACCAGGGATGCTGCCAGCACATCGAGTCAAATTCAGCTCACGTATGCTAAAATTTCAAGTGTATTGTTTCAAGTGAATAAGTATAGCTTTAACTCAATACAAAAACAAAAGCTGAAACCAGGTGAACATGTCTTTAAACCACACAAGAATTTCCCTTGTGGTTTTAAATTTTTTTGTCTTTAAGTTCAATTGAATAACATAATCAAAATACTTCATAGGAACAGTAAGCTTTAAAGTGTTTTATTCCAATAATGTGGATTGGTCATTTTACCACTCAGAAAGTGGTAAAAATAATTTATCACATGAATTAGGAATAAAAATGTGCTTAGAATAAAAATTGTTTAGAAACCAACCCCTTAAGAAATTATTGTGATTTTATCTTGTGGAAATTAATCGGACTCCTTGGGAAAGCTTTGTCACAGGAGATGTATTTCGTAGGTAATCAAGTTTTAGAGAGGATTAATAATTTTCCATATGAAATCTAACTTTTCTATATGTCTTCATATTTTTATAATCATTAAGAACAACCAGAATGTTTTTTTCTGGAAGATTCTTCCCCATTTCAGTCTCAATTTTCTAACTCCGTGAAAGAAAAAAAACCCCAAAACAATTGGCCAAGTGTTTCGAGGACTTGTTAAGCCCTGAAACCTTCTGAAATCTAAACATGCAAGGCAAAGGAGGTAAGGCTGAAGCTTCCCACAGCGATGCTCTGGCAGCTGGGAGCAGACAAATGCTGCAGTGCTGTGAGCTGTGAGCTCTTACCTGTGTGCAAAACAGGGAAACGCTCCTGAGCTTCAGTCCTGTCTTAGCTGCAGCTGATCTTCCCACCTTGGAGTAGATTCTTCTCACACGGATGGTCACGGTCCTCTTTTATCAGCTGGAGATCAGACACAGAAATTTCAGAAAACCTGGATGGAAATGGAATCAAATCTACTGCTTTATTGTTTTGGGTTTAGTGTGTTTTGTACAGGTTTTATAGGTCTGAGCTATATTTACCAACCAAAGTGAGAGTCTTTATTCTCAGGGAATGAAACGTGTGTTAACAGATCACAAGAAAATGCTTCAGCACAGCCCCTGAGGCTCTGAAAGACTGCTTGAGAATTTCTGATGCCTAACACTTTTTTGTTCTTAATAGGCAGATTTTTACCTTTGCAATAGGCACAAGACCTTGAAATTAACAGAAATTCCACAAAGTAAAAGTTGACTTTTGGGCAGCTCTTGAGGGGAGGGAGATGGACTCTAGTGTGCCTACAGTCCAGTGCCCACTTTTGCCTGGGAATTAGCCAGCAACCCTAACAGGAAAGAAAGCCAAGTAATTTGTGCAGCAGCTTTGGCATAACGCCTCCACACCATAGTGCCAGAAGTATTTCTGATGGGAATTAGAGCCCTGGAGCACTGCCTGTGTGTGAGAGGTGGATGTGCCCCAAATTCGCGGTGTCTGCAGGAAAATCCTGCCCCCACGACTGCACAGGTGACAAAGATTTGCTTCCATTGACCAAATGACAGCAAAGCCTTGGTTCACTTCCAAAGCCTTTCACTGGTGATGCAAAAACTTTTACAAGACTGACTATGAATCTTGGCTTCTCCAGTGTGGTATTCCTGGAAAAGTGCCTAAAAAACCGCTTAGACCCCATTGAAGATGGAGTTTAATCCTTTCTGTTCCCAAGTGATTACTTCTTGCTAGAGGAAAATTGGCTGAAATATTCTAATAGTTTCCTGAAGTCAGTATGAATTTGGCTTGAGCTGGTAAACTGCAGAGCTGTAGTATCTAAGAACTGGGATAGAACAATAGCTATTCCAATATTCCCAAGGAGCATGGGTAAAAAATGAACATGTTCAGGGCTCTGCTTTGTTAATATGGGAGTAGTAATAGATGTACATCGTGAAATTTAAGATCAGAACTTGTTGCCCTTGCTCTTGCTGTGGTAATCAAAATTACTATATTTTCCCAGTATCATCATACTGATCGTCCAAAATGCAAAGGCAGAACATGATGCAGTTCAGTGACTCACACCAGAGAAAACAATGCTTAATTATCTTTAAAAGCTGCATTTTTCAAGAGACTTGTCCCAGAAACAAGTCCCAGAACAGCCATGTTGAGGCAATCTGGTATTTATCAGTGAACACAGCCCCTTCGTGGGATGTGTAAGTGCTTGCTACAGCATATGGGGAAGAAGTGATTGACCCCTGAGTGTCCACAGCAGTGTGGGGGTTTGTCTCTGGAGGGTGCTCAGCCCTGGCCCACCCCAGTGCTGTAGGTCCCTGGCTCATTCCCTTTCTTTGCCCATGTTTCATTATGGAAGTCGTTGAGAGGACAGGAACGAGCTGTCAGGAACCCTCACTCGCCCCAAAGAGCAGCAACCACTCAAAGACCAAATTTAAGATAATTATTTGATAAGCAATTGGGGGGCAGAGGTACATTTCAGGAAAAATGCTTCTCCAGAAGCAGCAGGGCTGTAATGAGCTGAGTTCTGCTGGTTGTGCCTGTGATGTGCAAGCACCTCTGAGAAGGGCTGGCTGCTGCTGTAGCTGGTTCTGTGGCTGCTCAGACCGAGAGGTGCTGCTCAGTCACAGCTGGGATTTTTTTGGTAGCAGCAATGCTTTAGCACTTTCTGCTACAGACAAAGCTGATTGTCCCCTTCTCACCAGACACAGCCAGCCCTCTTGCTCCTGGAACTGCCTTTTGCCTCTCCGTGTCACACCATCATGACAGTCCCTAATGAGCTTCCTGAGTGACAAATACAGTAAAAACGTGGTTTTTCCAAATAACAGAGAAGAAACGCCAATCACAGAATTATAGAATTGTTGAGGCTGGAAAAAAACTTTAAGATCGTCAAGTCCAACCGTCAACCCAGCATCAGCCTCATGTTCACCACCAAACCGTGTCCTTAGGTAATACAGCCACATGCTTTTTGAACATTTCCAGGAATGGTGACTCCACCTGGGCAGCTGTGCCAGGGCTTTACAACCCTTTCCATGAAGGTGTTTTTCCTAATATCTAATCTAAACCTCCCGTGGTGCAGCTTGGGGTCATCTCCTCTCATCCTGTCAGTGGTTCTTGCAGGTCAGGCTCTCTGGGAATAATGTGGCCCCAGTCCCCAGGCAGTGTGTGGTCCTTGCCCCTGAGCACTTTGGAGCTGCACTCAAGGCTTCCTGGGCTGATGCAGTTTGTGATGAAAGCACAGTGAAGCACTGAAGTGATGCCTGTGGTGCTGCTGGTGAAGGACTGTGAGGTGGTTTGGGTGCTGCGTTGTTCTGGCAGTGGCACATAGCCCTGCTAGCCCCGAGGGTGGCCAGGGGCTGGCATGAGAGCAGACAGCTCGGAGCAAGAGCAAAACCACAACATCGTTTCCCAAACCGCTGAAATCATTCTCCTTGCTTTGGCACTGATTCCTGAACTTATCTCTTTGCTTCCATGGGACTTCAGTGTGTGTTTAAGCACATGTTCAATTCCTCTCCTGGATAAGGGACCATTGAAATCAGATAAAGTGAGTGTCTCTATAAAGGTATGCAAGACAAAAGTGTGGTTGGCACGGCAACAGCTAAAAATTTCCCCTGTGCAGGAAGTGGCCTGAGCAGAGGAATGCTTGTCCCCCCTTGCCTGCCCACCTGGGCTGCCAGGAAGCCCAGCCACACCTGGGTCCTCCAGCACTCCAGGGTGGGCAGCCCTTACTCAGACCTGGGTGACTGGATAGAGACATCTGATTTTTTGGCCACTTTGCTCATCGCTACATTGTACTTATGAAATCTCCAGGTGGACCAAATTTTGCCTTCACTCGGGAATTTTTTGTGTAATTGTTCCTGCCTCTTAAGTTAAATCTGTGAGTTTGGTCACGGCTTTTTCTCCAGCCGCAGACATATCCAGTGCAGCCCACACCGGTTCTCAAGAAGACCTCTATAAACCGACACATTTGCAGGACTTTTGAACATATTGTCATGGGTACTTTGGTCTTGGCCCAACAACATGGAATATCCTGAGAATCGTGGAATATCCTGATCTGAAACGGACCCACGAGAACCCTTGAGTCCAACTCCTGACTCCACGCGGAGCAGCTGGAAAGTTAAACCGTGTATCTGAGAGCTTTGTCCAAACAGCTCTTAAGCGCTGGCAGGCTTGGGGCTAACTAACAAAGTTGTTATTTTTTGTTACTAAAAGTAGCAAGTATGCAGTGTTCCGAGTTGGTAGGTAGGCAACTATATTATAGTTATATATTTAACTATATATATTATAAATATATATATATTAGAGGCAAGGCTCCAGCACTCAGGAGTGTGTAGCCTAATTCCTGAGTTTGAGAACCTTTAGAAATAGTCAGTAGTGATGAAGATGACTTTTGTTCAGCTGTTAACTTTTAGCACTGAAGAGCAAATAGGGTCTTGACAGTAAAAAATGCTGAATAAGCTGAATTTTACAGGAGATGCCATGATGAACAATGCTACTGTGACCTTGCTGTTTATTGGGCTGGGTTTGTAATACCACAGTGTTTTGAAAAAATCATTTCCATATGAGAACTGGTGTGAGATTTTCCTTTCTGAACATACCTTCCTCAGCTTGTCATGGTTTTCACTGCCATGGAGCTGTGAGCAGGAACCTATCTGTTTTCAATTGGTTGCCAGAACACTCACATACTTAGACTGTGCAGTTAAAACTGATTTATATTGTGGATATGAGGTTGCAGTTACAAACTTTTATTGAATAATCATCATCGGTAAAGAAAATGCTGAGACATTCTGCAGAGAGATGAAATACCTCTGGACCCATGGGCTTTCATCTGAGTGGTGAAGTGCAGAGCCATCTGCTATCATCCCAAGGGTTGAGAAGGGCCTGGAATGTTCCACCACCAGTCTGCTAGGAGATCTCAATTTGAGACTGAGTGTTATGGTGCATGTGGTAATGGATGTTGGGAGGAAAATGCTGAATAAGGTCAAACCTCCTTTTGCTTTTCTTGCCTCAGTTGTGCTTCAGAGGGAGTTCTGTCACTGGCCACGGTGCCACGCTGGGCATGAGGGCTGAGCCAGGTGTGGTTATAGCTAGAAGGTGACTTTGACACCCCAGGCCTCTGCTGTTCTCTTGGTTCCTGCTGGATGGCACGTGGCTTTGGGCATGGGTTGGGTATGGAGGGCACACTTGTGTTTGGCAAAGAAGCCAGAGACTCTGGACATGAAAATTCAGTCCCCTGCTGACACGTGGCCTGACATCTGTGTCCGCTTGGGTAAATTGCTCAGTCCCTTGGTGTGTCCACATTTGTTTCCTCCAAAATGGCTCACAACTGCATTTCTTAGGGGTTTTACCCAGGAAAATATGCCAGAGATGGGGAGTTGTGCAGTTTCTACCTGAGCCTTACAAACACACCAGTCCTCCCTGGGGTCCTTGAGTGTCTCACTCCTGCTGGTCGTGGTGGGAGTCCATGGTCCCCCAGCACAGAGGAAAGGTTTAGATTAACAACTGTGTGTTCCTTACACTCACATTCACCTGTCAGCTTTGCTCAGTCTCCCAGCATGATTAAGTCATCCAGGAATGAGTTGAAAGGGTTGGATTTGTAATTAAAACAGGAACACATGGCTTAGTTTCCTTTTACCTGTTGCAGAATGTGGAGCGTGGGGCATGTAAGACATGAGGCTGGATGTAAACTTCCAAGAGGAACTGAGTAATCATCTTGGCCACACTGCCCGGGGCTCACTGGCTGCTTTTGATGCAGCTATTGGGTTACCAGAGGATTGCTCACATCCCTGTGACTGCTGGAATCCTGGGATTTTGATGACATTTCCTTTCACTGTCCATATCTCTTCTAGTCATTTGTAAGAGGGCATAAGTTTTTAATTAGGTT
Organism: Rhabdornis inornatus; assembly: GCA_013397075.1. Lineage (NCBI taxonomy): Eukaryota > Metazoa > Chordata > Aves > Passeriformes > Rhabdornithidae > Rhabdornis > Rhabdornis inornatus. The sequence goes on from VWZS01005937.1 coordinate 168,878, forward strand.
AAAGGAGTCCTAGTCATGTTGTTCCCTCAGATTCTTTCTCAAGGAATCAAAACTGAAAAGAACAGAGTCTTGACAGAATTTTGGCTCCGGTTTTTGGCTGGTATTGAGTCAAAATGTGGTGTGAAAAGTGTAAGTTTACACTGTTTCCATCTGTAGTGAGTAATAACGGATTGCAGTGAGAAATAATGGATCGCAGTGTTTGGTTTGAGTATCAGCTGCCTTTGCACTCAAACCCAGCATTTGTGTGTCTGTCTGGGGGGTTCTCTGGGGCTGGTTCTGCACACAGATGCACAGGGCTGTGTCCAGGGGCACTGCTGGAGCCCACAGGGCTCCCTGGGACACCCTGGCCATCGCTGGGTGACACCATTGTCACCTTGTCTGCAGCTGACACTGGGGGAGCAGGAGGGGAGCAGAAGGGCTTGTGTTCTGAAACAGATAGAACTGAAGTTATTTGGCTGAGCACTTTGCGCCCAGCTCTAATTTTAATATTTTAAGCTTGTATTAAAATGCAAACTGATGAACAATCTTCTGAAGTGCCCCATCCAGAGCTGTGAAGAAGATCCACATCTTTTCCACAGAGAAGTAGTGTTGTTGTTCTTGTCACTTTAGATTTGAATTCTGGTCTTTTAAAACACATTTTTCCATTTGATTTGTGTGCTACTTTAATTTTCTATTCTCTGCATACATAATAGTAATGATAAATCCAAACAATTTTTATGATAATAGCATGAAGAACTGATGGGTACTATCAGCTGTAGGAAGAATCTGAGGCATGCCTGATACGAAACTCACTGAAAATAACAAAGCTCAAGTTAACTCCAGTTGGCATTGCGTTCCACTAGCTGTCATGTTAGAAGTTTGTTTAACTCCCCACAGAAGTATGTTGTGACAGACTGATCATCAAAGAGCTCATTGCTTTCACCTATTCTCTGTCTCAACACTTTGCTGGCTATTTGGAGACCTGTATTCCAGCTGAGATTGTGGATGCTACCAGGAGAGTTGGGGTGTTTGGAGTGGAGTGCCAACAGCCTCATGCTTTGCCAGCTCTGGGTAGTGCCAGTCAAGCTTCCACATAAATGGGAAATGTGCTCAGTTTCATGTTATTTATTAGCTGCTTTCAGCTGCTTCTTCTTCTTCTTCTTCTTCTTCTTCTTCTTCTTCTTCTTCTTCTTCTTCTTCTTCTTCTTCTTCTTCTTCTTCTTCTTCTTCTTCTTCTTCTTCTTCTTCTTCTCCTTCTTCTTCTTCTTCTTCTTCTTCAATTAGGTAGTTTGTTATTTATCGAAATTAGAAGTGACCAATGCATTGAATGGACAAAATATGGGACTAAACTCTATTCTTGTTTAAGACTGGTTGAAAACAGCTCAAGGACAAACCAAGAGAGGATCACCACCCTGACCATCTGGTGGGCTGGAGGTGATGCTCTGGTTCATGTTGCAGGCAGGACTTTAAATCCTACAACTTCACTCAACCTGTTTAAACCATGGGAAACTGATAAAAACCATATAATGTATATATAATGCCTTTCATAGAGAGGTTTTGGGGTGATACTTTTTTTTCCTTCCTCCTCTGGGCTGGATTGATGCCAATGGAATCCTCTCTGAGCACCTTTCTGGGCATGTCCTTTGGGGGCAGAAAGCTGCCTAGGGATCTGTTCTGTGTCCCACACTGCTCCCTTATGCTGCCTCATGCAGAATATGAAAGTTTTCCTGCAGCCAGACCCATGAAGCAAAGATGTGAGGTTTTCCCTGAAGTCAGAGTTGCCAGGACCTGCTCTGTCCTTACCCGGTGTCCAGTGCAGTGTGTCAGCAGTGAGTTTTGTGTTCTGAGGTTTGCTCTCAGTGCCAGACATAATTGTGTAATGGGAGTCATTCCAGCAAAAGCAGACCTCAGATGACCAACAGCTCATTGCATTGTGTCAGGAATAAAGTTTGAGCAGAATCAGGATTTGTTTGGCTTCAGCAGACAAAGTGAACCCCTCGTGAAAATAATTTGAAATTTCAAGTGGAAATATGGGGAAGGAGGGAAGAATGTACAAATAATGCCAAGAAACAGACTCACTTCTCTGGCACAAAATATGAAGAAGCCTTTCCAGCTGGTGGTGGGGGACCCAAAAGCAATGTGGTGATCAGAAGTGAATAAACCGAGATGTCTTTTTATTCCTGTTAGTGTAAGTAATGTTCAAGCAAGCTGATAATATACAGTATGTTGTGAAATCCCTTTTGGGTGACAAGAGCAGGAACAAAAAGCAGATTCTGTGTTTGTTGGAGACATAGATCCATGTTTCACTGGTGAAAACAAACAGAGCAGGCAGTGCATTTGAGCAGGGCTGTAGTTGTACACAATGAGCTCATCTGGCTCCAGCTGCAGCCATCAAGGAAACTTTTGATCCTGTGAAGTTCCTTGAACTTCGAATGCTGGTATTTCTAGAAAGTGAGCTATTTCATGTAAGTGTAAATACCAGCCAAGAAAGGGAGCTGCTTTTCATAGCTTGGGAAGTCATGTGCATTCTCAATATAAATATAATTAACCATTTCATGCCTTTGCACACCAGGAAAGGGTTTGATGATGTAGAAACTGTGACATTAGCCCTCTATACTCTGTTGATACTTGTAACTGTGACACCATTGCCTATAGGTTTGCCAAAAACTAGACGTGAGCTGTCCTCTGCCTGCAAAACAGCCCTCACACCTCCTGCCCCAAATCAGAGGCTGTTCCCAGCTGCTCTTTGCAGACCCAGCTTGGTGATTTTCCTGCCTTCACACCCTGGGCTCTTTCCTAGAGCCAGCCTAGGAGGGTGTCCAGCCCATGGCAAGCCAGAGGGGAGCTGTGGTGCCACCCTGGCCAGGATGGAGGGGTCCTGGCCAGGACCCAGGGGCTGTGCCTGGGCAGGACTGGCCACTGCAGGGGCTGGGAGCAGCACATTCCCACCAGCTATGGAGTGTCTGTGTGTGCACCCAGTGTAAGAAAAGCTGATGCTCTCTGCTCATGGATGTGTGTGAGAACTAGATTTGGGTAAGGAAATGAGACTTTAGGCTAAGCAAAACATTAATTTAATATTAGTAAGGAAGACAGGCCTCTGACAGCATTCCAAATTACTTTTTTTTTCCTACATTGGAGAGCAGGAATTTGTATTTTTTTCACTCTTTACCTCATTTTAAAATTATTTTTAAGCAGTCTTTCAAGTTGGTAAGGAAAAAAGACAGTAAACAGTTCCCTTTGTAATGTTGTTAAGTGGAGGGACGTCAATGTAGTTTAACACATTAGGGAGGGAATTAAATAAGAGCTGGTTAGCAAAATTTTAGGCCAAGCTCTACTGTCTGCAGATGTTTATTCTCCTAATACAGATACCAAATCTCTTCAGATTCTAAAGGCTGTTTCACACTTGTTTCTCAGTTTCTAGTACTAGAGAAAACACCTCATGGATATTGTCTAAAATTCTTAGGTTTTGGCCTTCACTGGCGTATTTAGATCCTGAAATGTATTGATCATACCTTTGTGCAGGACTAGAAATAAATTACCCTGGGTCAAGTTCTGTTTATACAGTGGGCTGCTCTTGCAGAATTACCTCCTTGACTTAATAACTTCCTTTTGGATGACATTTCTGGCAGAGAGAAGACAAATTGGCTGAGGTCAGTGTGGGGATCAGCTCAACGTGCAGAGGAAATTGCGGCAGATCGCCCAAATTGTGCCGGGCAGTGCAGCTCACAGCCCAGGGCTGTGCAGCAGGGTGTGCTGCACTGGCCAGCTCCAGCCTCCCTGCAGCCCAAGGAACTCAGCTGGAGCAGTGGCTGTGATCAGACCAGCACAGGGATCCTCGGGATGTGTGCTGGGTGTGCAGTGGTTCCTCAGGCTCCAGCCTCCCTGCAGCCCAAGGAACTCAGCTGGAGGAGTGGCTGTGATCAGACCAGCACAGGGATCCTCGGGATCTGTGCTCAGTGTGCAGTGGTTCCTCAGGCTGCTCGTGCCCAGCACAGTTACCTGCTGTACCCAAAGTGCTCCTGAATCTCTGCAGATATCACACAGGGAGGTTTTCCTGCATGCTCCTCTCACCCATTCCTGCAACCTCCTTTGGAATTGTTGTCTTACAAGTAGCTGGAGCTGAAAGCTTGCAGCTGAGCCTGTTCTCATCATCCACAACGGCAGGGGGGAGGATGCTGAATTTGCTTCCTGATGAGTGACATTGAGGCACAGGACTGAAGGACTGGATGCAGATCCCAGAATCCCACTCCTGATGAGCACCTTGGTGCTGCTCTTTATAGATCTGTAAGTTATAATAGAACACGTTATGTTAAATAGAACACATAATGTTATACAGAACGTATTACGTATTTGTTATATATTTAACGTTATTTATTTTACTTATACATGTGAAGCCAAACAAATCTGAGTTGGTGAGGAACAGTTCTGCTGAATTTGTGGCTTTATACTGTATGGAATTAGTGGTAAGAGAACAGTGGAAGCTGCAGTCACTGGTCAGAGTGGCACCAAAACCTTTGCAGAGCCTGTGCAGAGATGTTAGAGAAGCTGAGCTGTGTCTTGGCCCCTGCCATGTCACATCATGCCCTGTTCCCTGGGGCAGGGGCAGCGTGGGCCACTCTTGCAGCACTGTCACTGCATCCCCATAGCCACGCACAGAGGGGAAAAGCCAACAGACAAACTGCAAAAAATGGTTGTGTTACATTTTCCCTTTGCAAATTCTTCTATTTCTTCTGCATTCTACAACAGAAGAAAAGTAAAAGCCTCCTTTTAATTAAGCTCTTTATCCTTTGAAGTTATTTTGGATTTTTTTTCACATCGGTGATGTAATTTATGTAAATAATCATCTATCTATGAAAGGAGTGTGTCTGTCAAATGCTGAAATAAAAAACATCCGTCATTTTGAAGTGATTAACATTCTCCAGATGTTTAAATCATCAGATTTCAGGAGTTTCCCTTTGTTGTGATAATGATATAGTATCCAGAACAAGAATGTTTACTTTTTTGTAGGGGTCAAACATAGATTTTTCACAATCCTATTAAAGAAAGCAGTTTATTGTAATTGTATGTGCAGATGAAAGCATATGCAGTTATTATTATTTCCCTTAATTGTAAACTGCTGCTGGTAATTTTACTGTAAAGCTGAAACAAAAGGAGTGTACTTGAAAGGACCACCACTGCCCACTTATGCAATCAATTTAGAGATGTCAAGTTTGTACCAAGATGGTTATCCCTCTCCCTCGGAGCCCCGGTGACAGGCTACCACCCTGCTCTGGGGCAGCCTCCGCTTTGGGGGCTGCAGGGGGAGCAGCAGATGCAGCCGAAAACGGCAAGTGACAGCTCTGAGCCACAGCACTGCAGCGTGCTCAGCTTCAGGCTGCAGGGAGGAGGTGAGACACGCACACTCCCTCCCTCCCTCCCTCCCTCCCTCCCTCCNTTCCTTCCTTCCCTCCCAGCAGAACTCTGCCTGTCCTGAGCCGGTCAGCCCACCGTGGTGGCTGGAACCACAGCAGGTTGGTGTAAGGAGAAGCAGGGATATGATCTTGGGAAGGGGTATGATCTTGGAAAGGGGTACATGTGAAAAATGGACCATTTCCTCCTGCTCCCACAGTCCTTGAGAGCACCCCCCAGCAATTCCTGAAACTGGCCAACACACAGGATGTGTGTGGGTCTGACAAGTCACCCCTGGCAAACTCCTCAGAGCTGACAAAATACAACTGGAAAGATCTCTGAGTGGGCTGATGGGTAACAGCAACTGGCCAATCTTTTTGAGTATTTAATGGAACCTCTCCTGAAATATAAATGTAGCAAAAAAAAACCAAATCCATGGGAAAATACTAGGTAGTTGTTCCACACAAATAACCACAGCATCTACCACAAGATTTCCACTGAGCTGAAACTTTAACTAAGGATTGTTCAAAATATAACATGTTTTCAGTTGATGGAAGGTTCTTGTCAGATGAGCAGATATACCCTGGGGAAATGTTACAAAGACAGGGGCAAGCTGGCCCTGTGGCCATTGCTGCTCTCTGCCCCGTTTCCCCTCAGGGATGGTTTTGGCACCCATCCCCTCCCTGGCACCAAATGGGCTGCTCTCAGAAGGAGACACAACCCTTTGGTTTCTTCTGTCATTTCTTCTGTGTTCCACCCAGATGAGCTGTGGTGTGGCTGCTGTGATGCACTAGACCCTCCAAACTGACACTTAGAAAAACATGTCTGAGGAACAGGTGAGTTACAGACACACACTGAATGCCTGTTCTGCTACATTTGCAGTTTCCAGCACCAGGAAATACGAGTTTTGTTATTTTTCCACTGCCTGTTCTTGCTCACAGTCGACAGCACTGGCCTTCTAATGCAGCATCACAGGACACTACATCACATCATCACATCAATCACATCACATGGTGTATGTTACATCAGTTTACATGGCATTACATGGCACAACCTGGCTCCTGTGCTCCCAGGGCCTATCACACCACTGTGGTTGGGGATTTGGTGCATTTCCATTCACCATGGGAGTGTGTTTTACTGGGTTAACTCACACAGAGTTCCTCCCTGCAAGTTCCCTGCGAGGCAAAGCTCAGCTATTTCAGAGCAGTAGCAATTAAAGGAAGGAGATCAGTGCCTGTGGCTTCCTGCAGATGTGCTGATGAGTTCCTGAACCAAAGTGCTCGTGGCTTCTGTGCCTGGGCTGGAGCAGGGTGGCCCTGGTGTGGCTCTGCTGCCTTTTCTGCACCAGCTGTGGGCTGGGGGCCAGGGTGAACCCTGGGCTCTGCCAGGCACCCCAGCTGTGCTTCACACCTCTAGAGACAGCTTGGGAGGAGCTCTAAAATACCATATGCTAGAAAAAGAGAGAATTTCTGGAAATAAATGGTGTAAATACAAATTCTTGGCTAAACTCTGAGTTTCAGGCAAACTAAACTCAACCCTAGCACCCAAACACCCATCAGTGCTTCTGGCTTACTTCAGTCCTTGAGCAAATTACTTCAACCCTATTTTTTGTGTAACTGCAGATCTGATATGTACATGGAGCCAGATGACAACCAGCCAGCTTCAGCTGCCTTCTTTCAACTTCATACTTGGAACTAAAGTTCACACAATATTTTCACAGACACCAATCCCCCCCACCCCGCCAAAAAAAAAAAAAAAAAAAAAAAAAAGAGGAGNAAAAAAAAAAAAGAGAGAGAGAGAAAAAAAAAGAAAAAAAAGATAGAGAGAGAAAACCAGAAAAAGCATGAGGAAGGCAATGGGAGGATAAAAGACAAACACAAAATGCAGTTCACTTAAAAATATCTCTGCTTGATGGAGGCTAAAAGGTGGCAGCTGTGCCAAAGTAGTGGACCCTAAATCGCTGAGTAAAAAAGAGCAGGGAAGACTCTGATTGCTCCCAGCACTGTGGTGAATGTGTGCTCTCAGCCACAAATCAAGCAAGCTTAAAAAAAAAATAAAAAAAACAACCAGGAAAAAAAAAGACTCAATCAAGGCAATAATGGCCTCCACTTCACAATCAGACAAGTGCTTCTACTTCAGAAATCCTACCATTTATGGCTGATTGCTAACCCTGGCCTCATTTCTAATCTAAAGGGCGAGTAATAATTTGGAAAAGGAATTATAACAACTTCCCAACCATTTGGTAAATCATCATTACTTTAAAGGGGTGTTGGGGAGCTGTTGCTGTTTGTCAGATTTTTTTCCTGCTACTGCTCTCCTGCTTCCACCACCCCTTTTCTCCTTGATCTCATCCTGAAAGGGAAGGGATGTACGGTGGAAATATGTAAGAAAGAAAAGTCTGGAGGGATCCTCTGACCGTGGGACTCTGACATGTAGAAGTTGACATGAAGCACAGAGAGGTGAAAGGTTTTCCCTTTGCTGCTTTCTGTGCCCAGAGATCCATGCAGGGGTCAGCGGTGCCCTGAGCATTGCTCCCAGCCCAGGGGCTCCTGCCTGAGTTCCCTGCAGTGGGAAACCTCCTGCATTGGGAGCTTCCCAAGGGAAAGGATGAGGACCAGCCGTGCAGGCGGGGGGGTGATGCTGGGGTGCCGGTGCAGCAAGAGCCTGCTGCCACCTGACACCTCAATGGAGCCACCCTGGCCCTTGGCCACCGCTGGCCAGGGGCCACCCAGCTGGATGGAGCTGCTGCTCTGCTGTCCCCGTCCTGCCTGGGCTGTCTGCAGTCGGCAGAGACACACTAACCATCTAACCCATGGGTTATCCTGATGGGAAGTACCGGGCCTGCAACCCTGGTTCCTGAGCTGCATTTATTGCATTTGTTTCCCAGTTCAAGCAGGCAGAACTGCATCTGTAAATATTTCAGTATTTAGGTGAATAGTTTTTCCAACATCTTCTGCAAGTCTGTTGTGATTTTCACATGCACATCAGAGTTGATCTTAGAGGTTATTTCAACCAAAGCAGTTCTGTGATTCTAGGGTTTTCTAGGGAGAAAACATCAAAACAGAGGACTTGGACAGTGTTCCTTCTGGCCATCACCTGTGAGGGCCACAGCTGCCCTGGACAGAACTAGGGACTTTGCCTGGTGCTGCTGCTCTCAGTGACAGGGTGTTTAAAAACAGATAAAACTTGACACAGAAAAAAAGAGCCAGGGGGGACCTGTTCCAGGGGAGACCTGTGCACAGCTTCACCTGGGTTATCTATTCTAATCCTGTGGAAATCATGATGGTGTTTTGATAATAGCAGACATTTGTGATCAAAATACCTCTTACTTCAATGACTCAAGGACAAAATGGGATGCCATTGTCTCCCTGGATGAATGTGAGATGTTTATGAAAGGTATGATCAGTGTGTTTGAAGAATGACAAAATTTCCTTCCTGTCTTGGGAGGTAACTGCAGCACTGGCTGTGCAGCACTGAGTCCCCACTGCTGGTTTGTGCTGTGAAGGGATCTGTGTCACAGTTATTTATGTCTGTATTAGAAATATGATTTGAAAAGAGACAGATTCAAAAATTTTCAATGACCCAGTGAAATCTGAACTACTTATAGCAAGACAAGAAGTATAATGCTTCAATCAAAATAGCAACTTGGAATGTGTTTTATTAAACAGAGTTCATTTAATACTACCCCAGAGTGCTGTGGATGTGAAAACACATTCTTGAATTTGAACTTTCATATCTAGGTAATAGGAATGAAGGGAAAATGGTAATTTTTAATATTGCACATTTTGGGCCAAATTCTGATCCCATATAGAACTACCCACAGCATTCCTGCGTGTTTTCCAAAACTGGTGTGTTCCTGTATGTCACTATGAGGTGAATATGTTACAGGCAAAACAAGTAGACCCTGCACAGATTTCTAAGTAAAATCCTGGTAGATTTAATTTTCCCTTCACTCTCTGCAGTATTTTCAAGATGTTTCAAGTGAGAGAAAACAAAACAAGGCTCAGGCTAAGTGCAATTGAAGAAAGCTCTGAAATAAAGCACCAAGGGATGCAAAATAAGAGAAAAAAGTGCATTATCTGCATAAACTCCGAGTGCATTTTCCTTGTAAATACTCCTTGATTTTTGCTAGCGATGTTATGCAAAAATATTTAAATGAACAAATTATAAAAGAGCAGTGCTGCCCGTGTAACATGGATGCATCTGTCGGGGACGAGCAGTCGGGAAGTGATGGGAACATTTATATCTCCATCAGCGGAGAATTGCTGATCATCCCGAGGAAAACAGGTTTTTCCTCGCCAGCCGTTCGGTATTTCGGGAGTTCAAATGGCTCCTGCTACCAGCCGGAGCGTGAGCGGGGAGAGCCTCGGGTGCTGGTTCCTCCCTGCACGGACGCCGGGCGAGCTCCCCGGGACCGGCGGCTGCGGCCGCTCAGCCCCGCTCGGTTCCGCCGTTCGGTGCCCACGCCCGGTCCCGGTTCCGTTCGGTGCCCGAGCCGGGTCCCGGTTCCGCTCGGTGCCGCCGCCAGGCACCCACCGGGGCACGAAGCCAAGGAGGGACCGGCGCATCAGGGCAGGCGCGGAGAGCTACGCTGGCTGTGCAATGTTAAAATAAATGTAACGGAATTTACTTGGTTCTTATTTAGAGAAACGAAAAATCCTGTTGTGTTACACACGGAGCGATCCGCGGTGCCTGCACGGACCTCACCCGCCGCCAGCGCGGGTCGTGCCGGCACCTTCCATCTCTGCCCGAATCCCCGAATCTCCGAATCCCCGGGAGGGTCCCACCCGGGAGGGTCCCACCCGCACCGAGGGGATGCCGAGCATCGGCTTCTGCCCGAGCAGCACCGCGCTCGCCGCCCGGGTCGGGATGGGACAGAGCCGGGAGTTTCGGGATGGGACAGAGCCGGGAGGGTCGGGATCGGGCAGAGCCGGGCGGGTCGGGATGGGACAGAACCCGGAGGGTCGGGATCGGGCAAAGCCGGGAGGGTCGGGATGAGGCAGAGCCCGGAGGGTCGGGATCGGGCAGAGCCGGGAGGGTCGGGATCGGGCAGAGGCGGGGGGGGCGGGAGCGGGG
>VWZS01005937.1:185716-244488 GCA_013397075.1 Rhabdornis inornatus
GTGTGTGGGGGGGGCCTGGGGCGGGGGTGTGTTTGTGGGCGGGGCCTGGAGGTGCAGGTATGTTTGTAGGCGGGACCAGGCGGTGCAGGTGTGTTTGTGGGCGGGGCCTGGAGGTGCAGGTATGTTTGTAGGCGGGACCAGGCGGTGCAGGTGTGTTTGTGGGCGGGGCCAGGTGGGGCCAGGCGGTGGAGGTGTGTTTGTAGGCGGGGCCAGGCGGTGCAGGCGTGCTTTGGGCGGGGCCCGGAGGTGAGAGCGTGTCACGGGGCGCGTTCAGTCAATCCCGCCGTGCCGGGGCCGCACCGTGCCGGGCACGGCCCCGAACAGTGGCACAGGATCCGTCCGCACTTTGACCCCGCGGTGCGTGCCGTGTTCCGGCCGGTGTCCGCAGGGCATCTGCTGCTGCCTCAGGCTCCCCGTGACCTGAACAGGTACCAGGGATCTCCTTATTTCTTTTAGCAGATCCTTTGGTCGCCATGGCAGCCGCCAGGAGTGTGATGAGAGCGGTCCGAGTGTTTGAATTCGGTGGCCCTGAAGTGCTTAAACTCCAGTCAGATGTGTTAGTTCCTGTTCCAAAAGAAAACCAGGTATATGTGAGCTCTGTGAAGGGGAATAGTGATCACGAATGCTAACAAGTGCCTGCAGGACGGAATGAGGGGTACAACCCAGAACCCTCCACCTAGAGTATGTGAGTTTTGATCAGTGTGTTTATACTGCCTGAGCTACCATGGTTAACAAATGTGGGCTCCTTACTCTGCCGTGGGCTATATATTCCACATCAAGATTTTCCTGAAATTAGCTTCAGTTTGACACTGGCTTGTCACAGAGGCTGTTTGAGAATTCAGTAACATTGCTACAACACCGTGCTGTGAATTCAAGGGCTAAATCTTTTTAGTTACTGCTTAAGAAGTGTCTTTTCTTTTAGGTATTAATTAAAGTGCATGCCTGTGGGGTAAATCCTGTTGAGACCTATATTCGATCTGGGACTTACGCCAGGAAACCGGCTCTGCCCTACACGCCTGGCTCGGATGTGGCTGGGGTGATTGAAAGTGTTGGGGAGCACGTGACTGCATTCAAGGTATTTACACACCGGGGTGTAATTCACTATTGTTTGATGGGTCCTCTTTGGCTGGTTGCTGTGCTACTGTACCTGGTTTTGTTGCTAATAATCGTGTAATCTCCTCGAGGGAGGAATCCCCTGCACGGGCTGGTAAAAGCACACAGTGGGATCCCATTGGCAAACCAATCTGCTGGTGGGACTGTGAGGAGTGCTGTGCCCTCCTGAAGCTCAGGGGTCTCAGAAGAGGCACTGCAGTCTGGCATTGCAGAAAAAGTTGAGATTGAATGCTTCTTGCTGGGGATAGTAATTTCAGGCAGAAGTGAAAAATAAAGTATTTGGGAAATGGAAATTGCTTACTTATAAAGCTCCATAAATTCTGTTATTTGTTGGTAAAACTGTTCAAATACTGTATTACTCCTGTCTAGTAATTTTACTTGGATTTCTCAGTGGGAAAGTCTTGGGACAGGAGAAGGCAAATATTAATTTGCTAAAAAGTATCTATGACATCAATTCAGTTTTTAAATTGGTTCTACCATTTAAGTCATTAGACGTTTGGTCTCAAGCAAACATAAAAATTGTAGGTAAAATTGGGCTGGAATTTCCTGATTTGGAATTTACGTAACAGTTTTGGGAGACCTGAGAGGCTGGGTTATCGAGAGAGAAGAATCATCTTTGTTCATATTTTCTTATCAGCAGTCTGCTATCCTCTATGTGTGACTTTTTGCATCGTCTGACAGTTGTGATGCTCTTGGCTTGAATGAGAGAGGTGTCTTAGGGTGTATTAAGAGGATACATTTTCCCACATGTAAATAATTTAGAAGTGTTTCTTTTGTGTTTGTAAAAGCTTTTGAGGTTGTGCATTTGGAATCTGTGGATGGAATTCCTGACTTCAGTCCAAGTTCATTAAAGTTCCTATTAGTGAGGCAGTAGGTTTGTGTGTTACACTGCAGGGTGGGGGTTATAATTATCATACTTAGATGGAAGTAGAAGAAAATATACAGTTTGTGTTGCATTCATGGTATGTATGAGCATTTACAAAAATTTCTTTGACAAATGTAACTGGTTATTTCTGATAGGAGAGCTTATCAAAATAGCCTAAACCTCTGTAAATTTCTTCTTAATGTTTATTAAGGAAGAAGTAAGGGAAATAATTGATTTCTCTGTGTTCTCTCCCTCCATTCTAGAAAGGTGACAGAGTTTTCACCCTTGAAACACTTTCTGGAGGATATGCAGAGTATGCAGTTGCTGCAGCCAACAGAGTGTTTCCTTTGCCAGACAAACTGGACTTCAGGCAGGGGGCAGCGATTGGGGTGCCCTACTTCACTGCCTACCGGGCCCTGTTCCAGAAGTAAGGCACCAAATCCATGCTTGTGCACTTCAACCTTTACAATACCGAAGTTCATGTTTTCTCTGTCCTGTAAAATGGGGAGGTTGATGAGTGGGAAATGTTTAAAAACATTACACTGATGGAATTGTCAGATAATTGTGACCTAGAAACTTGTGACTGCGTTTTCCTGTTGAGTCTTTTTTCTTGACAGAACCTACCTGGAAAAGCTTGATGGAATAAAATGTGTGACCCCCTTTCAGTACTCACTGCTGTTTTGTCTGGGGAAGAAAAAGGACAATAGTTATAATTTTGTCAGTAAACAGACAGGTGCTGTGGAGCAGAACCATTGCTTTCCTGTGCCAGGCCAAAGTCCTGAGCTGGGGCTCAGTACCAGGCTCTCACTGGCTGCTGGCTGAATTTTGTTCAAGTCATCAATCACAGGATATATTTTACCTCCTTGTTCTCCCAGAAAGGCTTATGCTATCTGTTCAGCCATAAATTGGAACATAATTTGGAAACAATGCTGTGTGAGCAGTGAGATTTGATGTCAGTATCTGCAGCCCCACACTCAGTCAGTGTGTGCTGCAATCACAGTGCCAATATTTGTTGTGTTTTCACTTAGAGGCCGTGCCAAAGCAGGGGAAAGCGTGCTGGTTCATGGTGCTAGTGGGGGGGTAAGTATTCCAAGGAGGCAAGTGGTAGAGAAGCCTGCTCTCTGTCCTGCATCTGCTCTTCCTGAGATATGAGTTATGGTCGTGTTTGTATCGAGTGCTGGCTGCACCAGGAAAGGTACTGGAATATAAAAACCTGCCACTGAGTACTTCAGGAAATTGCACTTCTAGTTTTCTTTGGGTTTTCATGACAAAATTATTTTAGATCTCCCACAGTCTGCACTTGCTCAGTTTCTGGTGGTGCACCAAACAGCTGCTGTGAACAGGCCAAGTTTCCTGAATTATTGTTTAGACAACAAAAAGATGAATTCATATCTAGAATTCATGAGATACTAGAATAGCACTTAGCATCGCAACTATTTTTAAAAATTTTCATTAATTAAATGTAGTAATTCTGTTCTTACTAGAGTGCAAAGCTGGTAGGAGACACTGAGAATTTACTTTCTAAAGAAGTAGTGTTAATAAAATTTGTACCTGCAGATTTTCTTTGCAATGTCTAATGCTGGTATTAATAGCAGGTGATTCTGTGTAGAGAAGAATTCCCTTAGATTTGTATCAAAAATGCATGGTCCAGCTTTGACAGATACTCAGCATTCTACATTGATGTATATCAAATCTGATAGCTATTAAAAAACCTCAGAAATGTACCATGCCTCTGTAAATATATTTTTTAAAGAGTATTTGGCTTTAAGATCCAAATTATTGGCTAAAAAAAAACATTACCAGACTAGCTTTTTAAATTGGGAAGTTCCACGTCACTGGTAGAATATTTAAAATTTAAAATTCTGAGAAAGAGGTAAAATAATTTTCTCTCTTGTTTCTTTTTCTCTCCTCAGGTGGGACTGGCAGCATGTCAGATTGCCAGAGCTTGTGGTTTGAAGGTTTTGGGCACAGCAGGAACTGAGGAGGGCATGGATGTGATCCTGAGAAACGGTGCTCACCAAGCCTTTAATCACAGAGACCCGAATTACACTGGGAGAATTAAGGTAGGCATGTGTCTGTGCTCAAGAATGCAGGTTGTGTTGTTCTTAACAAAATCTGAACAGTTGTTTGCAGAAGAATTTAAAGTAGATGTATGTAGGAGCAATAGTGTACTGTCCTTTTCATTTCCATACAAGGAAAATCTTTCTCAGGCTGGAAGAGCCGAGCTTTCCTCACAGGCAGTGGCATTTGGAGCTCCTTACATTCAGCAGATTCCAGTGTGGGATCACATCATGAGTTAGCACAGCAAAACGTGCTGCAATTCAGCTCCTCAGCTGCAGTGCAAAGGCTGTATTGGAAATGTAAACACTAAGCTGTAGAATGGATACTTTGTGTAGTGTTTGAAATGACTGATGGTGGCCAAGCACTAAAATGACATGCTGTGTTCTGAACAGGCGTGCACAGGGCCGGGGGGAGTCGATATCATCATAGAAATGCTCTCTAATGTCAACCTGGATGCTGACTTGCAGCTGCTGTCCTGTGCAGGGAGGGTGATGGTGAGTGTTTGTGTCCTGGAGCGGGAGGTGGTGATGGGTGCTCGTGTCACTGGTTTTGTGCATTCAGCATCACGCTGACCAGCTCTGACTCCATGCTTTGGACTCCTTTGGGCAGGTTGTGGGCTGCAGAGGACGCATCGAGATAAACCCAAGGGACACAATGAGCAAGGAGTCCAGCATAATTGGAGTGGGTCTGTTTCTTGCAACTGAGGTAAGAAACATTTCTATTTTAAAGTAAGCTTCGTTGGCTTGTTCCAGCACCCCTCTATTTACAGTTGAAATTATTTGTAGGAAAGAAAGAATAATTTCACTGTAACAAACTTGTTAGTTCATTTCTTTATGTTTTGATTCAATCTCAGAACATCATAAAATATTTTCAGGTTTGGAATTTGCTTTAATTCTTGCACAAATTGTCAATACTATTCTAAAATCAAAGGCCTTGTCATAAGCACTGTGTTTGTTACATGCAGGAGGAAAGGCGTGAATGTGCCACAGCAATCCTTGATGGCATAGAAGCTGGCTGGCTGAAACCTGTTGTGGGCTTGGAATATCCCCTGGAGAAAGTAGCCCAGGCTCATGAAGACATTATCCATAGCAGTGGTGCCCGAGGGAAGATGGTGCTCCTTCTATAAAGGAGCACCTTTTTCCATTTATTGTGTAGCTGTTCTAACTGCACCTTTGATTGCGTGGTGCACTGATTGTATGTTATAAACATACCTTTGATCATGTTTGACAGTGACAGAAAATGCTCACTTAGATGAATTAGTTACATTTTCTTTTTGTAATGAGCAGAGTTGCATTTACTGTAAAGTAATTTTGGTAGCTTTTTTGATTAATGTGGAAATAATAAATTTTGTCTGCTGGTGTGCTTTGTGCTGCAGGGGATGGTAAGGTTTGGTATCATGGTCCATGTGAAGGCAGTGAGGCCACTGTAGGTAACACAGAATGAAGCTGCTTTTTTTACAGATACACAAAATGAAATAACTCACTATGCATATTAATTAGAGCTGTAAATTCTTTTAGCCACAAAATCTGTACTCAAATTTTGTCACATAATTTACTTGAAATAAAAACTTTTACTGACAAAATAGTTCACTTTTCAGCTCAAAAGATGGGCAGAATCTCTCAAACATGAACTGTTTGGAGCAGAGGCAGTTCTACTCGTCTGTGCCTCTAAGACTGAGGTGGCAGTGTCCTGGCTCATCCATAGGGACTGTCACTCTGGAGCTGCATGCTGGGATTTTCCTCTTTGGAACTGATGCTTGTCACCAGAGCAGCTGGATGTAAATGGCTGGTTGTGAAGATTTCAGTTCTTCCTGTGGCCTTTATTAAAGTCTCCTGGATCCCTGGCTGCATGGAGAGCGGAGGCTGCCTGGCTTCTGTGGCACGGAGAGTTCCTGTGAGATTCCTGAGCTCCATCTGCTGAGGTGGGCAGGGCACAGGGGGCTCCTGTGCAGGTGTCTGTGTGGGGTCACTGCCATTACCCTGGGCTCATTTCATTGTGTCTGGTTCTCAAAACCTTAAATCATTGCACGACAGATGGTGTTGCCAGGAAAGATGATGGAATGTTTCTAGAGTTAATGATTTCAATGTGGTGTTTCAGTGAGTGGTTTCAGAAAGCTGCCTGGGGAGAGAAGGATGAGGCCAGCTCAGCTGTGGGAAGGTAGGGACCCTGTCTGCCAAGGTGCAGTGGGGTCCCTCCTCCCTGCAGGCTGCCCCAGGGGAATGAAGCTGGTTTCCTTGTTTGTAGCACTTCCCACAGGAGTAGGGAGCTGTTTTTCATGTGAAGATTTTAGTGATTCACCTGGTGTAAGTGATGAGTGTAGGCAGTGTCTGAGCTGATGATCCAGGTGAGAGGTGCTGACTGTTCTGTTGTCTCAAGCAGAATGTGGCCTGAGCAGTGGTGCCATGTTGGGAACCTGCTATTCCTCTTGACAATGCTGTTAGAGAAAGTAAAACATCTCTTAGTATCAAAGTACTAAACAGAGGTTAAAGGTAATGATTAACAACGGATACGATTGTGGAGATAATGTGCATATAAAATTATATACCTTTTCTCTATATTCTGTGTTCAAATATTACATGATTTTTAATCCAGTCCTCATTTAGTAGGGGTCTATGACATGAATGAGAGGCTGATGGTTTGCAGTGGCTCCTTTCTTGCTCAGTGCTGCCACTGCATCGTGGATGATGTTTAGAGGAGAAATTCAGAGCAGGTCTCTGGTCTGTCCTCGCCGTTGCTGTCCCAAGGGCTGTGATGGGGTTAGTCACCGTTCTCTGTCACCAGAAGGTGTCAGAGCAGTTCTGTGTTACCACATTGTCGCTGCTCTCTGCTAGCTGACGTGGCAGAAAGGCACAGCAGGACTGGGACTGACTTGTTGGGAATATCATGTAATGTTTATTCTTGTATCGATTTCCAGTGTGTTGTACAAATGGAAGGGTTTTTTTAACTTTGGAAGAAGTAGTGTGAGTAGAACTAGTGAGGTAGGAGTGAGCTGTGCCTGTTTTGTGCAAGCCATCCATCTGGAGAATGTATCATCCTGGAGAGTCCTTGGTTCTGCTCTCTTTTTGGGACAAGTTGCCCCTTGGCAATGCAGAAAAGGATGGAGGACGAGAATGGGGGCCACAGACCATTGAATTTGGCAGAATAATTCTCTCACTTTGAGAATCTTCTCCTGATTTGACTGGATGGGATTTTGGAGGCAGTGGTTCCCAGTTGCAGCCTGCTTGGTGTTGCCATGGGTGGTTGGAAGGGTTGAACAGGCTCTTGTATTTGTGCTGACTTTGGCATCTGCAGGAGAGGTTTGGGGCTCACAGTGAGGAGTTGTGTACACTGCAAGGCTCTGGAAACTGCTGTTCTATGTGTTTCTAAAACAGGAAAGAGTGGATTGTTCTGAAAATCAGCTGCTCTTGGTTAATCCCATTGTGCCCCGAATAAATGCTGCCTACCTTTCCTAGTCAATAGAAGTGTAATTGCCTCTCACTTGTAATTGTCCTGTGTCTGTTCCTGACTTCTTCCTGTGCTGCATGATGATACAATAAGTTACATTGAGACTTTAATTACAAAGTTGGGGACATAAAATATCAAGAGAATAATGGTGTCCTTAGTAATTGCTCCCTTTACAGAAGGCAGATCAATACTGAGTGTGGGTGGACCATGCCACAGAAAACTTGAGGATGGTGGAGTCTAACATTTTGGAACAGATGCATCAGGAGGGAAGGTTGTCCCTGCTCTTCCTCACTGCAGGGATCTCTGCTCAGATCAGTCACTCTGGCCCCTGGAAGCATCACCTTGTGAGTTTGTATTTCCACTGGGACTCACAAGAACAGCAGGAAGAAGGGAAAAACGAGCATGGAGAGGTGGTTGTATCTCCCTGATTTCAGTAAATCAGGTGTCCGTTGACAATGCACACTTTTGGTGCTTCCTGTCATCTGGACTGGGAGATGGAAACCAGGATTGATACCGGAAGTGCATCCTGTCACCTCATTGTATATTTTTATGTTCCTGGGTCTGTGCTGTACGAAAATGCCTTCTCTATATCTCTATTTTTAACTTTTGTTTTATTTCCTGTTGTTCTCACATCCCTTTCACCCCCCCTCCCTTTTTTTTCATTTTTCCATCTTTCTTTTTTTCCTTCCCCTCCCCTCCCAGTCCGGCGTTGCTGCAGCACCAGTGTCCCGCAGCCCCAGGCCAGCCCCGCCCAGCTGGAGCCTTGTGGCCAGTTCTGGGCTCCTCAGTGCAAGACAGACGAGGAGCTGCTGCAGTGGGTCCAGCCCAGGGTCGCGAAGATGATGATGATGATGATGATGATGATGATGATGTGTAGTGCATCTGGAGCATCTCTCTAACGCCGAGAGGCTGCCCAGGATTAGTGTGGAAAAGAGACAGCTGACAGGGGATCGCACCAATGCATACAAATATTTCCGAGGGGCGTCAGAGAATGGTGCCAGGCTCTGTTCCGTGGTGCCCAGCGACAGGGTAAGGAACCATGGCCACGAACTAAAGCACAAGAGGTTCTACCGCAACGTGGGGAAGAGCTGCTTTCCATGGAGGGTGGCAGAGCTCTGGAAGAGCTGCCTGGGGACGGTGTGGAGTTTCCCTCTCTGGAGACATCGCAAACCCACTTGGATGCGTTCCTGTGTCACCTGTTCCAGGTGGCCCTGCCTGGGCAGGGGCTTGGACTTGGGCTCTGCAGAGGTCCCTTCCAATCCCAGCAATTCTGCGGTTCTGCGGTTCTGGGGCGGCGGGCGGAGCACCCGCCCCCTCCCGTCCCTCGCTCCCGTTTCTCCCTCCCTCTCTCCGTTGTGTGTCTCTCCTGTCCCTCCCTCCCTCCCTCCCTCCCTCCGCCGTCTCCTGGCGACCCCGGGACGCGGCAGCAGCGCCGGTGCGGGGGCAGCGCTGGGAGCGCGGAGCCGCCGCTGCCATGAGCGCTCCGCAGCCGCGGTGAGTGGGGCTCCGTGTCCGCAATTCCAGCTCTGCGGGAATCGCCGCGGGGTCGGGGCTGGCCGAGAGAGAGGCTCTGGGGGCCCCGAGCTGCCCGGAGAGACCCCGGGGAAGCTGCCGGGTTCGGAACGGGAGCGGTTCCTGGGCGCGGGGTCCGCAGCCGCGGGGCGCGGGGCCGCTGCCCGCCGCTGATTGAGGCCATGGATACCTGCCTTCGGACCGCAGCTTTTGGGCTCAGAGAATCCCCGCTTCCTCCAGCTGATGTCACAGACAAACAGGGAGCAACAGAGAACCTCTGCGGGTCTCTGTGACAAAATTTGGCACATCCTGGTATAGTGGGCAATGATCTGAGTAAGGAAACAGTGGTAGAACTTGCTCCTGGGCCACACAAGGAATGAGTAGCAGAACAGTCCTTTGGCTCCTGGTTCCGTGTCTGGTTGTAGGCTTGAGACTTCCTCTGGGGGGGAATGGCAGACAGGTGCCAGGTAGAGCACAGGCACCAAGGTCCCCTGTGACTCTGCCAATTTATGCCTGAAGCCTTGGTGCTCTCTCACATCATTCACTCGGTGGTCACTGTTTTAATTGCACTGTGAAATACTAACTGTTAAGATTTGCTTTGCAAAACATTGGATGCCTGCTGTGGCTTTATCTTGATATCCTTCCAAATGAGTGAGAGTGGTTTTAAGATTTACCATGGTACACAGGTCTGGCTCTGATTGTAATGCTTTGGGTAAGCTGCCAGCTGGGAACAAATGTACTGTTAATAAATAACAGTGTCAATGGTCATAGCATCATAGAATTCTAAATAACCTCAAATTTAAAATTACTGATCTAAGAGTGACATGTTGTCACTGGCTGCGATGCCAGAGAGACAAACATGACACTTGTCTTGAGAAGAGCTTCAGATGTGCTCCAGAAATCTACAGATCAGTCAGTTTAGGTTCTGTGCCACCAAAATTATCTGCTCTTCTAGTAAAACCCCAGCATTTTTAGAGAGAAGGATGAACAGGATAAATGGGCAGAGAAGAAGGAGTCCCAGGAATACCCAGAAAAGGGATGTGATTACTGTGACACACTGGCTGTATAGAGCTGCCTGAGACTGGTGCTTCCCCTTTGCTGTGTTTTTACTAATGTGAATTTTGTCAGTTATGCACTTCTGCCTGTTGCAGAGGTTTTAAAGGTGACATTTATGAGCGGTTCTTAAATACTGGAATCTTGAACAAAGCAGCTCAGACAAGAGCTTCTCTTATCCCTTTGTTGATACCTTGAGCAGGCTGAAGGGGACCAGTGGCTGCTTTGCTGGAGTGTTCCTGGCCAGCCCCGAGGCCCTGGTCCATGCCAGCATTTATGGCCACAGGGGGTTCCAGGGCTGGAGTGTGGCTGCTTGGGGCAGCCAGACCCCGTGGGCCCACTTGCATTCTGCCCAGGGATTTAATGGGTGTTGGTTCAGGCCCAACACTTTTCCTTATTTCCTCTAAAACCCTTCTGACCTTTGAATTTAATTCGACATTTTTGAGGGCCAGCCCATTCATAATTTAAATGAGAAAATACATGTTCTGAGACCCTGGTGAAACAGAAATTGCCACATCACTGTGTTCAGGTGGGAGCTGCATTTTAACTGGTTATATGGTCCAGGATATCTTAGATGAAAGGAAGTGAATGAAAAGGAGTTGGATTGAGTTTCTCCTCTGCCTCAACATGCAGTTGCCAGGTGATACCATAATGAGTACTTAGCAAAATTGGTGGAATTTGGTTTCAAATGCAAACTCTGGAATAAAAAAGTAACGTAGAACAGTTGTTATCAGTATTTAACTAACAGGTATAAAAGGGGTAACCTACATTGTTTGTTTAAAGTTTAATTTATTGTTGGCAGCTACCGTTGAGGTTACTGTGAAACCCCACATAAAATTCCATGATCTCTTTAAGTTAAAAAAATTTGTCTTTTCTTTCCTTGATTATGCTTTTGTGTGTGGCAGATCAGCCTAGCAATAGACATCTAACTGAATTATCCAGCTGAAAGGGGTGTAATAGAGGCACAGTGCATTTAAATCTACGGCCAAAGAAAACAAAAGAGATCAGTCTCCTATGTAACTGAGGCACACCCTGCCCAGAGAGCCCAGAGGTCAGGCTGAATGTTGCATGCAACATGTACCCGAGTGTGTAAACTGTGAAATATGTACTGTACATACTGAAATATGTACTGTAAAACTGTACAAATGTGAAAGGATTTAGAGTATTACAAACTGCATCCTAGTGTCACTGACTTCTCTATTTGTTCTGTTTCCCAGGGGGTGAAGTAAGATATGGTTGTGCTAAGAATAGTTGAAAAGTAGAACTTTATGGATGCTTCAGTTTTTGTGTTCAACTTTCACATCTGAGGTCCAGTTTTTTGGAGCTCTGATCTTTGGGAACTGTGATGATTGTAGTGAGGGGCAGGCACAGGGTGCCCAGAGCAGCTGTGGCTGCCCCTGGATCCCTGCAGTGCCCAAGGCCAGGCTGGACACTGGGACACCCTGGGACAGTGGGAGCTGTCCCAGTAGGGACAGAGTGGCTGTGGGGCTGTGTCAGTGCAGCTGGAGCCCAGCACAGCCCTGTCCTGCCCATGGCCAGGGTTTGTCACCCCAGGAGTGCAGTGGGAGCTCTCAGGGCTGCTGGTCCCACGTGGTGGTGGCAGCACCGTTCCACACTCAGCTCTTGGCCTTAGGTACAAGCCACGTGTTTCTGATAGGAATTTCCAGGAGGCCACAAGATATTGCTTTTACATAATCTAATCTGCATTTATCTGACCAAATCCAGGAAGATTTACTAAGGCAGCATTTTGTGTAGCAGACTATTGAGTAGCTCTGTTTAACTTAAACTGTAATAATTTGTCAGTCAAGGGGATTATAAGCATTTCCATTTTTTTAATTGCAGATTTCTTGAAACCTATAACAGTCTTACAGACAAACACCTGGTTGGATATTTCAGCAATGCCAGGATAAGACGACATCTTCAGAAATCAGGACTGGTGAGACTGAAAAGTTTCCCTCAATTCTACATTCATTTCAGAATGTTTTTACACTTTTTTTCATATTTCCTTTTGCTCGTTGGAGTTTTTCTCTGCAAAGTGTTTCAGTTTGCAGATACACAGCATGATATTGATTCACTCAGGGTTTTTACACTGGGAAATGTAAGCATCTTTGACTCTTTTAAATAGCTTCAGTGTTATTTTTGAAAAGTGTTTAATGGAAAGCTGAAGGATTTGGTAAAGGTGAGTATGTGGAACATTTTGTTACGAACACTGGTGCACTCCTAGGTGTGACTCTCTTTTGCACAGACAGGTGCAGTAGGGAGGCAAGTGTTTAATCCTTTCCATGCCTTTGGGCAGTGGCCTGTGGAGGGTAAGGCTGAGCCCTAGGCTATCAGAATGTGGCTGCTGCTCCTTCCCTTTGGCTGGTGGAGCTCATGGGGTCAAAGATAATGCAGTGCTGGAAGGTGAGATCCAGCACCGCGGCAGGGGCAGAGGTGGAAACGAACCAGCGGAGGAAGTGGTCTTTGGGAAAGTGAACTGTTTGAAAACATTCTTTATTTCACCTTCTCCTTTTCAGTAACGTTCTGTCTGTGTATGGCAGATCTCAAGGAGTGGAAGAATAATACCTGAGAAAGAATACCGTCTCAATGCCATGAGGAGGGAGCAGCAGCGACGCGTCCGGGAGTGCTTGGCCGATGCCATATTCCGTAAGGTCCTCGACATGGAGGTACGCCCTTGCTGAGGACGTGTGAGCCTTCTCAGGGGCTTCAGCCAGGGGCTGCCAGCTTGTGCTGGGCTGTTTCCTCATGTGCCCTCATGCTGCCCTGGAATGCTCTTTCCTGCTGGGAAAAAGGACAGTCTTTGTGCTGAACATTCCCCACGTGAAAACCTCCGTGGGCCTCTCGTTGTCAGACCATGTGATTGTGAGAGCAGGCACTGTCCTGGCTCCCTAACTGCTTTTTGACAGCTCTCAGATTGTGAGATGATATCCACAGGGCTAGTGTGCGTAAAAAAATCCTGACAAAAACAAACCAGTTTGAACATGTTTGTATATATTGTCTGAGTACAAAATTTGGGCAACTTCCTGTGGAGTATCAGGAATGGAATTGGTTCTTACAACTTTACCAACTTTACCAGTGCTCAGTTGTTCCCTTGGCTGTGTGAATATATGCAGGTGAAATGCAAATAGATTCAGTCCACAGTAGTTTTATTACAGGGCTCAATGAGGATAGTGGCCAGGGAGAAGGCATGGCACAAGCAGGACAGAAGCAAGAGTTCTTGCACACACTGACATCTCATACTGCCCAGTAATGGGATTTCTCTTTTTCTCATATTGATAGCGTCATCATCAGCGGGAGATGAAAAATAATCTTGAGTGTTCTGTGAGGAAAGACAGGATGCAGCCAGTCAAGGTAAGGCTTGAGCACTGCTGATGGGACCTGGCAGTTTGGGTAAGAGCCATGAGCCTGGCCAGTGATTCATTGAGACAAGGGCTCTGTCTCTGACAGGGAAAAGTACAAGAAACAGGCAAGTAGAGGATGATCCTGCCCCGGTTACATCTCCTTCCTCCTTTATCCAGAAGTTCAGGAGCTTCCATTTATGCATTTAATTCCTTCTGAATCTAGTTATTCTTCTACTTCTGCAGTGTTTTGGTTGGGTGATTTAATCCTGAATTGCATGAAATGGTACCTCCTTGCATTTCTGTGTAGTAATAAATGTATCTGCTGTCTGATATAAATGTATCTGCTGTTTGATGCTCCGTTCTCGGTATGACAAAAGTTATTAAGTGTTCTCTTTTTCCAAGGCATCTGTGGTTTCACATACATTCTTCACATTCCTTCCCAGTTTTCCAAGCTGAAGGTCCTCAGTGAATTTTTCTTACCTGAGCCATTCCAGGCTTCTCATTACTGTTGCTATTTTTTTACCTTTTCTCATTCTACTATTTCTGTTTTGAAATGGGGAACCGTAACAGAATGAATAATTCAAGATACATTCTCCTCCCAGTAATTCTAGACCTCTCTGCTTTTGACTGCTGATGGATAGTGAGCTCACGTTTGGTTGTTTGCTTCTCCACAGGGTTTGGGCAGAACTGGCATGTGAGTAATGTGAGAGGTTTTAGGAGTCTTCATTTATGTGTCATGTAGGTTGAACTTTATTCTGTAGTTAGAGTCATGGAAATCCCATAGAAGTCAGTGGTTCTTCTCCCCATGCAATCACCTGAATTCATATGGGAAAAGTCATCCTCATTTTGGCAGAAACATGTTCAGCATTTTATTTCTGTGTTAGAAACCTGAATGCTTTGAGGAGAGTGCCTTGAGAAGGTGGTCGCTTCATTGAGCAGCTGGTAAACAACGTCAGATCTGTTAAATTGTAAATAATGCATCTATAAGCAAGCCATGGGGTAAAGAGAGGAGGAGATTTCCCTGGAAGACACTGGTCACTATGGAAATTGCAAAGGCGTTGTTTGCTGATGGAACTCCTGTGGTAGGAAGTCACCCCATGGATTCTGGCACCCTCTCAAGGGATCCTGGGCTTGGATAATTGGGATGTAAATCAGACCTGCTTCCTTCAGTAATCCTGCAGATACCTGATCCGTGTGTGCTGTGCTGGGATGCAGGGGCCTGGCTGGAGCCAGTGCTGTAATTTAATTCTCACCTCGGCTGTTCAGTGAACTCATCCGAGCCGCTGGTCTGAAAGGAAAGGAGAAAGGCAGATGGCTGAGCAAGGCAGGGAGAGAGAGACGAGGCAGGGAGAGAGACACGAGGCAGGGAGAGAGGCTGAGCTGCCTGCTTCCAGTGGGGCAGCCATCCTGTGCTGCTGAGAACAGAGGGTGGGGAGAGCCTGCAGCCACAGCCGGGAAGGAACATTTAAAAAAGAAAGAGACCTTCAAACAAACCAAGAATTGTGAGATAAAAAGAAACAGACATGAATTGAATCTGGTGGGTCAGCAGCTGGAGAGAGCTGCAGGAAGATGAATCAGAGGTGGGGACAAGTCTTTTTGCTTGTCCCTCACATTCTCCCATGATTTCCTTTCCTTCCTTAACCAGCTGTTCCATCGGGTCCAGGCCAGCTGATTGTCACAAATGTCCAGTGAAAGACAGACCTGATGAGACAGACATCACTGTCTTTGGAGTCAGTGTCTCAGAGACATAAATTCCTTTTCTTTCAGATGGAGCCAATCAGAGAATCTATGGAAGAAATCATCCACGTGCGCTGCCCACATCCACCACTGGCTCCACGGAACCGTCTGGGGCTCTGTCCTTCAGTGGCTGCAGAACGAGCTGGCTGCTCTCACTGTGTGAGTTTCATCAGCTCCTGCGTGGGCTGTCCTGGGAGCACAGACAGCTCAAGGTGTGCCTGTGCACCTGAGTGCAGAGCATTCACTGCCTGGAGCATTCTGGGCTAGGGCTTCATCCTCAACCACTTGAGGCTGATTTCCTGTTTGCTGGGTTGTGTTAAAGAGAAATTTCCAGCAGCTAGTGTTGCAGGAACAGCACATCAGAACCTAGAAAGAACCCCAAACCCTTTGCTGTCTGATAAATCTGCTTTTCTCTTTTAGCTGCCTCATGCCCTCCAGTAGGCTGGTATCAGTGTGTTGAGCATTGTCAGTGGACACAGGGGCTACAGACAAGGTTACACGTGTTGTAAAGCCCTGAAAACGGTGGGGGTCTTTTAGAAAACAGGGATGAAGGGAAGAAATCAGACTGGAGCTCGTTTCAGAGGGCTGTGGTCTAGGAGCTCTGGCTTTTGCTCTTTGTTAACAGCAAAGAGGGAATATTAATATACTCATGAAATACACTGTACTAAAGCCTCAAGTCAAAGGTCAAATATCTAGCTCAGTTTCAACCGGTTCTCTCTATCAATAAGGATAATTGGTGCAGGCTGAAGAAAAACTTTTGAGTCCTGAACAACCTTCTCTTCATATAGTGGGCACCTGTCCTTGGAGCTGATTGTTGTTGTGGACATTGTCTTCATCAGCACCGAAGCAAGGAGTCTTCCTCCTCTAAGGTGGTGAGTTAACCTCAGTTAAACAGTTCTGTTAGGTGTTAACATTTTAATTTGGTATTCTGAAGGGCATACAGGGAAAACATGAAATAAAACACTCTGGAAAAAGCTGAATATTGAACAAAAATAGGTCAATTTTTGTTGTGCATTCTCTCTGGGTCCATGTGCTGAAATCCATGGCACACTGCTGCAGTTTCTGTGAGTTCATTGTGTTTGCTCCAAGGCTGGGCAGTGAAGAGACAGCAGCAAACCTTGTATTTCTGGCCAGGAGTTGTTTTGGATGGTCAGGTAGAGGTGCCTAAAGGGATCTGGCTCTTTGGAGACAGACTAGAAAATGTCATGTCCTGTAGGTACCTGCAATCAGTCATCACTTCCAGATATCTTCATCAGTGCTATGTTTTTTTTTTTCCTGCTCTGCACTGGAAGCTATACACTGAGATTTTGTAATTGTTTTCTTTTTCCTTTTGTAGAGTTCCTTGGGACCAAACAGAGCTCCAGGACATTTGCAGCATCCCCCTCGCCTCCAGCCCCTGCACAGCTGGGCTGCAGCAGGGTCTGCACCAAAGGCTTCCAAACAGAAGTGCTGTGCTCTGGGACGTGAGCAGCAGAGTGCCCGTGGGGTGAGGCTGTTCTGCATTCTGAAAACATTTCAAGCAGCATTTCAGCAACAGTTTTACTGTACTGGTTAAGTACTGTAGTTCCCAGAACTGTATATGACAGGGAACATCCCTTTCAAATGGCATCAACTTTTATTTAAACTGTCCTTTTTCACTTCCCTTCAATTTCCAAGACACTCTCTTACTGGTCTAATGCCCAGTTCTTGACCATAGTGAGGAAAAATGTGGTGGCTTACCTTTTATAGTATAAAATCTCTCTGCATACAAAATATTCTCCCTCTATGTAGATTTTCTCCAATGTAGAGAGAGGCAGCACCTGGTTAACTCCAGAAACTTTGGAATATTTTCACTTGCAAGTCCTACAAGTTTTCATCATCATCTACAGCTGAAAAGTAGCAAAACATTCATTTTTTTGATCATTCCTTCAACTAGATCACGCTAGTGGGCTTGGAGAGTGAGAGCCAAACATGGTCTTGATATATTGGTGGTTACTTTCAGGTGATATCTGGACTTCTGTTCTAGAAAAACATAATGTAATTGGTTTTGTGATATGCATTCCAGGGGGTGAGAGGGTTTTGGACTGGGACTGTGATCTGTCTGCTCAAATTATGGGTGATTTAATGGTTTCTTTAGTGCTCACAACTGGCAAAATGGCTAAATCAGATGTAAGTTCTGAGAGCATGATGCAGAACTCTGAGCCACAGCATGCAGCCTTTACAGAACTTGTTCTCTGGTGATGTCTCACTCTTGTGGGCCGTGGTCCATTGCATTCTGCCAGAGGACTAAATCTCAATTCAGATGAGGAAGCAGCATTTTGAGGCACATCTTGTATAACTGATGGCAAGTGATGTTTCTGTCGGATGACTGGCTGCTCTGGGATGTGTTTGCAGCTCAGGGGAGCAGCAGCAGGGCTGGGCAGGGTTCTGTCTGAGGTGAGAGCCCAGTGGGGCTGGAGCCAGGGCTTGGTGTGCAGTGCTGCTGCCTCTCTGAGGGTGACATTTTAAAGCAATACGGATGTTGCCTTGCAAGTTGAAAGAAAGGGGTTTAGCACAGAAATATTTTAATGAGCAGAATTTCAGGCGCTGAGCTGAGGAGCTATTTCAGAAGGATGCACCAAGAAGTCAGACCAGGGCCAGTCCCGTGTGCTCGGGAGCTGCTTTTGCACGAGCTGCGTCACTCGGCTGCAATGCTTTTCCAGGGGGAGAGGGGTCCGCTGAGGATCGCGAATTCCGTGGAGTACGTGGCCGTGTCACCGTACCAGCTCCCGGTCGCCTGTCCGTGCGCGCTGCCGCCGCCCCGCCCGCGCCCCGGGGACAGGCGCGTCCCCGCGCTCGGGAGCGCGCATCCCAGCGAGCGACGCTTCCACCCCACCACGGCCTTCAACGAGCAGGTTCTGATCAGGGTAAGGGTGTGGATGTGTGTGGTCACTGAGCTGGAGAGAGCAGAGGCAGCAGCACACACAGAGCCCTTCAGGGAAAGAAGGCGTTTACTGAGAGCACGATCCGTGCTTAGAGCGTGTTCCCCAGAGCTGAGACAAGACAGCAGCTCACTGCACACTTGAGAAAACGCCTCTGGGACAGCACTTCAGGATGAGTCCCACGGTCTGCACCAGGTGTTAATCTAATGTTATTAATTCTATTCTGTTTTGACCAAATTATCATCCTGGGAGAGTCTCCCTCCCAGAGCTGACACGTTATCAGTTTGGGAACGGAGCTGAGAGAACAGGAGAAGCTCCAGCCTGAGAATGATTTTCCAGGCTGTAATTTTCCTAGATCTCTAACAGTGTGCCCACAGATAGGGGTTCCCTGCCCAGCTACAGGTGTATTGCATTCCTCCTGGTGTGTTTGCTCCATGCTGAAAGATGTGCGTACCTAGAGTGCAGAAAGAAAATGTGTAACTATTAAAATATATAATTACTATGCATGTCTCTGTAAACTACAACATTTGGTGTTTTTCATCAGTTGGGGAGAAAAAAAGGTGCAGAACAACAACCTACAGCAACTGTTATTCAAAGCCTTCCACTTCAGTCAATCTGCTGCTGTCTCTGGCACTAGAATCTCAGGGGTTTGGGAAATGCCTTGGGTGTGTGAACACTGCATCAGTTACACTGTCTCCAGCCAGTTTTAGCTCCTGTAAATAAAGTTGTAGGAACCCAGGACTGGGAGACATTACATGGGTCATTAAACCTGGTCCCTGCAATGTGGGGCTATTCAGTGCATCGGGTTTTCAGTTGGAAATATCTCCCAGACCCTCTGCATGTTACAAACACTTCCCAATTTAATCAGCTCAGTGCTTGTAATAAAAGCCTGGAAGTCTCAAGTGTGTTCTGCACAGATGTGAGCTTTGTTTTCACCCCTTGTTGGAAGCTGAAGGCATTTCTGTGCATTTTCTTCTGCAGAATACTCGAGGGTTCCCCAAGTCCCCGTTGTGCAGCAACGCCTTTGTCACCATGATCTACCTAGGAAGGAGCAAGCACGTGTCTCTTGTGTGCAAGGATGAAATCAAAGTCTATCAGCAGTACTGTGGCACAGAGAACATTTGTGTCTATAGAGGCGAGCTGTTGGAAGGAGGTAAGGATGCAGTCAGGGAGTTCATTTCCATTCTGCCAGAATTGGTTTTTGCTAAAACTTTGCCCTGATGTCAGAATGATTTCAGCTCGGCTTGGTCAAGATATATGCATCCAGGGATGTTTATACCATCTGCCTCCACACTAAATCTGGATCTACTGTCCCAGGGCTGAAAGTGAGGTTACAATTACTTTTGCAGTGATGGTAGAAGAATTTAAAGAATTTATTTAACAAAATACTCGTGGCTTAGGTTAATTTTCTATAGAGATATATGGTTAATAGAACAGTTGTAGCAATAAACTACCCTTAAAAAGGGGTTATCTGAGTTGCTAAAACAAATCAGTGAATGTTGCTTCTTATTCCAGAAGGAAAAGTACACGGTGGGAGCCCAGCTCCCATCTCTTTTAATGTGAGTGCAGTTCCATCACACCAGTAAAAGATGAATTGTGTTCTGGGAAACTGGGCACAGGAAATGCCTGGGGGGCTCTGGCCTTTGTCCTGCTGTAGCAGTGAGTGGCCAGACTGACTGTGTGACCATCACTTGTCCCAGCTGTCCCACTTTAGGATTCTGGGGCTGGCAAGAGCCAGGGCTGTGTGTGAGGAGGGGTGGAGTTTAACCAACCCTTGGACAGAGCTGAGAGCCCCAGTGCCTGTCCTCAGGGGGCTGGGTGCTGTGGTGATGCAGTTGAGATACAGCTCTTGCAGCAGGCTGACACAAAGTGTAATCTTTTCCTTTGAACCCTTTCTTTCTGTGACTGCAGATACCTTCCAGTTCATCTCCAAGAGGCACCTTGGTTTCCCGTTCAGCCTCACGTTTTTCCTCAACGAGACAGAAGTGGAGAGGCTGAGCAGCTGCTGTGAGTACAGACACCTGAGGTGCCCCCGGCTGCGGCGCAGGAACAGCTACTTCAGGATGCTGCATGTGGCAGGAGCACCTCCTTGCTACAAGTATGGGAAAGTGCACTTTGCTCACAGGGACTTAGCTCGGACAGTTTGTAACTTGTGTCTCATCCCTGCTCTCTCTGGCTGCACACAGCTCTGCTGTGTTTCCACGTGCCCCATGGAAGGTGCAGGATGGAGCTCACCTGCTGGGCTCACGGCCAGGGACCAGCACATCCCCCTGCTGGGCTCTCACAGCCAGGGACCAGCACATCCCCGTGCTGGGCTCACACCCTGGGACCAGCACATCCCCGTGCTGGGCTCACACCCTGGGACCAGCACATCCCCTGCTGGGCTCACACCCTGGGACCAGCACATCCCCCTGCTGGGCTCACACCCTGGGACCAGCACATCCCCTGCTGGGCTCACACCCAGGGACCAGCACATCCCCCTGCTGGGCTCTCACACCCAGGGACCAGCACATCCCCCTGCTGGGCTCACACCCAGGGACCAGCACATCCCCCTGCTGGGCTCACACCCTGGGACCAGCACATCCCCCTGCTGGGCTCTCACAGCCAGGGACCAGCACATCCCCTGCTGGGCTCTCACACCCTGGGACCAGCACATCCCCCTGCCCCTCAGCCTCCCTATGTGTGCACACACTGGGGACAGGGCTGCTGCTGGAGCTTTTTGTGTGATAATTGACTTTAAACAGCTCTGCCTCTGAAGGGAGATTCTGGTTCGGCTTCAGAATAAGGCAGCACTGAATATTTGTCATGGTTCAGAAACCAAATATGTGCAGAAAGGTCTTGGGCTTGGGCAAGAGTCAGTGCTGTGACCAACAGCTCTGATTCTGCCAAGACACTTTAATTTTCATAAAATCTTCCTTTTCTGTAATTGTTAACTCACTCAGGCCAAACAAGTAAACTTACAGACATGTGGATAATTTTAAATATTTTCTGTTCTTTTAATAAATAATTTTTAAAAAGAAGCAAGCAGTTGGAACAGGAGACTCTCCAGAGAGGTGTACTCTGTTCGTTCAGATAAGGACTGAATTCTAAGGAAAAAAAATGCCACTTTATTGTACCATAGTTTTTGCTCCAGTCTAACAATGAAAGTGATTTTTGTAGATGCATGTTTAAATGAGTGAAAAGCATCTGAATTCAGAATGGATATAGTGGCTATAGATTTTAGGAAAAAAGGCTCCTGTGTTAGGGGAGCGCTCAGGGGTTTCAGGGTGCTTCTCCTTGTGAGTCATTGTGGCCGTGCAGAGGCAGCTGGGGGCTTGGTGTCACCGTGGATAACAAGCTGAACTCACTGTGTCTGCTGCCCTCCGTTGTTCAAAGGAAGAAAAGTGTGACACTTCCCGATTTGTTATTTTACAGGTGCATTATTGCCATGGGTCTGGACAGAAAGCTGAACCCTCCCAAGAGGAAGGCCAGGTCCCGTGGGATGAAGTATTTGTGTCCCTGGGAATGTGCTCTGCACTGTGAGCCATGTGAGCCCTGTGACAGCAGCTTTGAGCACAAATCAAGGGAAGATTCAGCATCAGGCACCGTATGGGGTGGTGGAACAAGTGCAGAAACTGTTGAGAAAACACTGGAGACTGAAGAGGAGTCCAGCGAAGAAGAAATGGAAAACCAATCTAGTGAGGAGGGCAAAGATAATGAGGAAGACACCGGTAAAAAAGGTATAGCATTCCCAAACGTGAGCATGGGATGAGAAATGGGAGGGGATGATTCTGGAGAAGGTATGGGATTGTGGACCTGCAGCTTTGGCTGGGGCATGAGAAATGTGGTGATGTCTGTGTCTGGGAAACAGAATGAGAAGGGCTCCTTTCGGCCGTGCAACAGGATGAGGTGGTTGGCAGGAGCCAAGGAAGTGAGGAAGGAAGGGTGGTGAGGCAATGACACGGGTTCCCCAGAGCAGCTGTGCCTGCCCCATCCCTGGAAGTGTTCAAGTCCAAGTTACACGGGCTTGGAGCAGCCTGGGATAGTGGAAGGTGCACTCAGCTCTGGAAGAGGTGTCGAGCTCAGTCTCTGCTTTACTTCCTCCTTATTTTAGTTTTCTTTAGAGGCAATCACACTTACAGAGAGATTTTAATCCCTACTTCCTACTCCTATTTTTGCTTTCACAGTTCTGCACCGTTACTGCTCACCTGACATTTATTAGTCCCTCCAGATGTGTGTCTGGGATTAATGAAGCCTTTTTCCTTCAGGAGGAACTGCCCTTCTGACAGTTACCTAAGGAGACCTCACTGCCCACACTGCAACTGATTTTTAACACGGAAAAATAAATCTCCATATTCCCTTAGTTCTCATTGTCTTGCTAATTGTTTCTTTGCCTAACTGGTTCTGAATCAGGAACTCTTCATTTCTGTCCTTGGTGTTCTGTCACTCCAGTCTGTTAAAAGCCCTGATGGAGGGAAAGGAGGGCAGCAGTGAAATCTGTGACATGAGGGATGATGGCCACAGGGGACAGGGCTGGTGGGGCAGCAGTGCCAGCTTGCCTGCCTGCTGCAGGTGTGTTCCCTACCTGCTGCAGGTGTGTTCCCTACCTGCTGCAGGTGTGCTCCCTGCGTGGTGCAGGTGTGCTCCCTGTGTGCTGCAGGTGTGCTTCCTACCTACTGCAGGTGTGCTCCCTGTGTGCTGCAGGTGTGCTTCCTACCTACTGCAGGTGTGGTGCAGGTGTGCTCCCTACCTGCTGCAGGTGTGCTCCCTACCTGCTGCAGGTGTGTTCCCTACCTGCTGCAGGTGTGCTCCCTACCTGCTGCAGGTGTGGTGCAGGTGTGCTCCCTACCTGCTGCAGGTGTGCTCCCTGCGTGGTGCAGGTGTGCTCCCTGTGTGCTGCAGGTGTGCTGCAGGTGTGCTCCAGGTGTGTTCCCTACCTCCTCCAGGTGTGCTCCCTGTGTGCTGTAGTTTTATTCCCTACCTGCTCCAGGTGTGTTCCCTACCTGCTGCAGCAGGGACAGTCCGGGCTGTAGGTGGGCTGGCTGTGCTCTGTGTGCTGTGCTGGATGTGCAGGGCACAGTTTGGAAGGGAATTTGGGAAGGGGAGTCTTTAAGGCACCTGCAGGAGCAGATCCTGACCTGCAGAGCCCAGCAAACGCTGTGGAGGGCCGGGAGCTGCACTCCAGGGTGCTGTGGATCCCTTCCAGCTCCGCTTCCCTGTGATCCACCGGCTGTCCCAGCTGCTCAGGACAGTGCCTGGCTGAAATCCGGGATGTGCAGACAAGAGTGGCTGTCATTCTGAGCAGGCTTTGTTCGTGCTGGGCCTTCCCTGGGCCCTGGAGGAGCAGGGAGAGCAGTGTGGCAGCAGCGTGCCTCTGCAGTGCCCTTTGCTGCACTTCATTAAATCCATTGAGCCTACAGGACACTTCTTTCCTATTCAGACATGTCAATACACATTTATTGTACTTTGCACTACAATATATTACCTTTCTCCAGCTTTCTCAATTGCTTGTAATTTTTTTTTCATCACAACCAATTTTTCTCCTGTACTAAGAGATTCTTACATTTAATTTCTGAGTTTGCCCAGCTCTAAATTTTTCTAGTACTTTCCATGGCTGGTAATTTTGTTTATTTTTGTTTTAATGTATTAATCATACTTGTAGTTTTGCTGCATGTTTGCTACTCTATGAAGAACACAATGCTTTTTAATGATAGTATGCTCTTACAGTTCCTATCTGGGGTCTTAGATTCTCTTCTGGCTTTAAGAAGACTGAACAAATTCAAGAGCAAAAGGAGATCAATGGCATTAACTTCTATCTGCTTAAAAATAACTTTATTAATTGTGAACTCTGTTTCCTGTCTCACAGTACAATTCTTCTATTTTAGAATATGAGGAAGATTTTGAAGCATATGAAGAAGTTAATGAAGAGGGACAGACTGGTGATCAAATGAATGGAATGTCAGAGTCATCCTCAGATGATAAAAACCGTAATGTAGACTATGGAAAGGAGAGTGCAACCTCATCCCAGAAGGCACTGGGGGTCTCTGACAGGGAGAAAAATGAAAGTGATGGATATTCTGATGACAGGGACTCTGAAGATGATCTACAAGGTTAGTTTTGTAGAACATTGTAGACTCTTGTTAATTCATAAAAAGGCTTGGAGAACCTGACCTGATGCACGTTTTACAGTTTGTGTGTGTCCAGTATGGATGTCGAGCCTGCACAGGGAAACCTCTGCCCTTCCTACTGAAATGTAAAAGAGAGCTGTTTAATCTGTGATTAATTCTGCCCCTGAAGTGCAGATGGAGCTGGAGCCAGGCAGCAGCTGGCTCTGAGAGCCTGGGAGCACAGCCCTGCACGGGCAGAGAAAGCACAGCCCTGCACAGAGAGCACAGCCCTGCACAGGTACAGAGAGCACAGCCCTGCACAGAGAGCACAGCCCTGCACAGGGAGCACAGCCCTGCACAGGTACAGGGAGCACAGCCCTGCACAGGCACAGAGAGCACAGCCCTGCACAGGGAGCACAGCCCTGCACAGGTACAGGGAGCACAGCCCTGCACAGGCACAGAGAGCACAGCCCTGCACAGGGAGCACAGCCCTGCACAGGTACAGGGAGCACAGCCCTGCACAGGCACAGAGAGCACAGCCCTGCACAGGGAGCACAGCCCTGCACAGGTACAGGGAGCACAGCCCTGCACAGGCACAGAGAGCACAGCCCTGCACAGGGAGCACAGCCCTGCACAGGTACAGGGAGCACAGCCCTGCACAGGCACAGAGAGCACAGCCCTGCACAGGGAGCACAGCCCTGCACAGGTACAGGGAGCACAGCCCTGCACAGGCACAGAGAGCACAGCCCTGCACAGGGAGCACAGCCCTGCACAGGTACAGGGAGCACAGCCCTGCACAGGCACAGAGAGCACAGCCCTGCACAGGGAGCACAGCCCTGCACAGGTACAGGGAGCACAGCCCTGCACAGGCACAGAGAGCACAGCCCTGCACAGGGAGCACAGCCCTGCACAGGTACAGGGAGCACAGCCCTGCACAGGCACAGAGAGCACAGCCCTGCACAGGCATAGAGAGCACAGCCCTGCACAGGGAGCACAGCCCTGCACAGAGAGCACAGCCCTGCACAGAGAGCACAGCCCTCCACATCAGCAGGCACTCACACACAGGAGTGTGACTGGGGAATACTCACACACGGGAATCTGTGACCCCCACACCTTCTGAGGGCTCCCAGGAAACCTGACAGGCCCCCCTGGGTTTTAAAACTGCTGCCGTTAATGGCCCTGAATATGACCCTAATTTATTGGGCTGTGCCAGAGATCTAGAAATAGTTAGATAGTCTGAAGGGAAGGGAGAGGGTGCTGTGCAGGGCAGGCAGTTGGACTTGATGATCCTTGTGGGTCCCTTCCAGCTCAGCTTATTCTGTGATTCTATCATTCTGTCTGTAGAGGACCTGCTTGGGTTTTCCTGGGATGGAGGAATAGCACTCTGAGTGGGAATCTTGAAACTGGGGCTGTAAGGTTTCTTGGTGCAACATGTTTTTCAGAACATGCACTTCTTGGATTATAGGTCTGACACTTTCATTTGCTCAGCCTGACTGGATTTTTCAGCCTTGAGTTAGACCAATCTCCTCTTGAGCCCATGCAGGTCGTGGACAGCTGCAAGGCTGTGCAGCAGCCAGCTCTGCTGCTCAGCTCACTGCTAGATGAAGGATTACTGCCTTTTTTCCCCTCAAATTTTCCATTTATGAATTTAATATGATGATGTCTGTATGTTTCTTTAGAGGAGACAGTGAGCTTCATCTCCAGTTCAACCTGAAGGGTTTACACAGTTTTGGAGATCTTTCTAATATTCAGTGAATTAACAGAAGGGCACTGAGGGATTGTGGTTGTGGTTGAAGTCTTCTATCAAATGAAGCTCAAGAGTCTGAGCTGTATTTAGAGGTGCATTTGGAGGTGTATTTCTGTGTGATTGATAGAACTACTCTGGTTCATTTCCATTATCAGAAAAAACCCTCCATGTTAAATGGCTTTAATTTTAATACTTCATACATCTGGGCAATGTTCTTCTATTTACACTTACTGGAATTTTGTGCCAATATCCTCAGGTGGTGTAATTCAGAGAATGCTGTTGGATGGGATTGTGTCCCTTTGTGAGTGCCCAGCGAATGCAGAGGTTTAGTGACAAATACTAAATTAAAGTTTGCTGTTTCCAGAGAGGAGGCCTGCAGACTCTCTCTCGTCCATGGGCACTCAGTGCAGCACTGAGACTGACTCTCATGCTGAAATGATGACAGACAATGTGAATGGCAAGGAGGACTGCGATTTCAAAAGTACATCTGCAAGTGCACACTATGGAAATGAGAATGGGGAGAAGAAACTGCTCAGAATGGGGGAAAATCAGGAGACTTCTGCACTGGAAAAGAAAGGAATAGATGAAGCAGAAAAGACAAAACCAGAAGATCTAACAGCAAGGGAAGATACCAGAATTTCTCATGAAAACATAATGGCAATGCAGCATCAAAATCCTGAGGTTAATGAGGAATTCAAAGAGACTGGGTCAGGAGAAAGTAACGTGAATGAGGAGGAGAAATGTGCTCCAGTGCCTTGGGGAAGCAGGGCATTGGACACGGAGGGTGGCAGTGAAGAGAGTCCTTGGTGTGAGGAAGGAGGTGAGTGCAGCCCCCCTGCGTGCCCTGTGTGCCTGAGCTGCTGTGTTTGCCTTTGTGCTCCTGCATGGGGCAGCACAAAGGAGCTGCTGGGGGCTCAGCATCCGCCCAGAGCACAGCACTGCCTCAGTGCTTCCCTGCCAGTGCTTCAAGGGTAAGGATTTGTCCAAAAATGAATTTTAAACCATTTGAAAGCTGAGATGCCTGGATGGCTTCTACTCCCATTTTGCTCTTTAATGGTTTCTCTTTCTTGCTTCCTGTTTTCTTTGTGATAATTTTTGAAGATTGCAAACCAGTCCAGGAGGAAATAGCAAAAGCAAGTGGAAATGATCGTGCTGTGAATTCTGACCCTGAACCTGGTGATTCGTGTGCCAATGAGGAAGAAAAGAAGGCAGCAACTACAGAGCGTGGTGCCAGTGGAGGTGAGATTGGCTGTCAGTCAGGGACAAGGATTAAATTACTCACCTGAAGTCTTTTAACAGAAGTGTTTGCCCTTTCCCTTTCCTTTGGCTATCAAAGTCTCCTTGTGCTGTTTTTCTTCCCTAACTTGTGAAAAATCGGGTGATGACTAGCTGGCATCTGCAGTCATGTATAATTAATGCTTTTTTGGCAGTTAAATGGTTCTAGGAGAGGAATCCAGGCCATGAAAAAACAGAGTCAGGAAAATAGCTGTGGAAAGCAGGAATGTAGTGAGGTTGCATCTGCTTCCAGGTAGCGCAGCCTCCTTGGGAAATGCCCTGGTTCCCAGGGGCAGGAATCAGCCCTGTGTTATTCCCTGGTGCAATTACAGAATCCACAAGAAGCTGAATGTTCTTTCTCCTTTGTGTGCCTATTTCACATGAGCAGTTTTTCAGCTATTTCTGACTTTCTGAGTGTCACTGTCAAGCTTACAGGTGTTGTGCACACACACACACGAGCTCCCTGCAGGTAGGGAGGGAGACAGAGCAGGCAGGACAGGCAGGACTGGCCTTGCATCAACATTTTGACTTAAATTCTTTCTGCCAGCTGCCAGAACAGCAATACTAAAGACCTGGTCAGAGCCCAGGGATGTGGTGAGAGGCAGCACAGCAAGTTCTCTTTGGGTGGTGTCCCCCACTGCCAGGCAGAAATGGCACCTTTAGCACCGGCTGACCCTGTGCAGCATGGAACACACACGGAGCTGAGTAAAGCAATGAATGTTTGGTTATTTCCCGGTAGCACCAGATGGAAGCTCCTCGGCGGAAGGGAGGAGAAGCCTGGCTGTGCAGGAGGGACGAGCGGCACGAGAAGGGCAGGAGGCAGGGCAGGGACCAGCCCTGGGGCAGGACGCTGCTGCTGAGCCCGGAGGAGAAGCTGCGGGGGCCGGGGACTCGCTGGAGGAACCCGCACGTGGGGACACGAACAGGAACGTGTGTTCCGTGGCACAGGAACATCCCCCAGGAACGGGAACAGGGGAGCCAGGGCGGGTGGG
Organism: Rhabdornis inornatus; assembly: GCA_013397075.1. Classification (NCBI taxonomy): domain Eukaryota; kingdom Metazoa; phylum Chordata; class Aves; order Passeriformes; family Rhabdornithidae; genus Rhabdornis; species Rhabdornis inornatus. The sequence continues at coordinate 213,843 of VWZS01005937.1, forward strand.
AACAGCCGTGTCACCTGGGCAGCGGGAGGTGCCGGTGGAGGGAATGGAGAGAGAGGTGGCACTGGGAAAGCCAACAGCCCGAGGAGAGGGGCCAGCAGCCGGGGGAGAGGGGCCAGCAGCTCGGGGAGAGGGGCCAGCAGCTCGGGGAGAGGGGCCAGCAGCGCGGGGAGAGGGGCCAGCANGGCATCGCTGAGGAGGAGGAGGAGGCTGCAGAGGAAGAGCTCACAGGAGCAGAGGAGCAGGCGGGTGAGGCAGGGCAGTCCCTAGGGCAGGCAGGGGAGGACACCGTGGCGGGTGCTGTGCCACAGGGAGAGGAGCCTGTGGAACACGCTGACATGGCAGCAGGTGGGATTGCCAGAGCTGTCGGCACTGAAGGAGAAGAGGCTGTTGAAGACATTTCTGAAGGGGAGGAGGCTGTGGGGCAGCCTGGGGCTCTCTGGGAAGCACTAGGGGATTTGGAAACAGGAGAAGCAATGCCTGGAGAGGAGGGGTTTGTAAAGCCAAGTGAGTTTTCCCAGCTGAAGGCGTCAGGGGAAGAGTGTATGGAGGTGGGGAAAGCTGGAGCAGCAGCAGCTGAGGGTGCCCAGGCAGGGGAGGTGGGAGCGGGGGACACGATGGAAGAGTCTGTGGAGCCTGCCAAGGGTCCTGTACTGGGAGTGGCACCTGGGCTGGGGGCAGCGGGGGATGCTCGGGGGGATCCTGGCTCCGAGGGGTCATCACAGGCGGAGGAGGCGCCGGCAGAGCAGGACGAGGAAGAGGCTGCAGCAGAAACACTTTGGGGTGGAAACCCAAAGTCTGAGGGCAGCAAAGCAGAGACACAGAGAGCAGTGGAAGGAAATCCCGGAGGAGAGGTGGTGGGAGGGTCGGCAGGGGCGGCAGCAGCGGGCTCGGGAGGGGACGAGGAGGAGGAGGAGGAGGGCACAGACGGAGCAGCAGGTTCGGAGGAGCCGGCAGCGGGGACAGAGGGGTGGCCGAGGTGTGCNGGGCCGGCGGGCTGGGCACAGGGGCGGTGGCACAGGAGGGGGTGACAGGGGCAGTGCTGGGGGCACGGAGCGGGACAGGGGCAGGGACAGGGGCAGGAGAGCGGCTCGGGTCCCCACGGCACGGAGAGGGGCTCGGAACAGCATCCCTGCGGGAACAGCCGAGCGCAGGAGCCTCCCCGAGCAGCCCTGGCCGTGGAGATGGGGCAGTGGAAGCCAGGAACAGAGGGTCCCCGGGGGGCGAGCGGCTGTGCCCGGGCACCGAGCCACAAACGGCAGCTCCAGAGGCAGGGACAGCGCGGGGCACGGACGGACGGCAGGACCAGGGGCTGGGGCGGGCAGGAGGGGAGGCCGAGGGGCAGCAGAGGAAGGACAGTGCCCTCGGANAGCAGCGGGCTCGGGAGGGGACGAGGAGGAGGAGGAGGAGGGCACAGACGGAGCAGCAGGTTCGGAGGAGCCGGCAGCGGGGACAGAGGGGTGGCCGAGGTGTGCAAAAGGGACAGGGCAGGGGACGTGTCCCGGGCAGCCGGGGCTGTGCGGGACCCGGGCAGGGGAGCCAGGGCTGGTGGCCATCGCTGTGGTGGGCGGGCAGCCCGGGCGAGGAGCCCTGGCTGGGGAGCTGGCAATGGCCATGGGGCCGGCAGTGGCCATGGGGCCGGCAGTGGCCATGGGGCCGGCAGTGGCCGAGGGGCCGGCAGTGGCCATGGGGCCGGCAGTGGCCATGGAGCCGGCAGTGGCCGAGGGGCCGGCAGTGGCCGAGGGGCCGGCAGTGGCCGTGGGGCCGGCAGTGGCCGTGGGGCCGGCACTGGCCGTGGGGCCGGCAGTGGCCGAGGGGCCGGCAGTGGCCGAGGGGCCGGCAGTGGCCATGGGGCCGGCAGTGGCCGTGGAGCCGGCAGTGGCCATGGGGCCGGCAGTGGCCGGGGCCGGCGGGCTGGGCACAGGGGCGGTGGCACAGGAGGGGGTGACAGGGGCAGTGCTGGGGGCACGGAGCGGGACAGGGGCAGGGACAGGGGCAGGAGAGCGGCTCGGGTCCCCACGGCACGGAGAGGGGCTCGGAACAGCATCCCTGCGGGAACAGCCGAGCGCAGGAGCCTCCCCGAGCAGCCCTGGCCGTGGAGATGGGGCAGTGGAAGCCAGGAACAGAGGGTCCCCGGGGGGCGAGCGGCTGTGCCCGGGCACCGAGCCACAAACGGCAGCTCCAGAGGCAGGGACAGCGCGGGGCACGGACGGACGGCAGGACCAGGGGCTGGGGCGGGCAGGAGGGGAGGCCGAGGGGCAGCAGAGGAAGGACAGTGCCCTCGGAGGGAGCCCAGGTGTCCTGGCAGTCGCAGTGCCCGGCAGGTGAGTCCTGCGTGGGGCAGGCACTGCCCCGGGCTGGTTCCTGCCCGAGACACGGGATGCGCCTCCCCGTCCCGTTCCTTACCCGCTCCTTAAATGTCTGCTGAGGGACGATAAACCCTTTTGGGTGGCGGCTTCTGCGTTGTTTCCTGTTCCCAAAATCCCGTGCAAATAAATCCCTTTGCTGTGGCATTAATTCTCGCAGCCCCTCCGGCCGGGCAGAGCAGCTCCCCCTGCCCGGAATGTCGCAGTTCTGGTGGCATTGGGTCAGCCCTGGGAGCACTCGGCTTCCCTGCTGCTCTGGCCTCTCCTTGTAGGAGATGTCACAGCAGTGCCTCGGTAGCTCCGAGTTCAGCACGTTTTCTGTGATGTTTGGTCATTGTTTTGTAGGACGGTGCAAACCCAGACTCACTCATCATGTCCTCAGAATGGGGGGAAATTCTGCTCTGAGCTTTGTCTGCAGCTCCTCAGTGTTGTGTCCTGCAACATGCACTCAGCTGGCTGTGGGTTTGTGTGCTGGGATGTCACTGCTCTGTTCCTCCGTGTTTACACAACCTCCTGCCACGTCTCCCTGGAGCAGCTCAACTGAAACAAGCTGGTGTTTGCCAGCCCAGGAAACAGCCCTCCTTTGGAAGGATGAAGACAGTGATCACAAGGATGGCTCCACAGCTGTCTGGCTTGTTTTTCTTGAGCAGGACTTTGAGTGGATTGGTGCTGTGAGTCACTCCAGATCAATCCACCTGGAGCTGGAAACTCAAATGTCATCAAGTGGTTGCTGTGTGTTTGTTCCTAGAGATGTTCCTGTACTAGAGATGGTTGCATTTGTAGGTTCAGTCTGCACGCTGAGTGCTGAGGACTGTCTCAGAGGGTTGTGTTTTCTGTGTCCATACCCACACCTGCGTGTTCACTCAGGTCTATTAAACACCTGTACCAGTCTGTGCAGCTCCTTCAATTCGTGCCAGTAGCTGTAGGAATAACCCCTGGCAGTGCAGCAGGGCCTGAGCTTCAGGGTCTGTCTCTGCTTGCCAGAGGGCTGACTGATGTTGGGCTGAGTGTTTGTGCCACTAAAGCTGCCTTGTGCAGCTGCCCCTCTAAAGCTCGTGCCCAGGGCTGCGGGCATGGCCACACCTGGGCGGCAGTTCCAGGGTTACAGGTGAGCAAAGACAGAGAGGGATGCACGGATTGGCCTTTGCAGAGATTCCCTGGGAGCCCCTCTGGGGCCGTAGGGGACCCAGGGCAGCAGAGAAGGCCTTGATGAACAGAGCAGAGTGACTGAAAGGAACAGGAATGCAAAATATAACGTCTATGTTATATAATAATGAATAACAGTTCATTATTTAACATTCTTCAAATATTTATAAATGACACTTATGTGTATGGTTGTAACAGCTGGGGGAAAGGATCCTGTGGTTAGGAACACATCTGTGGACTTCCAAAACATTAGTGTCCCTGTCATTTGAGCAGGCAGAAGTTTGGTAATAAGCAAAAACGTGGAAATGGATAATTGTATGGGTTTGGAAAAGCTTCCCGTGGTCCTTTCTGCTCTCCTATATGGTGCTAATTAGTAATTAACTTCAAAGTGAAAAGTAGGTTGCACTTAGGGAAAAACAAGATGTGCAGCAAAAAGAAAAAAAGACTAATTATTGAAGTGAGCATATGTGAGCAAGGCAAACTATCCAGCAGTGTTGCCACTGGCAAAACTCATCCTTGGCTCATCAGGAAGGCTTTTTAAACTCCCTGAAGTGTCAGGAATTTTCAGCTGCCTGTCACTGGATGGTTGTGCCTCAGATGTGTGTCACACAGCTGGAACCTGGTGACATTCCACAGCTGAAGAATGCATTTCATCAGTTCAAAACCATGCCAGCTGTGCACTGCAGACACAGGATGGGAAAAGTTTAAAGTCCAGCTCCTGGAACTGGGCACCAAGCCCTGGCATTGCTGGCAGATGTGGAATGGTGACTCAGGCACCACCCAGGGTGCTGAGTGTGGACAGCATGGGCAGCTCATGGATCTGTCTGGAAGGAGAGCTGCAAGGTGAGTGTCCTGGCTGGGAACTGCCTGAGGGATTTTGGGGCTCAGCTGTACAAACCAGACATGACCAACCCCTCTGCCTGCCTGTTGGGGCTGAGCCTCTGAGGTGGCCCTTCTGTGCTGTGCCAGCTGTGCTGTGCTGATCTGTGCTGTGCCAGCTGTGCTGTGCTGATCTGTTCTGTGCCAGCTGTTCTGTTCTGTGCTGTGCCAGTTGTGCTGTGCTGATCTGTCCTGTTCTGTGCTGTGCCATGCCATGCTGGCTGTCCTGGGCTGTCCTGTGCCATGCCATGCTGGCTGTTCTGTGCCATGCCATGCCATGCCATGCTGGCTGTCCTGTCCTGTCCTGGGCTGTTCTGTGCCATGCCATGCTGGCTGTCCTGTCCTGGCTGTCCTGGGCTGTTCTGTGCCATGCCATGCTGGCTGTTCTGTGCTGTGCCATGCCATGCTGGCTGTCCTGTCCTGGCTGTTCTGTCCTGTTCTGTGCTGTGCCATGCCATGCTGGCTGTCCTGGGCTGTCCTGGGCTGTTCTGTGCCATGCCATGCCATGTCATGCTGGCTGTCCTGTGCTGTGCCATGCTGGGCAATGTTGGGAGCTGCTGCAGGGATGCCAGGCTCACTTCTGGCTGCTGTCCAAACCCTTGTCTGGCTGGAAGCCAGATTGTTTTAATCTAGATCACCTATTGCTGATCTGTTAAACAATTTAAAATATCACTACAGCTGCCAGGCACTGGCAGGTCTCCAAAGCAGGGTAAGAATCCTCTTAGTGTCTCATTCTTGGTAAATATTTTGGTGTGCTGGGGCTTCTCTGGGAACAGGACAGGCTACTTGCACTCCCACAAACTGCTTTGGAACATGTTCCAATTATTTACATTTTTCAGAGTTTGTTTTACTAACTGATCACTCCTATGAAACACATTTTCCCCCTGAGCCTAATTTTCTTCTATAGAGAGCAATTAACTAAGATATTGTTTCCTTCAAGGAACCAGTAATTTTAATGAGTATTAAAATGATATGCAAGCACTTGTCTTTGTAAAGAGCTTTTAAACTAAAAAAGTTTTGCATTCTGATATCTTTTTTTGTTGCTGCTTCCATGTGTTCCCCTCTGGCATGTTCTGAGAAAGTGCTCAGGGATGACAGCTGCAGCTCGGGTATCAGAGAGTACACAGAGGTATCAATGCACATGAAGTCTGCTTCCTTGCTCCACTTTTGTTTCTCTAATCCAGTTTAGTTTCTGGTTTTCAGGCCCAGTCACTAAAGGCAGAATCACTGCATGGTTAATTTAAGCAAGGGAAAAAGACAGAATGCAAAGATATTTGTAAGAAAAATATTCCTGTTGAAAAAGAACCAGTGCTGGGACTGATTTTTCAGATCTGACAGTGGATCCTTTCTGCACCGTTGGTGTTTCTGGCCAATGCAAAGACCAAGGAATGAGACCTAGTCTCTGTCCACCCTCTCCCACCAGCCTGTTCTTGGCCGTGTGGAGCAGATCATCATCTGCCCAATGAGAGCCAGGGAGGCAATTCTCATCAGCATCCCAGATGCAGCTTCTCCCTTCTGCTCTGCCCCCCTTCCCTCACAGCATGCACACTGCCACCCTTGCTTGTACTTCTAGAAAGAATACCACAGATTTCCTTCAGTTGTAGACCAGTCTGGATGTTGTTTTGTTGTGGTTTGCTGGAGCTTTGTAGTTCCTCTTGTTCAGCCCCTTCCATGGGAATCTCATGATTGCAGCCAGGCTCCAGCAGGTCTCCTCGTGAGCCCCATCCCAGGCTTTCCTGTGTGTTCATTCTGCCATTTCTGTTGTCCCAGCAGCTGCTGCTGTGAATGGAACTGCCCCTGAGCCCAGCCCAGTGGAGCAGTGGTAACTCCTGACTGGAACCAGGGGCAGTGGTGGCAGGGCTGTAACAGAGCTGTAACAGCTTCTCCTCGTTCAGCTTTTCAGCAAGTGAAACAGAACAAATGGAAAATGACCTCTAAGCTTTGCTTAGTGAAATCTTCCCCATTTTTATTGCTTCAGCACAATTGAAGAAAGGGCAGAAGCATTGTCAGAGCCCACCATGCAGCCACAGTTCATGTCTCACTGCACAGCTGCTTCAGGGATCGTGGCTGTAGAAAAACAACATCCTCAATAACATCCCAGAACCCTGCCATCAACAGGAAATATTGATCCCTGAAATACTGATATGTACTGGATACTGATACTGCTCAGCCAGGAAGGAGCTCTGCCCTGGCCACACACACAGGATCACAGATAAATCTTGTTGAGCTGTAAAGAGACCCCAGAAAATAACAGCATGATTAACTCTGAAATTGCTTCTAGAGGAAGAGCTCGGCTCCTGCTGCCCTGCCTGTGTTCTGGTTTGTAATGCCCCGTGGTCAGAGCTGCTGCTGCAGGGCCTGTTGGTGGTGAGCTGAGGGGCAGCAAAGCAGGATGCAGGACAGGGACATTTGCCATCTCAGTGTGGCACTCAGGGCTCCGTGCTGAGGTCGATGGCCGGGCAGGGGCTGCTCCCTCCCTCAGCTGCTGTCCTCCAAGCTGCTGCTGCAGGGGTGGAACCTCATGGTGCTCAAGGGGTCAGACACGTACCCTGCAGGGGCACAGAGGGCACAGAGGGTCACTGCAGCTGGCATGGAGTGCTGCAGGGCCAGCACAACAACCTGTCCAGGGCAGCACTCTGTCTCTGTAGCTCACCGTTTTTGTCCACGGGGGGGTACTGGAAATTCCTTCTGATGTCATCCAGAGACAGGCCCTGAGAAGGGGGCTGCCCAGGGCTGCAATTCAAACAGGATGTGCCAGTTTAGGTAAGACTGGTGATGGCACACCTCCAGACCACGAGAACCTTTTCCCCAGAGTGGAAGGAAGGAACAGCACAACCTTGTCCTTCCCTGCAGTCACCTGAGGGGAGCCCCCAGAGCCCCCCATGGCCCCCTGCCCACACCNCCAGCTCGAAGCGGCTGCGCAGGGCGGCCACGTGGCTGCGGCCAGGGCCACCACGGGCCACCAGGCAGTCCGAGGAGGACGAGGGAGACAGCGACCCGCTGCTGTTGCTGGAGGCTGGGGACATTAACTGGATTAAAAAAAAAGAAAGGTACCATTGTGGCGTGTTCACAAGTCCTTTCTCACCTCTCTCTCGTCAGTTGGATCCCACTTTTCCTTGGATTTTCCAGCAGCTCCAAAGCCACCGCTGTTCTCAGCGGCTGGCACGCACACAGAGCTCCCCTGCCTTACCTCAATATTGCACAGACACTCCTCTAACTTTGTGACAACTTCTGAAAACTCTGGTCTCCCCTGTGAACACAACAGGAAAACCAGAGCTGAGTTAAATGGAAGGGGGCAGATCTGACATGGTCAGACTGACACACAGGGAAGGGAAGAGTCACAGTCCCCTCATTCCCCCTCTGAATTTCATGGCACAGCTGTCAGTCAGTTCGGGGATCTGATGAAATCTGCAAGTTCAGTGCTGAGCTACAATGTGCTTTGCAATTCATCTCATTTTCTGTAACAATTACATTTGAGCTGATGCTGGCGAGATCACAGAAACACTATCAATCCATTATTGGCTCTGCTCTTTAGGCTGATTTTCTCTTTGCCCGTGGACAGGACCTCAGGCACAGCAGTGATGAGCAGTGGACAAGCTCCTGGCCACCCTGCCTGTGTGGCCACCCTCCTCCCTCCTTGTCCATGGGAGCTGCACTTCATAAAACCAAATGTTTACTTCTCTACAGAGCTCAGCCCTAGGCCTTATGGCAAATTCTCTGGCTCTAATTAAAGCTCACAAATCTTATTAGCCAATGAAAAAGGCTTCTCAGGAGATGCTGCTAATCTTCTCATCACCAGTTTGCCTTTGGAAACAACTGCTGTCAAAAGTTTCTGGGAGACAGATGTTCAAGTACCTGATAAATAGAAACAGGGACATGGCACCTGGGAACTAGTTTTCAGCTGGGATGAGCCTTGAATGAAATTAAATAAAAGGATACATTTTCTAATTTGGGGGCATTTCATGGCCATCCAGCAAAACCCCTACAGGTATACTCCATTCTCTGCCTTTTTTTTCTTCAAACTGAGCAGACCTTGTAGAGAATTTTGACCTGTGAACACTCATTGAGCCCCAAAACTCACAATTTTTCCATAAAAAATGGTAGCAGAAGACTTTCAGCAAAGCAAAATACAGCCTAATAAAGAACAGTACCAAAAAACACTAATAAAAATAATTTGGACAAGTTTTTGCTCAAAGTTCTGGCCATCCAGGAGCTGATTGAGCCATCAATTGTTTTATAGCTCTGTCCTGAAGCTCTAAAACCCTGGCAAGATGAAGTGACATGGGAGTCACACTGATGGGTAACAAACTGCACTGGGACTCTGGAAAGATGTTTTCTCCTTGTAGGGGCAGAGTGGCTGTGGGAATGCTGACCAGACACAGGGACTGCACCCGAGAATCTCACTGCTTGCTTCAGTCAGCACTTTAGTATGGCACCTGATTAATAAATTTAAAATGAATGTGTGCTACATGCTGTCGTTATCCAGCCCTTACAAAAATCTGAGAGCAGCAAGGAAATTTCTACTCATTCTGTAAAAGCTCAAGTCATAATCACCATTACATGATTAATTAAGTTTTGTTGAAAGGCTAAATGTTAATTTACTTTCCTCAATTCACCAACTCTCCTGTATTTCCTGACATACCCCACTATCTGCCTGGGGGCTTTCTGCAGTGACCCTTCCCATGGAAATGAGATTTTGGGGGTGTCAGCCAGAGCAATGTGCCCATTTTCCCTCTGCTGGCCGCACTCACCTCAGGACAGGCGTTCCAGCCCCTCATCAGCAAGGCAGAGATGGGCTTGGGGATGGAGTAACCGATGGGGGGGCGGATGTGGTGATATGCCATGTCTGCTGCTGCTGCTGCTGCAGGGGACAGCCAGAGACACGTGTCAGCAGCCAGGAGCCAACCCAGGAACAGCCCTACCCACCCTGAGACACCCATCAGCACCCAGGAACAGCCCTACCCACCCTGAGACACCCATCAGCACCCAGGAACAACCCTACCCACCCTGAGACAGCTATCAGCACCCAGGAACAGCCCTGCCCACCCTGAGACACCCATCAGCACCCAGGAACAGCCCTACCCACCCTGAGACAGCTATCAGCACCCAGGAACAGCCGTACCCATCACTGGGACACCCATCAGCACCCAGGAACAGCCCACCCATCACTGGGACACCCATCAGCACCAGTCACACCAGTCCCAGGCCCAGACAGGACAGTTCTGTGCCTTTCACCAAGTGCAGTATCCTAGCACTTAGTGACACACTTCAGTAAGATATCAATTAAAGTTACACAGTGCAGCTGCTTCTTGGTCTAGAGACATTTCAGATAGGAACTCACTGAGCATGTTACCTGGTTTCAGGTGAGCAAATGGAATTTCCCCCGTCAGCAGCTCCCAGAGGCACAGAGCGTAGCTGAACACGTCGGCTTTGATGGTGTACCTGGTGCACTGGGTGAACACCTCCGGGGCCATCCAGCGCAGGTTCTGGCACCAGGGAACAGCACTCACACATTAGCAGTGTCTGCCTCCTCACACAAGCACCCATTCCTCTCTCTGTATGCTTGTTTTCCTTTGTTTCCTTATCTCCTGCCTCCATCACTCCATAAAACAATTGCTAATCTGCCAGGAGAAGCTTCCACCTGGCTAGCAAGATCCAGTCATGTCACTGTGCATGGCCTGTGACTGCCTTAGCCTGGTGCTGTCTCAGCTCCACAGAGCCAGGCTGAGCTGCCTTTAACCATCACAGCAGGCTGAGAATAAAAGCAGAACCTCAGGGTCTGGGACCACATCGTGTGGTCTGAGAGACAGCTGCCGACAGCCACAGGTCAGGAATGAACCACTGGCAGGAGTAAAAGCTGCCAACAGCTGCACTGCACGGGGGGCTGCTCTCTGGGGGTCCTGCTGCTCCCTGCACACCCCCAGTTCTGAGGCTGCTTCACAAGAAACCAGTGTCTCCCTGGGCTGAGGGGTTCAGGGCGCATTTTCACAGTCCTTGTGCTCCTTTCTCTCCACCCACGCAGTGAGTGCCACTCCAGAGTGTCAAAGGGCTGGCAGCCAGGGCCTGGGGCAGCACCACCATCCTCTGGCACTGCCACTCCCTGCCATCCCATCACCCATCCCACCCCACAGTAATAGGTGGGATGATGTGAACATTCCTGGCCAGGGAGTGACACACAGGACACACCTGGACTCAAAGCCATGAAGACCAAATCTTGTAAATCTCACTGTGAGCAACGGGCTATTGTGAATAAAAGAGCTGTAAAATAGGGAAACCAGTGCTGAGGAACTAATTCCCTGCTAGAATAGGGAACCACCTGCCAACAGCATGTGACTGGGGAAAAGGGGATTAAAAGGAACTCTTCAGTAAGGAATTGGAGCAATAGAGCTCCAAAGACAGCCTTATAAAGTGTTGTTTCTGCTGCAAATGTTATGCATTCCCTCATCTCTGCTATTAAAGACAGAGGAAAAAAAATAAAACCAAGACAGAGAAACATTGAGAGAGATTAAATACTACACCAGCCCATCTCTTCCAACAAACATATTTCCAATGTCTTCTTCTCCTAAACTGTGTGTGCCTGTATGTTTGATATTAATTATGTGGAACAGAGCAAGGAACAAACCCCAGGTTGTTTTGTCATGTTGTCTTCATCCAGGGATTGCAGAAATCGAGATTCTGAAACACAGCAAGGAAAAGAATTACTCTCAGGCCAATACAGACACACACCTGATTATACAAAAGTCCTACCTTAAGTACAATTCCACAGGACCCTCTCAGTAAGCACATATTTAGTTTTAGAGAATTTGGGTTAATTTATAAGTGTTTCATAAAAACTCCTTACCTCCAAAATCAGCAACTACAGCATGACCATCCTCATACAGGAGAATATTGTGACTGGGAAAAGAAAAACAATGAACTGCAGGTAATTGTTTGATAGTGTCTTACAGATGGTGAAAATGTTACAGGTTTTGGGTCATAGCTAAACATCTGAGTTCAAATCCCCTCCTTGGGTAGCCAACTGTCCATAGGTACATCCTGTATTTATTGTTAGAAAGTACACATTACCCCTGGGAGGGCAAACCAGCCTTTGACTGATTAGCATGCAACAAATCCAGAGAGAGACTTCTGGAAACTGGCAACAAAAACACAGGGTTTCAAACAAAATGGAAACTTGGGGACAGACCCACAACTGCTTTAGCCAGGTCACAGTAGCTCTGGAGATAAAGATTCCCCTGTCCCAGGCACTGCACCCTCACAGCACAGGGCTGTGCAAGGGCTGAGCACATCACAACATAAGGAATGTGGAATTCCTGCTCTCAGGATATTTATCAAACGCTGACTGAGCCAAGAAAATTCAGAAGAGTGAAAAGTGTATGAAAAACAGAAGTGAAAAGGTTGGCAAGAGTTTACACGAGGAGGGCAAATGGAAATAATATTGATGGTCTCAACAAAAAGCACAACTTGCTCATATTAGAGCTGCAGAAACAAACAAGAACAGTCAAGTGAGGAACACAAATTTTACCAAATTACAGTTTTAGGACAGGAAAAAATTTAAGCTCTCCCAAGCAGGATTCCCACAAATCACTGTCTTCAAAATTTCCACCTTCACCTAAACCCAACCCTGGGGATGATAAATTTAATCATAAAAATGTAACCATGCCTCTCTTGATTTATATTCGATCTGATTTTAGCTCTCGTATGTGCTTTCCATCAAAATGTTGATGTGATTTGAGTATGACATGTGGAATTATTTTGAGACCCACACTATAGGGCAAATGAAAACATGAATCAAGCCCGAGGCTGAACTGGAGAGGCTCCTGACGGCTGTGCCCCAGGCTGGCTGTAGGTACACAGGCCATGCAAAGCTACACACTTTGCTGTGCTCTTTGCTCAAATCTGGCCTCTGTCAGCAGGGACAAGAATTATCACCATGTCTCAGTGTGAATAAACTGCACTGAGCCCTAGCTTCAACTTCAGTCTCTGCCAGGACTGTGTAGACTTGAATAAATCAAACTTGACAAGTCAAGACACAGTCAAGACCTAGACTGACAGTTTTTGTGGAGAAGCAGAGAAATCAATTGAAATTGAAATTCCCTTTCTCCTCATGGCATGCACCAGCCTTTCACAGAATCACACAATCTTTGAGACTGGAAAAGTCTCCAGGACCTCCAAGATCACAGAGCCAGACCTGTGAGCAATCCCCACCCCATCCCAGCCCAGAGCACTGGAGCCACATCCATCTGCTCCTGTGACAGCTCCAGGGATGGGAACTGCACACTGCCCTGGGCAGCCTCCTCCAGTGCCTGACTGCTGGAGTCACTCAGGCAGGAGTCTCTGAATTTTCAGAGAGAAATCAGAGTGCAGGGATTGAATTAAAGCCTTGGGATGGATTGAAGGCTGTTAAGCCACTCACACATAGAGCAGAGCTGGAAGTTTAGGTTTTAGCATGAGGAAGCAAGCGAGTAGATGGAATGAGTAAGTGAGTAGATGGAGTGAGTAAGTGAATAAGTAGAATAAGTTTTAAGTGCTTTTAGTAAATAAAGGTCTCAAATGCCTGAGAAGTAGTACATGTTCTAGTAAAGGTTGAAAAACACAGTCCTAGATACTGGGAGTTCCGTGGAGGCTCTAAGAACCTAACTTCAGACATGACAGAGTTAGAGTTAAGAATATTGCTTACATGTTTCAGTTAGAACAAGATAGGCCATGGATGTAGTTTATACATAGCCTGGTGTGCTAAGAAACTAAAATTCTAATAGGTTAAGGAGCAGTGGTCCGAGTTTGCACCTCAGCTTGTTGGAAAGTTTCTATAAAAGAACATGCACTGGGGAGAGCTGGTGCTTTTTGCCACTTGCTTTTATGCCATGAGCCCTTGCCATTGCTTTGCTTTGTTTTTGCTTTTGAGACTGATGTGCTTCTGTAATAAATAACTTTATAGTAACTATTAACTGCTTGGCTTTTTGAAGAAAACAACCTGACAGTTGGGTGTCTAAGAGCACCTGGAGGACTTGCCCCCACAGCTGACCACCTTTCCAGGGAAGAAATTCTCCCTGATGCCCAACCTGAACCTCCCCTGGCCCAGATCTGACAAACAGTGCTGAAATGCTCATCTCGGTGCTGAGTGTATTGATGGGCGTGTCAGAGCAGCAAGCAGGCTCTGGGCACCTCCCCAGTCAGTCTGGCACCTCCGGGGAACACTTCAGCTACTGACTTTTCTCTGTCAAAGTCAAAAATACACCCCACAGAAATAAGGCTTGGAAGGTACATCTGAAAAGTGCTGCTGTTGCCTCAGTGGCACTTGAAAATTTGAAAGCCTCAGATGAAACAGGTACTCTTAGGCTTGTGTTTTGAGAAATACAGCAAGAAAAATCCAAGCTGAACTGAGCTGGCAGAAGACTAATACTGAATTCAGCAGAATCAGAAATGAATTGTCTTCTGCTAAGGGCACCCAGGGATGGCAGTGGTGAGAGCAGGCATTGTTCTCACGGTGAAACCACGGAAGGAAGAAAACGAGGAGTGTGCGATCGCCCTGGCTTTGTGAAAGGCTCTGGGGGCTGCCAGGCACGGACTTCCCTCTGCCATGGCAAGTGACAGGCTCAGGTGTCCCTTTCCCAGGGATTCAGGCCATTAAAGGATCCTTCTGCCTTTCACAGGCTGTGGGTGTAATGAAAAGCAATGAATAGTTTAAGATTTCACAAGGGGTATTTCAACAAAGAGGAGTCACAGACTCCATCCCCGTTGCCACCAGGCTGCCATCCTCTGCCTCATCTCCCTCCCCAGGCAGCTCTCAGAAGTGTTCACACACAGTCAGAGCCATCAAAAGCAGCTCAGTCACTCAAAGGCTTCCTCCAGCCACATTCAGCTGTTATGGCTCAAATTAAATGGGTACTAAAACGGTCCCTCTTTTATTAAAGTGCTGTAATCATCGTGGCTGCCATCCCTCACCATGGTGTGAGTAGTGATAAGGTGATGCATGTCACCATTTCTGATGGCTGTCAGAAGTGAAAAGCAAAATAAAACTCCCAATTATTCTCCAAATGGAAGGATAACCCCCTTTTCCAGGGTAGAGACACGAAAGATTAATTTTCTTCTCTATTCTGTCAAGCCATATTGCAGGTTTATTTAATGCATTATGTGCAGTGCATTAGATTTCAGAACTCACAAAGGTGTTTGAGTTATGTGGAAATTTAAGGTAAAAAATATGAGGCTCCTGTGAAGCCACGGGCAAAACTTAACACAGAATTTCACTCTTAGTCTTTCTCTTTCTGTTAAGCTGTTGCAAAGATTTTCATCTGGTAATTGTGCCTGTGGGTTGGCTGGGACTCACGCTGCAAACATGACTCCTGCTCTTGCACTGAACTTTCAGAAGTTGAGCTCCCAGCAGCACACCTCAATGGCACCAACAACCCCAGAGCACATTATCTCCTGACCCCCACAAACCTGACCCGTGTGAGCTCTGCGGGGCTCTCCAGGAAGACACTGCTTCGGGTTTTCTCTTGTGGAAATCATTATTTAAAATCCTTCAGTGCAGAACTGTTCTTCTGAGAGCCACCAAGGCATGGAGCTGCCCTGGGAGGTCTGAGCCTTGCTTGCCCTGCTCTGAGCCTTGTTTGCCCTGCTCTGAGCCTTGCTTGCCCTGCTCTGAGCCTTGTTTGCCCTGCTCTGAGCCTTGCTTGCCCTGCTCTGAGCCTTGTTTGCCCTGCTCTGAGCCTTGTTTGCCCCGCTCTGAGCCTTGTTTGCCCTGCTCTGAGCCTTGCTTGCCCTGCTCTGAGCCTTGGCTGCCCCGCTCTGAGCCTTGTTTGCCCTGCTCTGAGCCTTGCTTGCCCTGCTCTGAGCCTTGTTTGCCCTGCTCTGAGCCTTGTTTGCCCCGCTCTGAGCCTTGTTTGCCCTGCTCTGAGCCTTGCTTGCCCTGCTCTGAGCCTTGCTTGCCCTGCTCTGAGCCTTGTTTGCCCCGCTCTGAGCCTTGTTTGCCCTAGAGCAGTGCCATGGGCTGCAGAGTTCGGCACGGGGCTCTTGGCTCGTGCCACTGCCTCGGAATCAAGGCTGTCCCTTGGGACAGGGGACACAAGGCTGTCCATTGGGACAAGGGACACAAAGCTGTCTCTTGGGACATGGGACACAAAGCTGTCTCTTGGGACATGGGACACAAGGCTGTCCCTTGGGACAGGGGACACAGGGCTGTCTCCTGGGACATGGGACACAAAGCTGTCTCTTGGGACATGGGACACAAGGCTGTCCCTTGGGACAGGGGACACAGGGCTGTCTCTTGGGACAAGGGACACAAAGCTGTCCCTTGGGACAGGGGACACAAGGCTGTCCATTGGGACAAGGGACACAAAGCTGTCTCTTGGGACATGGGACACAAGGCTGTCCCTTGGGACAGGGGACACAGGGCTGTCTCTTGGGACAAGGGACACAAAGCTGTCCCTTGGGACAGGGGACACAAGGCTGTCTCTTGTGGCCTGGCAGCACTGGGCAGGGATGCAGGGATGTGAAGGATATCAGAGGATGCTGGAGGATGCCATTCCAGCCTGCCTGCTGCTCTCGAGGGCTGACAGAGCTAAGGACCAGGCTGTGGCTTTAGCAAAAGGAACATTTCCATCTCCACTCCTGCAGCCAGGGCAGCTCAGGTGCTTCATCCCCTGCAGCTGAAGCATGCACAAGACGTTTCCACAGCTGGAGCAGAAAGAACAGGCTTTTCCCTGCAGACACCAAGGACTCAGTGCTCCCACTGGGACACCACCCAAGAGATGGATGAGTGCCTGGTCCTGAGCAAGATCTCAGCTCCCAGAGGGGAGCAGTCAGAGCTGCTGTTTGCTGTAACAAACGAGCCAGGCAAAGTGAGAAACACGTGAATTCAGTGCCTGTGGGGAAATATTTACAGTAGAAGAGACAAAGCAAAGGGACAGAGATGAAATGATGAGGGAATGGGACCAAGTGCCCTTTGACAGCAGGGTGAAACTGAGCATCAGGAAACAGAGGTTCAGGAAAACAAACAGGTGCAGGAAAACACTGCCATTGAGTGCAGCCTTCAAGGACAATCACAGTCCAGCAACTGTGACTTGTAGGGGTTTGTATAAAACCTCTGAGATTATTTTCAGTTGAGTGCTAATGAGACACTGGGGTTGCAGGAGACTGCAGGGTGTCCCTGCGGCTCTGAGCTTTCATGTTGCCCAAATTTTTGGGTTGAAGACAGAAACTGACCTGTTCAAATCCCGATGGATGATCGGCTGTGTGAGGTTGTGGAGGTACTCCATGCCTTTGGCCACATCTACAGCAATGATTAATTTAGACTGCAGATCAAGAATTCTGTATTTTGTAAAAAAATAAAAGATTACTTGAAGTTAATAGACAACAAATTATTCTTACCTGTAAATCATGGAACATTTAAAATGGTTTTATGTGCAAAATAGTATTACATAATCTATGTAAAGTAAATCTATATACTGTAATGATGTAAAATCTATATACTGTAATATGATCACTTACCAATGTACCTTGTACACCCAATAAACTGAACCAAAGCTCAGTATTTTCTAGTGTGTTCCTTTCTCTGAGATGGATTCTGACACCACCACAGGTTCCCTGCTCTTGCCAGCTCTGTCAGCAGGCTGCTGCTGGGGGAGGGCAGTACCTCTTCTGCTCGTGGAGCAGGGAGAACAGGGATCCCCCGGAGATGTACTGGGTGACAATGGCAAACTGGCTGGGGTCATCCAGGCAGGCTCCCACCAGCTGGATGACACAGGGGTGGTTCAGGCGGCACAGGATGGAAACCTCGCGGCAGAACATGTCCACGTCCGACTTGGAGCAGTAGGTGTTGGCTCGGTAACTTGGGATCCACAGCACGGGAAGCAGGAGGAAAAGGCATCACAAAATATGGGTTAAACACTTCAAAGTAACCACTTCAAAGCAGGCCACTGAGAGCAGCGTGGGGAAGCCTGACAAACTTACCGTTTGATGGCAACGATTTTATTTCTGCATCGTCCCTTATAGACTTTCCCAAAGGACCCTAAAATGGTTTAAAATAAATAAATATATTTGTTATGGACATCAAACATTCCAAGTGAGTGCCCCTTCAGTTCTGGTACCTGAGCCGATAATCTCGTGGAACTCAATCTCAGAGAGCTGCAGGTGGAAGTGTGATGGCAAACCAGCCCGGAGGAGGAGGACATCAGCCTTTTCTGCAAGAGAAATCCACCTGGAAACACGGGCAGGGCCCAGCACAAAAGCACTGAGTCTCAGGACTCTGCCCTGGGAAAGCTGATTTCCCTGTGCAGTGGCTGCTCAGCCTGCTCCCAGGGACAGGCACATCCTCAGGACTCTGCCCTGGGCACTCCTGGCTCTACACCCTGAGCCCTGCCCCCGTTCCCAGACTCTGCCTGGAGCAGGGCTTGGCAGCACAGGGTTCCCTCCAGGAGAGTTCACTCCTTTTCTCTGCCCAGCCAGGGCTCATTGCTGCTGCTGGGGATGCTGCTCCACAGCCCTGGCTCTTGCTGACACGTGGAATCTAAACTTTGCAACTGAATTTAGTTGTCAAATGTCTCCATCTTGTTGAGCTTTTTAGTATATTACTATAAAGTTTAGCAGAATACTTCTAAACAGAGCATTTTGATGCTGCTGTGTAAAGGATGTAAGGATTTGATTATACCCAGAGCGAACATTTAAAGTGGGAAATTGAAAGTACCACAAAGAGGAAATATCTTAAAATACCTTAAAATATTTATCTGAATGTTTCAGCTGTATTTGTTTCAGAGTAACACCAATTAATTTTGGACAGAATTTTCCTTATAAGGATAATTCAGGCATTTCACAGTGTGATTAAATAATATTTATTTGCTTTCATGGACAAGTGGGTATTTCATTAGTGCTATTTCACATCACAGCCTTTTCTCAAAGAAATAAGAAAGAAAAAAAGAAATAGATATATTTTTTGAAGTGGATGAAAACAAGGCAAATACAGGAATTGTCATTATGCTGAGCAACAAGTAGATTGTTTCCTAAACTATCCCAGGGAAATGGAACAATGTACCATAAAAAGTCCAGAATAATGAATCCTCTGTAGGATGTTCAGGCTGACAAACACATTGGATAAAAGGACCACAAAAGTTCACATTTTCCCTTGCCATTGCAAATACCTTTTGTCATGCTTTTAATCTTCCCTAGAGGGGATGGCACTGACACGTAGGAACCGTCTGAAATAAAGAACAGAGTGAAACCATCAAGTTCAGTGACAACATAAGTGATGGTGCTGATAAATCCAGGAGTCAATGATGCCAAGAAGAGTTAATAATAAAGGGTGAGAATTCAGATAAACACACCAACACATCTGCTGGGAGCTGCCTTGGGCTGGGGTACAGTTCATTCTCCTGGACTGCTGCATGCAGCAGCCATTCCTCAAAAGGAATTTGTGTGTGGCCAGAAAATGGTGAGAGCCATGACAATGATTAAAGGAATTTATGTGTGGCCAGAAAATGGTGAGAGCCATGACAATGGTTAAAGGAATTTGTGTGTGGCCAGAAAATGGTGAGAGTCATGACAATGGTTAAAGGAATTTGTGTGTGGCCAGAAAATGGTGAGAGCCATGACAATGATTAAAGGAATTTATGTGTGGCCAGAAAATGGTGAGTCCTGTGACAATGATTTTATTTGTGCTGGACAGGACTGACCCAAAGCTCTCTGACATGGATGGAGCACTTCCAGAGATTTGAGCAGCCTTTGGATCAGGCCCTTTGAATAAAAGGATTGCTCAGCCCATACCTCCTCCGGGCTGGGAGTATTCATTGCAGGGGGATTCATCCTGAGGTCTCTTGTAATGCTTCAGGAGGGTCACAATTGCATCGTGACCTAGGAAAGAAAGAGGAAATACAAGGATTTACAGGTAACTCAAAGGACATTAAAAAAAAAATTAATAGAAAATCAGGGGATTTAAAAAAAAATGTAAAACATGCCTATAAAATATGCGAAGACATGGTGATGCCAATCTAAAACTACTGTGATTCTTAATGGGAGCTGCAGCTGGCTGTACATGCAGGACAGTGTAACAGGAACCATGGAAGATGCCTCACTTTGGTCCATGTTTGCAAGAATTCAGGATTACTGACTGATTCCTCGTTCCTCACAAGGTTCAGCAATGAGATGAGAACCAGTGCATGGCAGAGGAGGAACAGCCCTGGCTGCACAGGCTGTGTCTCCTGTTTCAGCAGCACAGAAACTTGTTGAGTTTGTGCTGGATTTAACTGGTGTTTAGCAGAGATCTGAGGCTGAGGGGCTGGGGTTTGTGACCCTTTGTGCCATTCCCTGGGAGCTCTCTCTGCAGGCACTTGTTGCTTTTGTGTTCAGCTGTCTGATTTATTAACTGATAGTTTTTTGCAGTTTCTTACACTCTGTTCTTGTAAATAATGATTGTTTTGCATTCCTCTTTGGAGGAAGAGAGAACTGATGGGCTGTTGATGGGACCTATGGGGTCAGGAGGAATTATCCTCACTGTCCAATCCGTGGTCAATGTTGGAATTCTATAAACAGACATGAAATGTAAATAAAGTGTTCTTTTCCTGCTTGGCTCCTCGGAGTCAGTGAGTGTGAGTGTCTCTCTCTCTGTGTCATTTTAGGAACAGGCACTGGCAGGTTATTTTGCAGAATTGTCTCCTTCCCGTGCTGCCCTCTCCTTCCTGCACAGCCTCCGTGGGTTTTGTAGCAGAAACTAGAAAACTGAAATACCTTTCTCATAAGCCCACATCAAACAGGTCTGCTCATCCTTTTCTCCACTGGACCTGCTGGGATCACAAGCCACGAGGTTCATGTCAGCTCCGTTGTCCAGCAGGAACTGCACAAGGCGGATGTGGCCGTGGTAGCAGGCACAGTGCAAGCCTGGAACATCAGAGAAGGGTGGGGAGCTGTCAGAACATGGCAGCAGGACTGCAGCAACAGCCTCAAGTGCAAATTGACCTCCTCCATAAATAAATATATTGTCAAAAAAACATACCCGAGGCAAGAGGTGAAAATGAAACACTGAGGCTGCAAGAACCAACCTCTTGCCTCTGCACAATGTGCCAGCATTTACTCTGCCACCTGCAAACCACATTTAACAACTGTGTACGTGAGAAAAAGCAAGTGGAAACAAAGGCAGCTCTGTGTAGTGGGGACAGGAAGGTGTGCAGCCCTTCAGACACCACATTCCAGAAGCCCATCTCTTTGCAGAATAATTTCTAACACTACTCAGAAACCTCAGCATGGGAGGAACAGTTTACACCAGGTTTTGTTACTCATATACACCCTATTGAGCCTGATACAGCCCCACTGGAGTCTTATCACTTCTATGCCCCCTGCAAAAACATTTTGAGAAAGCTGTGCTGTGTCTGAAAGGTGCTGGAATTCCCTGGAATCCTGATGGTGTGTGGCTTCCCAGTATTTTGGTGCTGATACACACCCTCACACACAGCAAGCACGATGATGTTACCTGTGTGCCCATCTCTCCCCTGATGGTTGATGCTTACAACATTCTGGTCAAGAAGGAACTTGACAAGTTCTATGTTCTTCCCATAGGTGCAAGCACTGCAGAAGTAAAGGGAGGGCTGAGTGCTATAGTCCATAAAAGAAGTGCTTTGGGTAGCCAAAAATTTACAAAGAATTACACTGAGATAAAAATGCAGTAATAAAGGATCATTAGAAATGTGCAAATGCATGATTAATCCACCAGAGCATATTCTTTTTTTTTTGTTTCAGAACCATTCTAATTATTGCTGAATCACTTTTGCACAGTTGTGCAAACAATCTGTGTTGCAAAGTGCCTCTTAAATGGCCCTTTACAAAATTCCAGCACGCCAACCAAACCATGTTGTGCCCCCTGGTGCCTCACTCAGAGTTCCTGGCTGAGCAGACATCCAGGTGGAACAAGCTCCGGTCTCAGCTCCCAGCCCGGACAAGGACAGGAACCATTGGCCAGCCAGGGGCTGGTGAATGATTTCCCGGCCTGGTTCTGCCTCTCCCTTCCTGGATGTGCCCTGGACGTGTCTCATGACACAAACCCACCCCCCCGTGTGTCTCTGTCCCTCCCCTGGCTGCTGGTGAGGGAGATCACAAACTCCAGTTTGTGATTTTGGGAGCTGTGCGTGGGTAAGGGGAGCCCTACTGATAATGGCAATATTCATTATCCACCTCACCTGTGGAAAGCTGTTTCACTGAATATATTTTCTTTAGTGAGACTTTCTGTTCCTGAGTGCTGAATTATTTCCTTGACAACTTCAAACTTCCCGTTGTAGCAGGCCCTGAAGAGGAAGCCAGTCCAGAGGTGTCAGCAGAAGCAGCTTTCCCACGAGCCCACACCTGCCCAGCAGCTGCTCTGGGGCACTCACAGGTGCAGAGGTGTGTCTCCATAGATATTCACCACGTGGGGCTGCACCTCGAAGCTGCTCTGCAGCAGGAACTTCACGATGTCATGGTGCCCAAATCGAGAGCAGAAGTGCAGAGGAACATGGTCTTCATTGTCCTGAGCATTCACTGCGGGTTCACCCAGGAAAAAAAAACACAGAAAGGATTTTATCCTTAGCACAGTGTGTCTGGTACTGTTTCAGATATTTAATATAATTTTATGTGTTGTGTCTATGCATTTGGAAACCTCCTGGAAAAATATTTGTGGATGTATTTGTTTAAAATTGAAATTTCTGTGATCTTCTGTCACCCACGTTCTGTGATCAAACCCACGTTGCTCTGTGCCGTCTGCAGTGCACTGCAAAGGTGATTTTCTGAACTTGGGGCATGACTGCTTTCTTCCAGCTGCAAAGTTACTGAGTCTTTTGACAAAGCTTTCTATGAATGAATCATGAGTTATAAATAACCCTAAGAAAGAGCAATTTTGAAGCAGAAGTAAGACAATGAGAACATTAACAGAACTGGGAATGTCCAGGCAGAACAGAACTGCTGGCATCTGCCAGCAGGAGCAAAATATTCCCCGGGCAGTTGCAGAGGGTGCCCCTGGGGGATCCCTGGTCTGCAGGTGGGAATGTTGGGCACTGCCAGCTGTCCTGGAGCTCATCCATGCCAGGGAGAAGCTGGCATGGCTCATGGCACAGGCAGCCCTGCTCCTGGGCTGGCTAACGAGCCACATCATGTTAAAAGACACACTTCGAGTTTGTGACCCCAATTACTGCTCTGCACTGAACAGTGCCAAATTTATTCAGGTTCTTTCCCCAATTCCTTTCATTCCTGGGCAATAAAGGCTTTTCCCTCTGCTGCTGCATTTACAGCAAGTTTCAAAGTGTGCTACTTTAAGAGCAAAAGGCTTCCTTCTTCCAGTCCCCTTTTCTTTTTTTCTGTGCTGAAGATTCTGAGTCTAAAGAAAAGGACCTGAAATGGTGCCCCAGATTCTTTCCTTTTGGCACAAACTCTCTAACAGAGAGCAAACCTCCCACTGCCTTGTCATGAAGAGAGAATGTCTCTTTTCCCCTTTATTATAATTTTATCAGCTCGGTGCACACACGTGGAGGCTGAAACACCCTGAGCTCCCTGCTGCAAACAGCACTCACAGTCCTGGCTGTGCTGCTTCCCTCCAGGCTTTTCTGCTGCAGAGGAGGATGTGGGATTGCAGGCAGGACTCACAGAGAACACAGTGAATCCATGGATTAAAGAGCAGCACCTTTCCAAGCAATGCACTGCTACTCCCAAAGAACATTTCTGTCTCTTGCTCTGAGAATAAGAAATTAATTTTTAAATAATTTGGAACTTGCTCAGTATTTCACAGAATCATAGAATGGCCTGGGTTGGAGGGGACCCTGATCTTTAAGGTCCCTTCCTGTGGGCAGGGACACCTCCCACTGTCCCAGTGCCCCAAACCCCAGAGTCCAGCCTGGCCTTGGGCATTCCAGGGATCCAGGGGCAGCCACAGCTGCTCTGGGCACCCTGTGCCAGCCCTGCCCACCCTCCAGGGAGGGATTTTTTCCTGTGTTTAATCTAAGCCTGCCCTCTGTCAGTGTGTCCTCTGTCATTGCCCTTGTCCCAGCACTCCAGCCCTTGTAAATAATCTCTCTCCATCTTTCCCAAAGGCCTAGGTACAGGTAGGAATGTCTGCCCTGATAACCACCACATGCCTGAAGTGTGACCTCTGAGCCACAACGTTTGTGTGCCTTTGTGGGCTGTGCTCAGCATGCAGGGGCACACCTGTGGCACAGGTGACCAGCAAGGGAGCAGTAAGGCACGTTCTGTGCCCTCAGCATTCCTGAAACAGCAACGGGAGAGGGAACACAGCAAGAGGAAGAACCCAGCAGAACCACCAGCTGCACACTGGCATTAGTCACAGGAGAAAATATTTTAAATGTTATATTCCAGCAGAATATAAACACTGAAGTGCAGTGTCCCAGCCTGAGTGACATCACTGTGAGGCCACCTGGACAAGGAACTCACACAATGCCCAAGGTGTGCTGAGACACTTTTGTACCTGCCCAGCCTTCACACAGGCACTTCAGCCAGAAAATGGCCCACAGGGAGGAGTGGGAAGCTTGTGGAGCACGATAAATCATGTGCTAAAAAATCCCCTTTTCTGTGGAATTTTGACTTCCATATGAATTACTTTAAATGACTTGCTGCATAACTGTGAGTTAAACCCCTCCTCCTGTACCTCATTCACCAGTTCTCTGTGCATGTGAGTCCCTGTGGCTGCAGCTCCCCACTGCACGGCCACATCTTCCCTCCTGGATCAATGTCTACAGAATGAGCCAGCTCTGTACATTAATCTCTATTCTGCTTTCTGCCCCTGCTTTTCACCTCTAACTTATTGCTGGAAACAGAGTAGATGTGAGATGACAAAGCAGCACACTCAACCAAGGAAAACTCTCCAGCTGCTGTTTTCTTGTTTCAGCTGTCCCGAGATGACACACAGACACATGGACAAAGAGTGTGTCTTAGGAAGCTAAGACCCTGTCTAGAAAACACAGTGTTANTCTCAAAAGCAAGTGCACATTTATTCTGAAAAACGTTCTGTGGGGTGGATGGACACCAGAGCTGAGTGACCAGTCAGTGTGACAAAGGAGCAGCCCAAAGGCAGGGCTGAGCCTGCCCCAGTACCTGCTCGTGGCCACAGTAGGCAGCGATGTGCAGGGGGGTGAAGAACACGGCGTCCTGCACGTTCACAAAGGCCCCGTGCTGCAGCAGGATATCCACAGCCTGAGAGGAACAAAAATTCAATATACACTGGGTATATCACATTCACATAGAGCCCGTGCTGCAGCAGGATATCCACAGCCTGAAAGGAANACAAGGAACTCACACAATGCCCAAGGTGTGCTGAGACACTTTTGTACCTGCCCAGCCTTCACACAGGCACTTCAGCCAGAAAATGGCCCACAGGGAGGAGTGGGAAGCTTGTGGAGCACGATAAATCATGTGCTAAAAAATCCCCTTTTCTGTGGAATTTTGACTTCCATATGAATTACTTTAAATGACTTGCTGCATAACTGTGAGTTAAACCCCTCCTCCTGTACCTCATTCACCAGTTCTCTGTGCATGTGAGTCCCTGTGGCTGCAGCTCCCCACTGCACGGCCACATCTTCCCTCCTGGATCAATGTCTACAGAATGAGCCAGCTCTGTACATTAATCTCTATTCTGCTTTCTGCCCCTGCTTTTCACCTCTAACTTATTGCTGGAAACAGAGTAGATGTGAGATGACAAAGCAGCACACTCAACCAAGGAAAACTCTCCAGCTGCTGTTTTCTTGTTTCAGCTGTCCCGAGATGACACACAGACACATGGACAAAGAGTGTGTCTTAGGAAGCTAAGACCCTGTCTAGAAAACACAGTGTTAAAGGTGATTTTTAAATATCTTTTCTTACCATCAGCTTTGCTTCCCTCCTCCATCAGAAGCTTTGTGATGTTGAGAAATCCTTTGGCAGCAGCCAGATGGAGAGGTCTGTCCCCAACTTCACCACTCGCATTCACGTCAGCTCCAAACTTCAGCAACAGGTGGGCTACCTAAATATTTCATTGGGGTTAACTGAAATACCACATGCAGGTAAAACTTGGGGAAAGCCAGATACAGTATTGCATTGGGTAATACTATATGGGAACATCTCTGCAAAGTTAAAACAGGGAGAAGGGATTCAATAGAAAACTAATTTTTAAGTTACACGTCTATAAGTATATTTAAAAATATATNAGAGCCCGTGCTGCAGCAGGATATCCACAGCCTGAAAGGAACAAAAATTCAATATACACTGGGTATATCACATTCACATAGAGCCCGTGCTGCAGCAGGATATCCACAGCCTGAAAGGAACCAGCAGCTCAGAATATACATTGGGTGTATATATCTGTATATATATGTGTGTGTGTGTGCATATATATATATATATATATATATATATATATATGTATGTATGTATGCTCAGCTGGTGAAACAGGACCTTGAAACCTCAGGCCTCCAGTTTAAAAAAAGTCAAACAGCCCCAAACAAACGAGTTATAAATGTGCAGAGCTGAGTGCAGCATTTAAAAGTGATTAGCTTACAGTACTTGAACCGAAAACTGAATGTCACTGATGCTTTGTAAAGGAGCTTGAAAATCGGTGTGCCACTAAAAAAATCCTGATTTGTGAAGTAAGAGGCACAGAAATGGCTGTCTGGATATGCTCAGAACAACCTTTAATTTTCTTTTAGCCATTATGAACAAAGAGCTGTAAACATATCAGAGTTTTCAGAAGTGAAAAAGTCGCACAAAAGGAAAGATCCTTTTAGATTTAAATGTGTGAAGGTAAATCCTCCAACATGGAAAGATTCCTTTGTATGTTAGGAGATAAGAGCTCTTTGGCTTCAATAAACAACCCTAAGTGTTTTCTTTCAAATTTCTGTTTCTTTTGGCCCTTCAGGATGCCCACGTGGTTTGGGAAAACTATGAACTCTTGAGAAATGCCTTTCTGCACGGCTTATCCAAAATTTAGATTCATCTAGAAGCTTTCAAGGTGGAGCTTCAAGGTAAAAAAATCTGTGTTGAGTGATGTGGATCCGTCCCTGGTGATGAACATAACACCAGATGGGTTTTGACACATTTTCCAGGCTGGGGCAATGGCAGCAGTACCTGCTGCCTTGTGATCTCCTGATAAATAGAATTTTGTGTGCTGCACTAAGCAAACTCCACTCAAGTGTAAATGATGACAGGGGTACAGAGACAGCCTTGATCGTCTCTCAGACAAGATATCTTTCTGGGAAAGAAAAAAGGAGTGTTAGAAAGCACTGGGAACTGTCACAGGCATCACAAGCAGGAGGCTGTGCTGGAGGGATGAGCAAGGATAGAAACACTTCAGAAATAAGGAGGAAGAGAAAATAAGAAAGAGTTTTATCCTCAGGAGACAGGCAGTGAGTGAAGCTGAAGCCTGTAGCCCAGGGCACATTGCCAAGCTGCAGAGAGAGCAGCTGGTCAAAGGTGGGCTGGGCAAAGGCAGCAGCAGCAGCATCCCCGTGGGGCTCACACCAGCACAGCCTGGAGAAACGCTTCCCTCTCCTTGTACAGCCAGATGGTATCCCAAAACAATACTTTAACAACTTGCACAACAGCCTCACTCAGGAATTTTTCCTAAAATTCTCTTACAAAAGGTTTATTCAGAACTGTTTTGAACACTGAAGTCAATGATGTTCACTTCAAAGACAATTAAAAAAGCCACTCTGAAGGTTAGAAGGAGCCAACCAAAAAACCCATGAGACAGACACAAGGACTTTGTGTTTTGGAAAAGAGCAAGGGATAAAAACCTCATCCTTATAAGCGGGGGGTTGAAAAAATTATTCCATGTTTCCATGAATATTAATGAAATTGTGGACAAAACAAGCTCCTTTGTCTTGCAGAGGAACTTCTAAGCTGACTGAAAATTTCACAGCTATGTAAAGAAGGAAAGCAAGAGCTTGCCCTATAAATCTTTGGTTCCCAGAGTAGCAGCAGAACCAAATGAGCTGTAGAGATTCCCACTCCATTAATGGAGATGCTTGTGATACAGAGCTGATCCTTCTCCCAGGAAGAAATAAGGACTACCAGCAGTTCATTTCTTATGGAGTAAATAGACTCATCCTTGTTGGGCTGTGAGCACCCTAACCTCCCACAGCCCCAGCAGGAGCTCTATAGCAATATTATAAATATAATTATATAATATATTTTTATATATAATTATATATTATAATTTTAATAGTCGGAGCAATAGCAGGTCTGCCTTTGGCATTTAGCAAAAGGCCCGGATGTTTTAGAAATCACCTGAAACCCCAGAGTGCTCAGAGAAGGCCACTTTGTACTGTGCACAGAGGGGACATTAAATGCCTGTGGATGAGAGCATCCCAGAGTCAGGGCTCAGGTTAACAGCTCCACCATCATTCTGCAGAGCCATTCTCAGAACCACGAGAATCAAACAATCATCAAGGTTGGGAAAGACCTGCAAGACCTATGAAATCCAGCCTTTGGTCTGTGTCCTTTGTGCATGTCTGTTCAGTGTGAAAATACAGCACAGATGTGATCTTCCCAAAATGCAGAAAAACGGCACCAAGTCCAGCTGTGCATGGCCAGTTCTGGACGCTGTTTCGAGAGAGACCGAAGCAGAGCAGAATGACGCGCCCGTGCCGGACTCACCGCCCGCAGCCCCCACAGCCGCACGTACCTGGTGGTGGCCGGCGATGGAGGCGACGTGCAGGGCGGTCAGAGCCCCGTAGCCAACCTGCTGGATGTCAGCCCCGCCGTGCAGCAGCGCCGTCAGCAGCTCTGCCTGGTCCTGGCGGGACGGGACAGGGATCCGCCCCGTCAGCGGCGGGACAGGGACCGCACATCATCAACGGGACAGGGATCACATACACGGGACAGGGATCACATCCCTGGGACAGGGATCCGCCCCGTCAGCGGCGGGACAGGGATCGCATACATGGGACAAGGATCACTCACATCATCAGCGGGACAGGGATCACACCCATCAATGGTACAGGGATCACTCACATCATCAACGGGACACGGATCCACCCCCGTCACCCACGGGACAGGGATCGCATACACGGGACAGGGATCACACACATCCCTGGGACAGGGCTCCCATGGGACAGGGCTGCCGTGGGACAGGGCTCCCATAGGACAGGGATCACACACATTCCTGGGACAGGGCTCCCATGGGACAGGGCTGCCGTGGGACAGGGATCACACACATTCCTGGGACAGGGCTCCCATGGGACAGGGCTCCCATGGGACAGGGCTGCCGTGGGACAGGGATCACACACATTCCTGGGACAGGGCTCCCATGGGACAGGGCTGCCGTGGGACAGGGCTGCCGTGGGACAGGGATCACACACATTCCTGGGACAGGGCTCCCAGCCGAGGGCAGCAGCCCAGCCTTGGCTCTCTGGCTGTGACACCCAGAGGGACCGGGTGGGACCGGGGGCTCTGAGTACCAGGAGAGGCTGGGCAAGGCTGCCCCGGGCACCACGGGCCTCCTTTGCTACACTAAAGCCTGGAGGTCAAAAAGGGCTCTATCCTGATTTTCTGGTGGCACTGGACAACTCCTGTGTCCTGAGCTGTCTCCATCAGTAATTCCAATGCAGTATCCTGCCCCATGGATGACACTGCAAAAGCTGACTCCTGTGCATAGGCTCTCCATGGGGCATTTTCCTACACACCACAAGTGTGAAATGTGTATTTTCACCAGGAATAATGACTAGAGAGCTCATCTAGACAGTTCAGACAAATCAGTGGCTCAGTTCTGATTTCCTGGCTTCAATTCTATTTAAAATAATTTACCTTATAAGCTGCCAAGTGCAGAGCTGTAAATCCATTTCTCGTTAGTCTGGATGGGCGCAGCCCTTTCAGCATGAGAGTTCTGATGTGTGATTTGTTGCCTTTAGAGAGAAAAGTGGAAAACAAATCAGTTACAGGAAAGAACATGCAGATGGGGTAAGAAGCTCCTGTGTGAGTTTGAAAGCAGGGAAATAGATACCTCGACTGCTGACCTGGGACAAGTAATGAAATATATCTTGTGAAACTTTGAAATGGTGGGGTAGATGGAAATATCTCGTTGGCTGGGACAGTTGTGGCCACACAGCAGCTCAGTGTTTGTTCACACTTTAATGAGGATTTGGGAAGGGGGGCTGAGCTTCTGGAGAAGCAAACTCGTCCTGTAACAGCCAGGCCGTGCTGCAGAGAGCTCCAGGAAGCAGCAGATGCTTCTGAACCTCCGGCTCCTCGTTCTCTGAGCTCTTTGCCATCTCAGAAGTGGAGCACTGCTCTCCCTGCACAGGACATCCTCACAAGGATGGACATTTTGGGGAGTGTGGCTGCATTGATGTGGCCCAGGCAAGTAGCTTGGCTCTGGCCTTTTTGATGCACAGTGAATAAATACATAAATTCAATCAATTCCTCTGCTTCTGAATGCTTGTGGCAGCAACCAAGGACAATGTCAGACCCGGCAGCTCTTTGCCCTCCTCCAAGTGCTCACTAACTAAAAATTAATGTGTGTTTTCTTAAAGCTCCTCTCAGCTACCCCAGTGCTCTGCTGTTCCCATGGACTGATGCCATCTTTGGATCTTGCACTCGAAAATAACTGATCCACTCATTTTCCAGTAGTGCACTGTGGAGCCAGAAATGCTCTGTGATGAGCTGGGATTAGGGAATGCATACAGAAGCAATTCTGGAGGAGTTTGATTTTTAATATTAATACATTGTTACACTAATGAAAAAGTTTATGTGTTTAAGACCTTTTGGCCTTTTAAAAGGTAACATGAATATATGAATATGAATATTTTAACTGTAAATAGGAACAAAGGCATTAGTACTAAAGTAAACAAATATTAAAATAGCTATAATCCCATAAGTTTAAAATAAAAAAAAAAGAAATAAAAATTCCTTCTGTCCCTCCCAAAAAAGAAAAAAACCTCTCTGTTTTCAAATATAAAAAAAGCTTTTGTTTAAACTGTTATAATCCTTAAAGTGTACCCCATAAGTTAATATAGTCATCAATAATAGTTCTAAAAAAACTATTAGTAAAAAAAATTTTTACATAATAATCAAATTTCCATGTCCCAAACGACTAATCACTAAAACATCAAGGCCACAAAAAACCTGTTTCTTGTATAAAAANGGCCACAAAAAACCTGTTTCTTGTATAAAAATCTCCATAAACTAAAAAGAAAATCTCCTCTTCCAATTAAATTAATAAAAGACTATTTTAGAAATAGTAAACTAACTAAATTGTTTCTAAACGTGGTTGGTGCAAAAAAAAAAGAAGTTGTAGAGGAAAAAAATATTCTTAAAATTTTATTCTGATT
>VWZS01005939.1:0-99410 GCA_013397075.1 Rhabdornis inornatus
CGTCTCTTCTCAGCGCGCACAGCGCATTGCGTCTCACTACTCTCCAGTTTGCATTCTTGCAGCTTTCTTGCTGACTTCCAGCTATTGCTACCAGGGAAAAGGGGGCCAGAATGAAGAGCCAGTGCTGAGCTTCGCATTCTTCTTCTTCTCCTTGCACGTCAGCCACCTCCAGGTGCTGGCTGCACTCTGTGTTTCCCTTCTCGTCGGCATTTACCATGGTGCTCTCTGCAACTCAAAGCCTAGAGGGGACTGCAAAATGTTTCCACCGAGGGCTGGAAGAGAACCAAGGAGCAGCACAAGCAGCTGTGCTGGAACTTGCTCCTTCCGACTGCTAAGGGCACTTGGCAAGGCAAGGGAGAGGTAGCCATCTTCCTCTCGTAGCCTGTATCGTTGTGCACACAAGGATGGTATTTGTGCGGGTCTAAATTCAAGCTAATTAGCAATGGCATAATGGCTTTAAGACTGTGCTGAGTCAAAGGTTTCCTATCTAAATTGCAACCTGAAAACCTGCACGTTTGAGCATGCTAGATACCTTTAAACCAATAATTGTAGGTACCCAAAATATAGTTGCACATCTGCTTACGGAGCTGGACCGAGAAACTGGAAGGGGAAAAAAACCCCTTGAAAATTGAACAAGTCACATTATATTTTTTACTGAACACTGATATTTTGGTATGCAAAACATTTTTCCTTTATTACATTAGGATCTGATGCAATTCCATTAGCTTCAGTGGACTTTGGCTTGTATAATGGAAAAAAAAAAGAATTTACCTTGAATATTAAAATTCATATAGAACAGTTGGGTAACCCCACCCTCAAATATTTGTTAGATTCATGCTGAATAATGTTTTATTGCAAATTTTTTGCTCATTTAGCAAATTAAAGGAATGTGATTTTGCATGATTTATGCCAAACAATACTAGTTTCGATCAAGTTAGGGCCCTTTGAATTAATTCCATGTTGATGCACACTTACCTATGATCCTTGAAAATAATCTGTCTTACTTTTGGATTTGAAACAAAGCTGAGAAATGAAGGCAGATTTTTTTTTCAAATAGACTTGTAATAGAGACCTTCTGGGGGATCTTTTCGATTTAAACATTGACTTTGTTTCTCCAGACTGAAACATGCTGGCTTCAGAGAAATCCAGAATGGCAAGAAATGGTTTCTTAACTCTTTTTGTCTGTTTACAAAATAGGCTACATAAATACCAGTCATCTTGGATATTTATTCCACTCTCTAAAGCAGTTATGAAAATCCCTAATCGCAATCCTGGACTGATTTCACCAGTGGAAAAAAAAAAAGACTCTTTCAGAAGTTGCATCATAAACTGCATGTGCAAGATCAATTTCTGGACATTACACTCTAGACACAAATGAAAATAGCATCAAAGCTTTAAATATTGATATAGAATTTGCTTCTTCTGGTTTTATGGCATTCACTGATCATACTCAACATAAACAAACAAACAAAAAAAAACCCTAAAAAAACACAAAACTTTTTGGTATCTTAAGTCAGGTACAAGACTTGCCAGAATTACCTGCAAAAGTCAGTGGGAGGATTGCATACAGAAAGCATGAAAATTCTTGTGTCTTGACCCCAGTATGACACACAGAATGAAAGAATTTCACATCAGTGATAAAGATGTACAAAATACCTGCTATCGACACTACCCTGATTTCAAAGAGTTTGCACAAGGGAGGAAAAGTGTTGCTCATCTCAAGATATGAAAACCCCACATAACCTCAGCAGGCAAAATGAAGCTGGAAAGCAGAACAGGTATGAAAAAATGATGTGACCACTGACAAAGTGATAAACAGTTCATCATCTCTGACTAACAATTGGCACAAATGCACATCAGCTATAACATAACAACATGGGTAAGACCCCATGATTTCTAAGGTTAAAGAAGCCAGGGAACAGATACAGCTGTAGTTTATACAGGCAACTGTCTGTAATAATCCACCACTGCAATTCACTGGATTCCTTTGGGTGGACACTAGGTAAACAGAGGCAAAAATGGATGGAAAAGCCTCCATTCTAAAAAGTGAAATTGATTATTTTTTTAATCTCATATTCACAATTTCGTGGTTTTACAGCAGCAAACAAAGACAGCAGGAGCACTTCAATGTATCTGGGCTACTTCCTGCATGTCATTTTAGCTTTCCTCAGCTTGAGCAGGAGAAACACAGAGTGATGAAATCTGGAAGGAAAATAAGGTATATATTGCTATGCACATTTCTTTCCAAATGGTATCTCAAGGTTTTTAATAATGGGGGACAATAACAGGCACTTTTGAACTACAAATTTTACTGATACAGTGAAATAGAGATTAATGATGTTGCAATGATGGCTGTAGTGAAAGAACACTGTACACAATACATATACTGGAACTGCTGGCTCTGACACCTTTTAGTTTTAATGGGGATGTATCTCTATATATGGGGTATACATATCCATACACATGTGTACATGGACACACATACATAACCTCTAATGGTATTAAAAGAGAATTTGCCAACTATACAAACATGAGACTGTTAGGAGGTACATACTACTTTGATCTATAACAATCGCAAAAGAAGTCTTTAAGTGCCATAGTTTCTTGTGTGACAAATCTACCTCAGGAAGCAATATTTCCTTTGTATATCTTTATTTTGCAAGAAGGATCGAGTGACCTAGATATCCTTTATCTATGGATGTTGATCACCTGTGGATGTTGGTTTTCCCTCATGCCATGCAGAGCAGACCTTGGGAAATGGCTGACGAAAGACCTTCTGAATGCTAAAGTTTTACCTGGAATCAAGGTAAAATGGGGCAAGCATTCAGTAGAAGAGATGGAAGAAAGTCCATCAAATTTACAAAAATTATAGAAATCCTTATTGGTTCAGGAAATACATGGAGTCTGAAAGAAAGCTAGGAGAAGGATCAAGCCTTCTTTTTCTGCTCCTGCAGACTGTGAGGTGTTTCCTTGGCAGCCCTCAAAACACAGATCCAGGCTGGCTCTTGTTCCCACCCCCTACATCCATTCTAATCATGTGTACTCTTCTCTTAAAACACCTAGAGGTAACACTTAGTTAAATAAATCCAGATTATAAAGGTTCACCTTCGATTAGTAAAGAGCAGATGAGTATCTGATGAACAAAACTGCAAAACAACCCTCCCTGATTTTTAGGCACCAAAACAGTGATTCCATATTTCATCCATGATACATCTGTCATTATTCTGACATAATTTTCTGCTAATGTCTTTCTTGCTAAACACTTTTATATGTGGCAGAATTCAAGAATGCTATGGAACATATAAAGTCACACAGTGAAGAATGTAGACTTCATCTAATTTAAGTTTTTATGATCTTAGAAGTGATAGCACTTTAAAAGCCCTTTTTAAGAAGAAGACAGTCTGCCACAGGAATGATGCCATGTTTTGGCTACAAGTCTGTAGTTAAAGCACACTTTTATCCCATTGGGTTAATGGACACCATTTCTGGTCAGGGAGAAAAACCCACATCCTACTGGAAGAGGAACTTAGCAATCTCATTTTTCTGGTTTTCATTGAGGTTGTTAGGTTTGGTTGTTGTTGGGTTTTTTTTNCAAGAAGGATCGAGTGACCTAGATATCCTTTATCTATGGATGTTGATCACCTGTGGATGTTGGTTTTCCCTCATGCCATGCAGAGCAGACCTTGGGAAATGGCTGACGAAAGACCTTCTGAATGCTAAAGTTTTACCTGGAATCAAGGTAAAATGGGGCAAGCATTCAGTAGAAGAGATGGAAGAAAGTCCATCAAATTTACAAAAATTATAGAAATCCTTATTGGTTCAGGAAATACATGGAGTCTGAAAGAAAGCTAGGAGAAGGATCAAGCCTTCTTTTTCTGCTCCTGCAGACTGTGAGGTGTTTCCTTGGCAGCCCTCAAAACACAGATCCAGGCTGGCTCTTGTTCCCACCCCCTACATCCATTCTAATCATGTGTACTCTTCTCTTAAAACACCTAGAGGTAACACTTAGTTAAATAAATCCAGATTATAAAGGTTCACCTTCGATTAGTAAAGAGCAGATGAGTATCTGATGAACAAAACTGCAAAACAACCCTCCCTGATTTTTAGGCACCAAAACAGTGATTCCATATTTCATCCATGATACATCTGTCATTATTCTGACATAATTTTCTGCTAATGTCTTTCTTGCTAAACACTTTTATATGTGGCAGAATTCAAGAATGCTATGGAACATATAAAGTCACACAGTGAAGAATGTAGACTTCATCTAATTTAAGTTTTTATGATCTTAGAAGTGATAGCACTTTAAAAGCCCTTTTTAAGAAGAAGACAGTCTGCCACAGGAATGATGCCATGTTTTGGCTACAAGTCTGTAGTTAAAGCACACTTTTATCCCATTGGGTTAATGGACACCATTTCTGGTCAGGGAGAAAAACCCACATCCTACTGGAAGAGGAACTTAGCAATCTCATTTTTCTGGTTTTCATTGAGGTTGTTAGGTTTGGTTGTTGTTGGGTTTTTTTTGAAGACAATCAGTAGCTAAAAATTAATTATAAATAACATTTGGTATTCAATCCTTTCCTTTGTATTAAATATAGTGATGGCTTTAATTCAGTAAAGGAACTGGCATGATAATTACTTTTAATGTATAAATGACTTCATAGTCCTAACCCAGACAATAATTGCTCCTGCTGCTTCTTTAAGTGCCAACCATCACCCCCTCTCTATCACTGTGAAAATAATTATTTACCTCAAGTCCCTAGATCAGATCAAGGCACTGATACCTTATCTATAATTTTCTCTCATTCAAAAGTGCAGNGGCAGCCCTCAAAACACAGATCCAGGCTGGCTCTTGTTCCCACCCCCTACATCCATTCTAATCATGTGTACTCTTCTCTTAAAACACCTAGAGGTAACACTTAGTTAAATAAATCCAGATTATAAAGGTTCACCTTCGATTAGTAAAGAGCAGATGAGTATCTGATGAACAAAACTGCAAAACAACCCTCCCTGATTTTTAGGCACCAAAACAGTGATTCCATATTTCATCCATGATACATCTGTCATTATTCTGACATAATTTTCTGCTAATGTCTTTCTTGCTAAACACTTTTATATGTGGCAGAATTCAAGAATGCTATGGAACATATAAAGTCACACAGTGAAGAATGTAGACTTCATCTAATTTAAGTTTTTATGATCTTAGAAGTGATAGCACTTTAAAAGCCCTTTTTAAGAAGAAGACAGTCTGCCACAGGAATGATGCCATGTTTTGGCTACAAGTCTGTAGTTAAAGCACACTTTTATCCCATTGGGTTAATGGACACCATTTCTGGTCAGGGAGAAAAACCCACATCCTACTGGAAGAGGAACTTAGCAATCTCATTTTTCTGGTTTTCATTGAGGTTGTTAGGTTTGGTTGTTGTTGGGTTTTTTTTGAAGACAATCAGTAGCTAAAAATTAATTATAAATAACATTTGGTATTCAATCCTTTCCTTTGTATTAAATATAGTGATGGCTTTAATTCAGTAAAGGAACTGGCATGATAATTACTTTTAATGTATAAATGACTTCATAGTCCTAACCCAGACAATAATTGCTCCTGCTGCTTCTTTAAGTGCCAACCATCACCCCCTCTCTATCACTGTGAAAATAATTATTTACCTCAAGTCCCTAGATCAGATCAAGGCACTGATACCTTATCTATAATTTTCTCTCATTCAAAAGTGCAGTTAGAGAACATTGTATGTGACGAATCTCAGAGCAGAATATGTACAGGACAGGAGCTAAAGTTTGCCTACAGTGTACCCATTTCCTGCCCTATGACACTGTAAGAATGGGATGCAGAACATTATTTTACCTCTCTTTCCTCTAAGTGAAACAATTTCTAATGATTAAAAAATTTCATCATATCCTCTTGTGAGGGAGCATGGAGACCATGATCCAATCTTCCATCATCCTAGAATTCAGCTCTCAGTAATGGAAAATAAATTTTACCTTTTAGCTTGCACCTTTTGTAGTGGTATTCATGGATGTAAAAAAAGTCTCACTTGTTACCCTCTAATGTATCTTTTCAGGTGTTTTGCCTTGTGACATTACCATAACCAACACACAGAGAATCAAACTGTTATACTTCAGCTCTCACCCCACAAAAGTTAGGTACACATCTACCAAAATCCTACTTAAATATTTGCATAATATATCCTCTTTTTGAGAGATTTTTTTTGCTATAGATCTCCAGAAAATGTTAACCACCAGTTTTAAGCTGCAGGAGGTGGAAATAACTTGAGTTATTTTTGCTAAGGTGGCAGAAAATAAAGACTATCAAAAGATGTCTGCTAATGGACTTTTGTAAATGGTGTCTTTCAGGTAAAAAAAAAATAAAAGAAACAGAAATAGAAAAGAGCAGGAATTGAAATAAAAGAAATGGAATGGAGTGTCAGCAATTTTAATGTGCATTGAGGTGTTTTAGTGCAGGTTTTAGGAGCTGTTGGCTATTTTTATTATGATTTTTGGGCTTTTTGGGCCATTTTAATTCAGATTTCCTGCAGAGCTTTTGCCCACGTATTTTCCTGTTTCATTCTCCCAGCGGTGAATTGTCGTTTACTTCTCACACAGAACACTTGGCTCCTAGGTTTTGTTTCTGCCAAAACACACCCAGGACTTGAACTTTTCTTCTAAACCCTCGGTACCATGCGGTTCTGCCTTTCTTTGTTGTCTGCATTTAAACGGAAAGCTTCTCGGCTACATCTAGCATAAAAGAACTGTGCCTACACATCAAGCTTGCACGGAGCTTGTCTCTGAAAATTGTGTTTGCACTGCATTCAAGGGGCACTCCTCTTTCTTTTGCCACCTGCAAAGCACCACAAAATCACCACGCTCTTCACACACTTTTCAGCTTCAAGTACCTCAGCACAAATTACAGCCTCGCAAGGACAAGAGCCCCAGAGAGATGTTTCGCATGGAAAAATTTTCCAGGATAAAAACATGTCCTTCATGTTCCCTTTTCCTTTCCCAGATTGCTGTGTTGAATGTCTTGGGCATAGAACGACGAAGCCAGCAAGTACTTCTCTCCTGCCACATTTTGCTGAGCAAGAGCTACATGGACACTTTGGACTCTGCCAAGCAAAATGCACATAAGCATACCTAAAGCTGAGGAAAAACTGTGTTCAACACACAGTAGTTCTCTATAGTATCCATGCTGAAACACGACAAAGCTGAATGCTATGGCTGGGCTTCAGTTCTCACTGCATCACATAAAGCCAAGAATGAAGCGGCAGAGCACCGGGCTCGTTTGAGCAGCATACCGAACTGCGAAAGTGCAGCAAAAGCTCCTTCAAAATTGTCAGCTGAGAATGCTCTTGCTGCTTGGAAAAGTAACGCGCAGCTGTTGACCACCTCTGCACGTGGCGATCAGCTGCTTCTTACACCTTCACTGTTGCAGAGTTTTGTGGAACAGAGAAGGCATTCTGAAAGTATGTGTTCTGCAAACAGCTTTGAAACAACGCATAGCACACTGCCTCTCTGTACTGTCCTTCCCATAGAGGCGTGCCGTCTACATTTTCCACTCTTGCAGCTCAGTTGCCAGCTTTCGGCAGCTGTTGTCCTAGCAAGAGTCACTAGAAGTCAAAGCCAGTGCAGGGACAGCACCTTCTGCTTTGCCTGCGTAAGTCGCATCAAACTCACTCAGTCACTGTATCCTTTCCTTCTCCACTGCATCTACGAATGTGTTCTCCTTGTCTCAGAGCCTAACAGCAAGGGTAATGTTTTCCACAGAATGCTGGAAGAGGAGTAGGTGGCAGTACAGGTAACTCTCATTAAAATGCCCCCTTCCTACTTCTCACTTACAGCCAGTACACTGTGCACACCAGCCCGGTGCTCTGTGGCTTTGTTTTCCACCGTTTGTGTCCTGCTGCGCTTTCATTCTCCCGGAGGCAAATCATTGTCTACTTCTGTCTTGGTTTGAAAGACAGGTATTTGCTAAGAAAAGGCAAGAACCCTTTTTTTCTGAGATGGAGAGTGCAACCCCCTCCCTTCTAATTATTATAATTTTAAATCAGAGGCTTTCAGGCAGAAGATATGGGGATAGGAATAACAGTTCTTTACTAATATATTTAACAAGGCAAACAGCAGAAACAACAACAGCTATAAAAACTGACAGCAGAACAGTATAACTCAGTTCTAGTCCCTCTTGGCCACAGGATCCTTCTCTTTGCGCTCAGTTACCGGTGGTGGGGGCAGGGCAGATCCGGCACAGTCGAAGAGGGCTGGAGTGATGGCGGCAGCGGCCTAGGTGAGAGGGATGGAGGGGCGACTCCCTCCTCACGATGTCAGTCGTGGTGCTCAGCTGAGTGCCCGAAGGTAGTAGGATGAAGTGGGAAGGCGGCAGTGTGATGTCCGACAGCAGGGAACGTGGCTCCTGGCGTTGGGATGGCGGGAAAGATGCTAGGTAGGAGCCCTGGCCGTCTTCCTTCCACTCCATGGGCCAGCGAAAGAGTGAGAGCGAGATCCCAGGCCCCTGTCCCACCTTTCCTTTTCCGGTCTCCTCCTATCCCCCACCCCCCTGCGAGAGAAAACTATTGCTACTAAGGTGTAGTCACAAATACTTAGCATAACAATTGGAAAAATTCCACAGAAAGACAAGGGAACAATTCAACCCCCAACAACTTCTCACACTGAAAATATTAGGCCAGTATCAGAGCGCACCTAGATTTTGCTTCTGCCAAAACACCTCTAGATCATGTATCTTCCCTCTAAGAGCTACACAGCCCTGTATTCTGCCTCTTTTGTTGTCTGTACCAAAACGGAAAGCTTCTCGGCAACATCATGCACAGAGAAAAAAGTGTGCCAGGATAGCTTCACACAAATACTCGGTGCTCTGTGGTTTCTTTCTTTGCCCTATCTGATCCGGACAGAACAGAAGCCCAGCAATGCTGTCAACTTTGCCCCCTTTGGCAATCATCCTTTTATTCTTCTGTATTCAAACTGTCTTCTACTTCCTGCAGAGAATGCTGTCTCGGCAGCAAAGAGCTCCTAAGTTGTGCATCAGATAAAGTTTGCCTGTAGGCTTCCCCTAAATCTTGTGGAAACTTCTATTTGCACCATGTTCAATGGGCAGTCCTCTTTGCTTTACAACCTGTAAAGCCAGGTCATAAGGTGCAGCCACCAGATCACCACGCTCTGTGCAGGGCTCTGTGGTACCTTCTTCTCAAGGTACCACAATGCACACTTCAGTTTTGCAAGGACCGAAGATTTGGAGAGGCGTCTCGCACAGAAAAGTGTGCCAGGAAAATACATGTCCTGAATGTCCCCTTGTTGTCATCCAGATTGTGGTGCTGTGTTGAATGCCTTAGACATAGGAACGACTAATTCATAGAGTACTTGTCTCCTGCCACATTTCACTGAGCGAGAGCTACATGGACAGTTTGGACTCTGCGGAGTAGAGTGTAACTAAAGCTGAGAAAGACCTGTGCCCAACACATAGTTGTTCTGTATAGTATATGCACTGAAATGCAGCAAAGCTGAATGCCATGGCTGGCTTTCATTTCTGTCCTGATCTGAAAAAAAATGGTGCACAGAGATACTGATAGATATCATCCAGACCATGGCACTCATGAGGGCTGCTTGGCCAGCAGTGTGGTGTTTGGTGTATTCCAAAGTGTCTGTGATAGCCCAGTATCTGTCCAGTGCTACGACACAAAGGCATAGGATGGAGGCTGTGCAGCACGTGATATCTGATGACAACCAGATGTCACACAGCAACTGGCCAAAGGCCCACGTGTAACAGTGTAAGCAATGCTGACAGGCATCACGAGAACAGACACTAAAAGATCAGTCACTGCTAAATAGCCAATGAAGTAATTTACAGGTGTGTGGAGCTTTCTAGTCAGAAAAACTGTAATAACAACAAAAACATAAGGATTGTTGCCAAATTTAGACAGAAAGA
The DNA here is from genome assembly GCA_013397075.1 of Rhabdornis inornatus. Taxonomy (NCBI): domain Eukaryota; kingdom Metazoa; phylum Chordata; class Aves; order Passeriformes; family Rhabdornithidae; genus Rhabdornis; species Rhabdornis inornatus. The sequence continues at coordinate 9,947 of VWZS01005939.1, forward strand.
TTGACAGTGAAATCTTCAGCCCTAATAGTGTCCTTTCATGCCAAGGCAGTAGTGTTTCAGTCACATTTAATGAGTTATTTGGTGTGCTCTGGAGAGAGAACTGTGCTGAATAGTTTGTACTGAGTCATCCTCTGCTCTTGTTACACCTTCCAGTGTAGTCTTTCTGGGACGATAAAGAAAGATGCTTACTGTTTTTGATAAAATGGAATTTTCACACTTTTGTCCAAAACTGAAGAATTATTGACTTGCTGAAAACTTCAGCCAATGCAGTAGATGAGGTAGTCTCTTATGCAATATTTTCCATCACATTACATCAATTACACCATTGTTGAAGCAAAATATCATCTAGACAGGTGTCTGTCTGGTGTACAATAACGAAAACAGTACTATAAATGATTGGAATTTAGGTGATTTTCATCTTGATGAAAGCAAAATAATTATTTATTATATTTTTTTCAAACCTCCTTTCTGACCAAACTTCTAAAATTTACATAAATCAATACGGAGGGGTAAGAGACAGAAAAAAATATCTGGGCATGCAGTTGATGCCCATTTGCTTGAGACAAAGATACACTCAAGAGTATTTTGTTTTTTCTCTCTAATAGCTGAGTGGTTTTGGTATTTACAATTATTACTCTTCATTAATAGAGTACCTAATATATAAAACAATGCTTCTGGATTCCTTCTGTAAACATAATTTCTGCCAGATTTGCAAATTAAGGATTCTTGAAGTATAGACCTCCATTTCCATTTATTTCTCCAGACTATTCAGGTTTTCCCTTCATTAATTAGTCTTCAAATGATGAAGTCAGGTGTTGGATACTAGACCCCAAAGCACTGGCGCACATTACAGCACATTATGAAATCTACAGGCTTTCCATACTTTTCCTTGTAGTCACCAGGACTGGATCTCCTGAAGTCTTCACAAACCTGAAGGAAACATCCTAAGAGAGATTTCCATCAGGCCTTTCATTCACTTGCACCCGTGAGTACCAGAATGTCAGTTATATTATGCCCACCCAACCCTTCTTGAATGTGGGTCGTGAATGCTTTGAAATGTGCTATGAGGGCTACAAGGAGGGATACCAAACTTCTCCAAGGAGATAATCCCGAACATCAAGGAGAAGTGCCTCTCTCAGTCATCACTGGTACCAATTCATGCCATCCAACACAGAATGGGGAATCACACAGTTGGGAATTTGTGGAGCAAGACGAGTATATATTCTACATAAAACATTATCACTGTGAAGTCAAACAGACTCACTTAAGCTCCTAAATTCTAATATAAGAAGCAACACTTTTCAGTTTGCTCTGTTTTATATTTTTATATACAACCACCTTCTGTGAGTCAAACATTTTCAGACATGCTTTTTCTTTTGAGGTGTATTTCTCTAGTAAGAAGATATAGAAAAATCTCATATTTCACACCAGACTATTACTTTCTTAATTTTTTTTTCTCTAGGAAGGTAGAATCCCTTCCTCATGGCCACTTAGTGATACAGACCAAAGGTTCAATTTATAAGAATTTTTGAACATAAAAATGTTCAAAAGTGACCAAAGTCCATCAAATACAGTCACCAGTCTCTGGCAATGATCCACATATTCAACTCAAACTTTTTGCCATTTTCTGATGCTTTCCAAACACTGATACTTTTTTTTTGGAGACAAAGACCAGAAACATAAATAATTGTTATTGTGGATACACCATAGATTTATAGTTCAGCGTAATGCTGGGGTTTTCCTCTGTTTATTTCCTAATGATTTCTGAGAAGCACTTTGCTTTTTGAATCATTGCATAGCACTGATGTGAGATTTCTAGAGAGGAGTCCCAAATGATGTCATTCCTAATACCTTGAGTGGTGATATCAGCTTTTTTTCCCTGTCTGCTCAGTTGTTGCATCTGCGAGCATTGTATACCTTCACCCACTCTTTAACTAAGGCAACTCTGCACAGTCAGTCCTTGTCTTTAACACTCTGAAGAGCTTTGTTTCATAATCAGATATCATCACCATGTTACTCATGGACTTTCCAGATCACTCAAAATCTCTTGAGAGTCTAATTGTATCAGTTGGGCTTCATTCACTCCATATGCTTATCGGCTTTTCTTAATTAATTAACATATTGGTGAAGCATATCTTCCTTTACTAATGTCGGAACTTTACTGACGCTTACCCAAATCACCATATTTACTATTGTAAGAGTCGGTCTGAAGTTTCCCTCATTTTTGCCTCACGACCGTCACAAGAAGACCCCGAGGACCCCCACCTGGGTTGGTTTTGGACAGTGGTTTTCGGGTCAAGGTGGATGCTTGCCAAGTGACTGTTTGCAGGTGTGTTGTGTTCATTGGACTGTGCTGTCATGGTACCAACTGAAGACTGCATGTACTGCATGTTCGCACCTGCGTCTCGGACCACCTCACAATGGTCCATAAATCTCCCCATCTCTTGGCCAGAAGCCACTCACTATGGAAAAGGACTATAAAAGAGCAACCCTCTGGAGAAGGCTTTGGGATCCCCCCACAGATGAAGACCCGTCCATTGGCTGGACCACAAGGACGACCATCTCATCTGTTGGTAGCTATTGCCCCATCCCCCTCTATTTCTCTCTATACTTTGTTTCCTATATCTCCCCCACATCACAACTGAGTTGTTAGCATTCAATAAAAATGCATTGCTGCAAGTAAACAGATTTGTCCCTGCTGTTTGCCTTTTGCACCTCTGAGATCAAGTGAACCATCACGACCCCCACCTGTGTTGGCGGATTGTGACAGCTATATACAATAAACAATATAAACAATACATTTTTTCTTGTAATTTCTGCCAACTGGCTCTAGGTACAGATTTCAGGTTATGGCTCAGCATTTGCCCGGACCTCTTTGGGAAGTAGCACCACAATGGTTGTCTTGCAGCTGGCAGGTGCAAAGGGAGTTGAAGTAGAGGCTGACCCCTGCTGCTGCTACCATTACATTTCAAGTTGCATCGAACTCTCTAGCTGTTGTTGTTCCCTTTGGCCAGAAGTAAACGTTCCACTTGCAAATATTCCCCGATTTCTCTTTAGTGAATAGAGATGCTGAAGTTAATCTTGTTTCTCTAAGGAAATTCCTTAGAGAATTTTTTTAATCATAAAATTATTTTTTTTACCATACCTTTAACTCTCTGACACAGTAATGGTTCACTTCAGAACTCTCACTTTTAGGGACTAAGAAATCTCTTACCTGAAATAATGGGCTGATTGCACATCCCATACAGGAGAAAATCTAAACTAAAAGCACCAAACAGACTTAATAGCACTATTAAAGACTGTTAAATGGCTGTATTACCTAAAAACCAAAGCCAAATCCAACCTTGATGTCAGTTGTCACTGAAAAAAGATATCAAGCCTTTCCCATATACTGTATCAGCTTTTTCTCTCTGTTACAACATTCTAACAATATGAACTAAAGTGACTGCACCTCACCTACCTGTACATGAACAAGCCTATTAGTAGTCCTATTGCTTCCACCAGCTTGCAGTTATTGTGGGGAAAAAACAAACTGATATGGAACATGGTGTTTGCAGTCCAATGAACTAGTCTAGAGTTCAAATGAATTCTAAATCTTCAACATACCGGTAAATAAGAACCCAATACTAGGAGAAAGTCATACTGAAACCACGCATATACTTAGTTACTGAATTAATCTTTATAAATAAATTATGTTTTCCTCTAATGTGATCACCAAAGGAAAAGAACCAGTGTTTCACAAGAATGCTCCAAGTCAGTACATTATCATTTATCATGTACTCAGGAAGAGTTACCATCTAGACAAAATGAACATATTCCCGGAAATTTAGTATTTCAATGAAGTTACCTTTTACTCAACAAAAGAAGGATGAATACAGGTATTTTCCTGTTAAAAAGAAAAATTTATTTTGCCTAAATTACGGATACTGAAGAAGAATATTATTAAATGACAAGCAGTCATTAAATTATGTCAAGTACAAAGTCATATGAATAACTGCCTGTTAAGGAAAGCAGAACACAAACATACAGACATTACGTATCCTGAAACACCAGAGCCCAGGAGTAGGAAGTGGCCATCCACCATGTTTCCTGAGCGCAGAGGGACATGCTGCCCAGGCAGGATGCACACAGTCTCTGGAGCATGAGGAGCACTGGGCACAACCTGGGTTTCAAGAAATACATTTAGTGTCAGTAGCTCATAGTGCAGCTACAGTGCCAGCTGCAGGTTGAACTCTTTTGGATGACAGCTTCTTCAAGACATCTGAGACTCTGTCATGGGAAACCTTTTGTTGAGCTGCTGAGAAAACTGGGTGTGACCATGAGTGTGGGGGTGAAGCTGTGAAGGGGTTTTGGTGGTGCAAGTGTGACTGCCAGAGTGGCTCCTCGATGGTCAGACAGGGGAGTTTCCCTAATGCTGGTGATGTTATCACCTCTAGATAAGATAACATTATTGCCTCTTGTGTGTACCAATTGCAGGCTGTGTTGGTGAGTGTGGTGGCAGCCTACATGCAGCTGAGCGCATGGTGCAGGAGGCACCGGCCCACGACAACCCCACCGGCCAGGGCATGGAAGGTTTGTCACCCTGGTTTATCACACTTCACAGGACAGGAATCATGTCAGGTGCCTTGGCTGCATCACCACTGTACTTGGTCCATCTTTCCTTGGACTTCAACCTAGTGCTGTTGGCCATGGCCTTTGAGTATTGTTTTCACTTCAAAGTACCTGAAATAACTTGAAGGTGATGTCACAACTGTCTTGGTTTAGGGCAAATGTGGGAGAAAACCTCCAAAGGGTCCCCCCCAGGAAGCAAACCCAAGTGGCCCCTCCCCAAATTGCGTGAAGAAATTTCCCCAGGGAGAAGTGGAAAAAACCCATTTATTCAACAGGCAAAGCACTGCCCAGCACAAAAAGTGAACAATACCAAATGATAAAACCTCTCGCCACTATGAAGAGATGACAAAATCAGAAAATCTCTCTCCTGTTGGTGGTAGCTCGGCTCAGTCTGTTATCAGTCCCTCCAGCGCTGGAAAATGCCAGGCCAGGCCCTGGTAGGCCATAGGTGTAAGCTCCTGGTGCTCCCCCAGGTCTCCAGTCCAGAGCAGGTTCAAATAATTCCAGGAAAAAAGGAAAAAAAAAAACTGTCCAGGGAACTTCCTTGCTTCAGTTAGTCAAAAACTAACTAAAAGCAAAGGAGACCTCTCTCCCATTATCCACCACAGCGACACAGTCCAGGAGACAAAGCGATGAAATTCCTATCTCTGTGTTTTGAAAACAACCGCTTCAGACATTCCACTGCTTCTCCTTCTCCCCTCTTCACTCTCAGATCCAACCTTAAAGGTACAAAACTTATTTCTGGGCTAAACAGATGAATGGGGATACAAGTTAACATGGCAAAGTCACCCCAGGACAACAACCAACCAGAGTGAGGTTTTCACAGCACAGCATGCCATGGTGGAGCAAGCTATAGTGTTGTGTTGGATGCTTGCAGGCAAGATTTGCTAAAGAGCAGTCAGGAACAGCACAGAGCACAGGAAGGCACAGCTTGGTTTATCCAAGGAGGGCACAGCTGGCCTTGGTTTATCCATGCTGCTGCCACCAGTAGTTTATCCACACTACTGTGCCTGTGGCTTGTCCACACTACTCCATTGAGTGGTATGCTGGTTCGGCAGTCAAGGGAAGATGGGGCCAATCCATGCAATGAGGATGAGAAAACAAGGCACAGAGTGACTCTGAGTTGAAGACATGTGACAGTGATGACACAACCACAGCAAGCAGCACTTCACCACAGGAAGGAGCATTTAAATGGAGAGACAACTCCAGATACTGCAGTGCTGTTTAACTTAGCAGAAAGCTTAGCTCAGGGTCTGGAAGGTGAAGCAAGGTAATGTACAATGTGGAAAAAAAACACACTTAAGCTGCATTGGTAACACTGGCACTGCTTCATGGTTCAAGGTCCTCCCTTAAAACCAGCAACTTACTTAGGAAAAGGTGCTTTGTATTCCAGCTCTGCTGTTCACTCACAGAGCAAGGGCAAGGCGGCAGGGGTGGGTCTCTTTGAGGAAAAACCGAGCACCAGGTGTGCCAAGGCAGGTACACTGGCAGGCAGGAGAAGGCTGGGTGGCTCCAGGAGCTCCTCAGTGTCATCACTGACAAAGGTTCAGTCATCACTGATCAAGTGTCATTATGTGGGCTCTGGAGCTGCAGAGATCACCCAGGTGATCAGTTCCACGAGTAAACAAAGTTCCAACACATTTCCGTCCCTTCTGGAGCACAGTAAGTACTGGAGAGTGGGGAAATTCCTGCAGACTGTAATTTCATGGTGCAGCTGACACAATTTCTGAGGATGCTAGGCAGCAAGGAGAAGGCTTCAATGCACCCCTGCAGAGCTAGGCTGGAGTGGAATAAATAATGTGTACAAGATAGGTATGTTAAAATAAAAATACAGAATTAACTCTTTCACTAAATAGAACAGGGAAAAAAAAGGAAAATTAGAAAAAATATCCTTTAGGAAGTTGCACATTTCCTTTACGTTGACTCCGAGGTTAGAGGAATTAGGGAATTCATTTTCTTCTCTTGAAGCTGGAGAATTGCAAAGGGACGGCTGAGAACAGAGCTAATGTTCAGCAAACTGCTGAAAATTCATTTTGTAACTGATTCTTACTTTTCATTTAAATGTAGAATCCACTACATAGACCAGTTCTAGTCTGTCATGCCGAAAGCTTCACTGCTTTCAGTGACAGACAACAGCAGGTGGCCAGAAGGCAGGACAGGAGGTGGCACTCTGGCCAAGAGGAACCCCTATGAAAGCCCATTTCAGAGCAGACCTTAAAAGAGGGAGCAAGTTTTGAATAAGTTCTTGTGTATTTGGGACAATTTACTCAAGTATGCATCATAGAGTAGGTATGGAGCCCAACCTAAAGACAAAAGCACTGTTCAAACAACATGAAATACATTTAGTATTAGCTCTAGGAATCTGCCGATCTAGAGATCACAACCAAACATGGATGCAGCTCCTGGGAGAAAGCCAGGCAATGCTAGTGTATTGCACTGAAAAATCAAAGGTACAGTCTACATAAATTCAATTTGCATCTGAATTTCTTGTAAAGCCCAGCAGTAGCTAGGCCCTTTAGGGCTGAGCATCTCTCTTCACAGCCAGTGAGGGGAGCTGGTAGAGAAGAGTTAATGATTCTGGGAAATTATATTGGACTCTGAGAGTGTTTGCTTCAGCATGGCACATGCAGCATGGCTAGATGTCTAATCTGCCAAGATCATTGTGACTACTTCCAAGTAAATCAGGCGTTCCTATTTAGTTCATTTGATATAGAGAATAGCATTCTATATGAGAAACTATATGAAAAACATTTCTCATTTCAAAAAAGCAGCTATAGTAATTAGCAAGCAAATATTAGCAATGTTTAACACCCTTAGTCTCCTCTCCCCACCTTCTATTTTTGCTAAGCTTTTAAGAAATTACCGGTATTTTTCCTCTCTTATCTTTACACACGACCAGTATATATTAGCTATCCAACCCACTGTTAATTACCAAGTTACAATTGCTGTTACATGTTTTATAACTTACAAACTAAATATTACTTATCAAAGAGAAAGTCTGGGATTTAATAGGCAGTGATTCTCATAAATACTACATCGCAAAACCAGACACTACAATATGTTACCAGTAAGATCTTTGGAGGGAGCAGGGGCTGAAGCACTTAGCTCTCAGCCATAAAGTCTCCGATGACAAATGCCCACTATGCAAAATCTCTAATCAACTTTTTCCTTCTCACGTTTTTTTCTCCCATTATTACTCAGTGTCATGTAATCAGTGGAATTTTAAAAGTCAAAGAAATACAGTGGGGTGTGAGATTGTAACACCAGCTGTGTCCAAGAGCTGGCAAGGTGGGATTAGGAACAAGCAGAATAACACTGACTCTGATCTGGCTGAGCTAAGTGATTACAGAAACTCTGATCTGACACATCTGAGTGGCTGTTCATCTCAGACCTCATCTGTGGAAATTACTTTCCCCTCCTCGTCTAGAAGGTCTTTAGTGGTGCCCATTTATTTCCAGTTTCTGACAAGGACACCTGGAGTGACACCAGCATGTAAAAGCCTAACTAGAGCTTATCAGCCTTGCTGGATGTCTGGAAGCAATCATAGATGAGAGGAGAGCTGGAGCAGGGACAGGAGATCAGGTGGGTTCTCCCAAGTACCTGCCCTAAAGTACTAGAAAGAATGGGGAATCGCTGTTATAAATTCCTACATAGTACCTCTAGACTGTTTTCTGGCCTGGGAACTTTTCCAAGTGTTTAATGATGTTTAAATAACTTCATTCGTAAGTCAACAAAATGTTACCATACATCCAATGGAGCAACAGAAATAAGGCTCATACTGAGTGCTCTGGAAAAGGCATTCAGAGTCCTCAGCACTCAAACCTTCAAAATTTTAAAATCAGCTGGAATCTATAATGATAAATGCTAGAGAGACCTGCAAAGAAGAAAAAGTTCTTGCAAGTCTCATCCACATCATCCTTGCTTGGTTCAGCACTACACTGTGCTCTGTGGCTCTTCTATGATGCCTTACTGAATTCAGTTTCAGTATGTACAGCCACTTCCATGGGACTTTATCGATGAGCACTGTAGTCCATTAAGATTTTTAAGGACTATCCATATGTACCAAGTTTCACTTTTATGCTTTGCCCATTATTCTTTGACCTTTTTGTCCAGTCCAGAAGTCAAGAACTACATTTTTTCTAGAAAGGATCTCAAAGGGTTGCCTGCAAACGGATTTGAAAAGCATTGGCTGGTGTGCTAATACTTGCACTGACATAAGCAGGTATGCCTTAAAAATACAAGGTGTGATAATAGATCATAATTTGTGGAGGGAGCAGAAGATATTCTTAAAGCAGAAAACCCTTTTAAGTTCCCAGGGCAGGCCCCCTGGAAAACCATAGCTTAAAAGATAACAAACTGCTTGTAGAATGATGAACCCAAGAAGGAATGCAGACTCCGTTGCTGGACCCCTTGTTATCTATCTGTAATATTAGTGGTTCACTTTCTTTTAGTATCTATAGGCTAGTTTTGAATGTAAAATCCTTCATGGATTGGTTAGAATTTAGAATTCCCTTGGCTATTGGTGAAANTTGAATGAACTTTTGCAGAAACATGATTTACACTTCTTGGAAGTAGCATCCTGGATCCTTTTACCCTCTCTCCTGAAGGCAGTTCAGGAAAATACTGGGAACAGTTTCAGCCTGAATGACCCCCAGCTGCAGGAGGTGTGTGAAGGAACATGCAGGGATTTTACCTAGACACAAGCAGGATTAAACCTATTCTACCATACAAATCTACGATTCTACCAGCAATTCTACTGTGATAGGAATGAGGAGGCCCAGTTGTAGGTATTCTCAGTAACAGTTTGTGTGATGAAGTAGATGGTGTGTTTCAGCCAGTGGAATGACACTGCTGGAGTTCCAGCCCAGAACACTAGGAAGGAGGATCAAGGCTGAAGCTGAGTTTAAGGATAATTGCAAGGTGGTTAGTTCAGGTAGAAATGAGCAGTTCCCCTGTTGTGTGGTGGAGAGTAACCAGCTCAGCAAAGGCTCTGCACAGTTTTGCATAAATGTGCACTGTCAGCAGTGACGTTGTACTGGGGCAAAACCTTGGCAAGTGTGTAACTGGGAAAAAGGCCTTGAATAGATCTTGTTCTGTTCATTTTGGACAAGACCAAATGACAGCCTGGCATTCAGCTTTGGGCACTGTTCCCAAGAAGATACAGACCACACAGCAAGATATCAGAAGACAGCAGCAGGAATCATCAGAAAAGAAAATGTATAGGAATAAACTGCATGGGAACAGGGATGTCAGGGTTGAAAGAGCACAGCTGAGGAAGATGTTCAAAGTCTTTCTTTGCATAAAAGCCAGCAGAAAAGGAAGGAATACTCTGTTCCCTGTGGCTGTGACTAATATCACTGAAAGGATAAGGCCTTAACTACAGCAAGGAAGACTGAGCTATTAGGAAAACTTTGCATCCAGTAAGAGCAGTGAAACAAAGTACTTCTTAGAGACACTGCAATATCTCAATCGCGGAAAGTCACAAGGACAGGTCACATAATTTTTTGGAGTGTGATTTCCTAAAACCAATGAAGCACCAACTGAATTAGACTACCCCACGTAAAATGGTGAAAACCAGATTTTTTGAACGTCAATACAGTGTAAAATTAGTAAATTCAAAAGGAACAAAAACCCAAGAAAGTGAAAGTTTTGCAGAACATGACAGTTCAGGTCTGGACCTAGCTCAAGACTCAGCTTTGTGGTGCTGTGGTGTTTTCCACATGGGCAGAGGAACACAGAGAATTTTTATAGCTTTCAAGAAAGTGCTGGTAAGGAATGACACAGTTGCTTATAATGACTGTCAGTGGATGTCATTGGGGCACCGGAGCCTCCAGGCTCCACAATTTTAGAGCATGGACACAAGGAACAAGCTCCTTATGACTGTGGCAGGTAAGAGGACTGAATGTTCTCCAGACAGACTAGGTCATCAGCCCCATAAGCATTTCCCACATGCCTCTGGCTTTCTAAGCACTGCTCCCTAATAGTTCTCTACCTTCCTCTCTTGCTGCACTCTGACCTTTGGCATACTCCTCTACTTTCAGCCTAACTTTCTAGGATGCAGACACAGGGTTCCCTAATATACAATGCTTGTTCCTTTGGTCCCTGAATGTTTGAAAGGCACTATAGAAGAATCACTCTTCTATATGACTCTTCAGCTCTAGCAGCCCCAGCAAAGAAGCTGAATAGTTGTTGCTTTGACCCCAGTCTTTATGGCCAGGATGCTGTTTTTTTCTGTGGTTTTGAATCAACTTCCCTAACCATCCCAATTTCATGGAGCTCAGGGATGGGAAAATAACTAAATTCATTCTGCACCATATTTCTGTGCTCATATAGGGCCAGAATGGGCAGGCTAGGAGTAGGCAGGAAGGAACATCCTGGCTGAGTTCTGCACTGCACCTCTGGGGACCACAGAGGGTAGATTATGGCTTGTGTGCACACTGAGGGATGTCTTCTTTTACATGTACCTTTGAGTGCATCACCAAAGGACAGAAAAAAATCTTTACTCAGAAGACAGAGGAAAATCCAGACAATTTTTATGCTAACTTTGGAGATCTGGATGGTTTCCTTCACAGCTCTATGCAGGACCGTTCTATCCAGGCAAACGGCTGCAAGACAACTGTATTGTCCTGCTGTGTACATGTCAGAAGGGAGTGACTTGTCAATAAGTTTTGTTATGCATTTAGGTGAGGACAGTACACTGCCATCATGCATACTCTGTGTTAAGACACCGAAAGTAGGAGAGACAGGTACAATCTCTTCACTCTCATGACCAGCGACAGGACTCAAGGAAATGGCATGAAGCTGAGTCAGGGGAGGTTTAGGCTGGATATCACAAAAAGGATTTTCACCCAGAGGGTGTTTGGGCACTGGAACAGCCTCCTCAGGAAAGTGGTCAGAGTGCCGAGCCTGACAGAGTTCAAGAAGCATCTGAAAAACACTCTCAGGGATATGGTGTGATTTTTGGGGTGTCATCTGCAGGGCCAGGGTTTGGAGTTGATCCTGATGTGTCCCTCACTCACCAGATTCTATGATTCTATGAAGGGATCATGGTCAATTTGCCTACTGGGTCAGTAGCACTGACTGATCCATAGAACAGGCACTTACCTTCCTGATTTACAGCATTCTTAACTATCTGCTTGTCTTTCAGGGCACTGTCATCCTCATTCAATGCTGTGTCTGAAAAGGGATCAGAAAACAACTGCAGTCTCTCAGGAGCACACTCCATTGCTTCTGCCCCTCCCCAGCACAGGCCACTGCTCTATGCAGCCCAGGGCTCAGAGCACACCTTCTCTGCAAGTTAAGTACTGCTATGCTATCAGCAAAAGCCCGACTTGAAATTGCTTTGTACACGCATTTCAGAGAACATCATAGCCTTGCCTACTGTTTCCCATCCATACAGCAGTATGCCTGTTCCCCAGGTGCTGCTGGGTATACCGCACAGAGATGCCATTAACTCCCTTTCCTGATGCTCCCATTCTATTCTGCAACAAAATAAAGGATTTGATTTTCTGCATCTCATGTCCAAACTGACAACCTTCATCTATGGACCTCATTTCTCTCTTGCCTGAACTGTGTGTTTTCCTCCTTTCTACTTTAGGATGGGCATAAAATAAGCCTCCTTTTCCTACACCCATGTCTATGTATATGGAAATAGTTACACAAGTAATAACCAATCCCACACTGCACCACACCTTCACCATCAGCTAGACAATCCCTATTTTTTCACATGAAAGAAAGCTGTTCTATACCCACTACAATACGTGCAGAAAGAATAAGCAGCAAACCCCAGGGGCTTCTGAATTTTTCTGAGTTTCCTTTCCTTATTGTCAGTATTGGTGATTTTTTTCATTTATAGGAAAGACTTCTGACTTTTCCAACCCCTTATGATCAGCCACTTGTGGAAAATGGTGGAAGGGCTAATGAGTGAATAAATCACTAGTGCAACAGACTGGGGGAAAAACTGACTTTTTTTCTCAAGTTGAACAATAATATTAATTTCACTAGCCCTTTGGAGTTAAAATAACTTCTAGAAAAAATACAGGTCCTAGAACTTCCTTGAAATTTACACTGACTGGACTAAGGAAACAAAACTGGACTTTTGCTTAACTGCCTGATAAATGCAGTCAAAAGACTTTCCTAAAGCATAAAGCAAATGGAAGATACAGCAGGCTTTGTTCCTTAGAGAAGCATATTTCTGGATGGAATATTTCCCAAATAGGAATTTTGCAAGCTGGTAAGCATTCCATCTCTAAATTGGTGTGCTGAGGCTCTTATCTTTCCTCCATGCTTTGTTATTTCTCCCACAGATGATAAAATGGTTTGCAAACCCAGCAAAAGCAGCATCATTCTCATCATATCAAGAGGGAAATGGAAGCCCCAAGAAGGTGTTTGCTCTGTGCTGTTTAGCAAGCACCGCCTCCAGGTCTTTCTGATTTCTCTTCTAGTGATCTACTCATCAACATTTACTGTTCCTAAGGCAACAGGTTCTTCTAGGCCAACAGGGGAACGGTAAACTCTGTACTCAGAACATGCTAATATGGCTTGGACTACAAAAGACCATGTGTAAAATTACTTTCCCTCTTCACATTCCTCTGTTTTAGGGCTCCATTTCACTTGTTACCTTCTTCGGGCTCTTCATCCTCATCATGAACAGTGTGTGAAAATGTGGCTGCAAGAAAACAGAAATCCTTTTCCAGAAATGTGTATGGAGGTAGAACAATAGTCTGCAAAATATGCAACTCAGCCTTAAAGTGACAACTTCATTGTAACACTTTTTACAGATATTCCTGAGAACCACTATATTAGGCCACTTTAAGGACTCAAAATTAATTTCAACTTCCCTCCAGCAACCACTTAAGGTCCCAGATCATGACTAACAATAAATCTGCATCAGCAAGACTTTTGTAAAGCTGTAGGCATAAATATAAAAAATGTTGAAGCTGCACAGATCTGCCATAAAAAGACAGAGACAGCTGAGAGGAGAATCTGCATCTCTTTTTTTTTTGCTTCATCTTTGTGTTGCACTAACACTGTAACTTTAAACCTTCCTCTTTGCAGACCTTAAAGTATCTTTAATAGAAACATTCTAAAGGAAACTTAAGTGCAGTACCAAAATGAGGGGTTTTGGACGGTTTATTTTTTCTTTTTCCCTACCCATCCTTCTCCTTTCTCACTTCAGATTCATCCATAGTCTCGACTTTTGCAGTCTCTGAACCATGGGCTAGAACCACAAATTTAACAAATGTAAGGTACCAGACTGAGCACCCCACATGAAGGCACTGTGAACTCAACACCAGAACACTCCAAAAGGGCACTGAGCCTGCCACCTGATGGTGGAAGCTTTGGCCATTCCCCACTGAAACACTGGTTGGTCTGGTTACAGAACATTTTTTAAGAATCTTCCCCTGCTTTCCCCAGTCTGCTTGACCACCTTGGGTTTAATTTCGTTTGGTTCCTAAAAATAGACCACGGTCCTGGCAACAAAGCTCATATATGTTAAACCTAGAACATGGTAGCCAAATTCACCCTTATGAAATGGGCACAGACTAAAGGAGTTGTCCCCTTCCTTTGCTGCTCACTATATAGACTGATTTCCACACCCCAACACACAAGAAGCCAGAAAACAGTGCAATCTTACTGCAAATTAAGGAAGTAAAAAAAAAACCCAAAACACTCCAACAAAACACTAAGAAAAAAACAAAACAAAACAAAAAATCTACAACCAACCAAATTTAAAAAAAAAAAATCCAAAGAAAACCTCAGTGCATATTAGAATAGACAGCAGAAGCCCAGGCAGAGATCTGGACAGGAAGAGAGGAATGACAAATTGCCCTAGAGTGTGCACTTTTCCAGCCCTCTTCCTGAGGCCAGTCCCAATTCTCCACTATTAGAAAGGTAATTCACCTCCAAAGACAGCTGTTGACCAGGAAAATCTCAGGCCATTCATTCACTGTCAGTAACTTTGCCAGCCCCACTAACACATCCTTTAAGTGCAGATCCCTATAATCATCCCATATTGGACCTCGGCTGAGATTTTGAGCCTGCATGTGCACACTTTTAAAACTGATTCAAAAGCTCAGACCGTGCAGAAAAAGGGAAAGAACAAATCAGACTCCTTGCTCCAACCAAGAGCAAGTGTTTAGAAACATTAATACCCCAATACCGGTTTCTTACCTCCCTCTGAGTTAGGCTGTTGTTGGCTGTTCCCAGAGAAAAGTTGCTCATGTTCTCCTATAAATAAATTTATTTTTTTAGGAAGTATGTATTAATGACCTAGAAAAAATAACTCCACTCAAAGAAAACATACTCCTTTATATCTCCAATGAAAGACTACACTGACACAGGAAAAAAAATGACAAGCCCAGACCAAGCATAAATCTGATTTCCACACATTTGTGACACAATCTTACCTGAGCCATTCACTGGACTGTTATTGTGAGCAGTCCTTCTTCCTGTTCCCAGTTTATTTGTACCTACACACAAATAGAATATTTGGAGAAATTACTCAGAAATAAAGTTTTGTTCCTTTGGAAACTTGTTGACAGCTTCCAACCATTCCATCCCCCTCTTCAACCCTCAAACAAAAAAAAAAAAATAGACTTCACTGAGAATATGCAATTGAATACTTGACTTGGAGGAAGCACAAAGAATGAAATACTCTTTTGAGGGAAAGACAGTCAGTGAGAGATCAATAGAATGGGTCTCCTGCAACAGCAAGTCAGAGCACATATAATCAAATCTAAGGTGGAGCTTAACAATTTCTGATTATATATATGTCTTGTACTTAAAACAGCAAACTTCTCCTGTTTGCAGAAGTTATATATCTGTGCAACGCTTATCCTACCAAGGTATAACATGTTGGGATGGATGAATCAGGAAAACCTTATAAATACGAGTGCCTAGCAAAAGACTTTGAGAATATGGAAAATATAAGCGAGATACAAAGGATAGCAATTTTCGACTGTGGGGCTGAAAGCAACTGAATGCCTGAAGGCCCCTTTGTTTAGATAATGTTAGATGCTGCGAATACCAAAGAAGCAAGCAGACATCCTCTCCAGGCATGGCAGGAAGGGTCCGAGATAAAATTTAGAGATAAGAAAAGCAGTAAAATATGGTAATATAGTGATTCCTATAGGTTGCATGCAGATGTTAGAGAATTTGTATCTTGTATTAGATTGGTTAGTGGAAATTAGAATATTCAACATAGAAGAAGGTTTATCGTATTGCAAACGGGAAAATTGCTCTCTTACACTCTTACTCTCTTACGCTCTTACTCTTGCTTTCTCCTTCGCTCTTTCCATCCTGCTCTGAGCTGCGGCTGCAGCTCCTAGCAGGGCCTCATATATACCCATGCCCTATGAAATAAACTGCAAACTTCAAGACCAGAATACAGAGAGCCCCTGAGTTTGTCCCAACCGTCCTACCTGTGAGCAATTACCACAATGACAGGTTTATTTTCTTGCATGTCCAAACCCTCACTGTTTCAGGGGAAGTAACTGAATTGCTTTGATTCTAACTGATTGTCAGATTTGAGTGACGTTCTTTGTCTGTTAACACCAAGAGCAGTGTTGTTTAACACCACCAACATGAACAAGAACACAGAAAGCACTTTCAGAAAGTTTGCAGATGACATCAAACTGGGGAGAGTAGGGAACATGCTGGAAAGCAGGGTTTCCACTTCAACAACCCAGAGAAACATGCTGGCAGAAAAGATGTGATATTCAAAGGCAAACAAAGTCCTGAATCTCTTGAAGTCACCCCATGGACCACTACAGGCTGGGCTCTGCCTGGCTAGGAAACCGCTCTGCAGGAAAAGACCTAGAAGCACGAACAAGCTCAACATTACCCAGAAAAATGTGCCCTTGCAGTAGAAGCCTTCCAAATACTGGGCTGTGCTAGCACAAGTGCAGTCAGCCCAGCAACACAAATAATTACCCTTCTCTATTCAATATTTAGGACCCCACATGTGGAGTACTCTCTCTAGTTTTAGTCTCCCTGTTAATGTAAAAACACCATCTTTCTGAAGTTAGTCCAGCAAATGTCCATTTTGATGTCTAGGAACAGGAGCTGTGCAAAGAGGTGCTGAGAGAATTGGGTTTGTTCAGCCTCAAGAAGAAGGATAAAAGGGTGATGGCTAACTGCAGTCTACAACTACAGAAAACAAAGAAAACTCCTCTCAGAAGTACAGAACAAAAAACCAAAAGCAAATGACTACTACTCGCCAAAGGGCAATCCCTAACAGAAATAAGGAGAATATCCTTCCCTACAGGAGTGATTCAGCACTTAAACACGTGCTGTAACGGGCTGGGAAATTCCCACCCTTGGAACTATTCAAAGTTTGACTGGACAAGGCCTTAAGCAACCTGATCTAGCTGTGAAGCTGGTCATGCTTTGGGCAGCAAGCTGGACTAAACTTCCAGAGATGTCTTCCTACCTAGTTTATTTTATGACTCCATGCCAACAGCAACTAAATGGACAATGAACAGGAAAGCAAAAGGTCGACATGCAATATATATCTATTTATGTCCTGATCAGAATATCATCAATTAGTCCTTCCCAGATGGGAAATACATCCAGCACTCTTCACCCTGCAGCCACCTCCAAGTGGTGGCCCATCTGGAAACCAACATGAATCTTCCATTCAGATCATGCATAGGATGAAGAAATGTATTCCTGTTTGGGACTCTCTCCAACACAAAGAGAAAAGATGGTGTGCCCCTCTTTTTCAAATCAGAAGACAATTTATCACAGAAATCCAAAAATGTGGCAGAAAAAGATACACAGTGATAGCCTATAATTACTATTTCTGATTAAACTGTCAGATTTACAAAAATCAGTGTAGGGATGGATCAAAAAACAAAACTCCGAGATGATGGCAATACAGGATGCCAGGAGGCACAGAAGGTCCCATTTATCGCTTGACCTCATGGTCAGATTAGACTCGGCCTATGATATTCACATCTGGTATAAGCCTGTCCCAACAGTAAACGTGATCTTGAGGGCAGCTTTATTATGCTCTCAAAAAAGGCTGTGAAAACACACTCAGGTAGGAATGGGAGAGGCTACAAATACTTGGTAAGTAGAAACACACTAAATAAAACACCCAGTCTGAAGGAGAAGTATGCAAATGCAAATTGCTATGTTTCCTAAGACTTGGAGCCCAGTGTCAGAATGCGAGAAAGTTTGGCACATTATTTCCTTCAAATCTATTCACTTTTGCCTAAATTAGACTTGCTCCTTCCACTGTTTTTACAAAACACTTAATGGTCAGAAATTTTCATACATTCTACAGAACCTTAGATGAGTATAATCAGGAAGCACATAAAGCTCAGTTAGGAAGTCTTATACATACCTTTCCTGCACAGGAATACTAGGATTCCTAATAGGATAATTGCAGTAAGGACAAAAGCTCCAATAAGAGCACCTCTGTTTCTGTCTCCTTTAAAAAAAAATTAAAAATAAAGACTGGTTAGTTAAAAAGCAACTGTGTGATACAGCCCCAAACATGTTTTATAGCTGTTTCTTTAAAAAGTAACCTCAATAAATTAATGCACCAGAATCAGTTATTAGCAGAACTCTAAGCCATCTCAAGCACAGTTACATGTTAACTATCTCATTTCAGTGAAGGCACATCAGCACTTGAAACACAATGGCTATTCCAGTTCTTGGCCTATGAAATGCTGAGCCAGGTTTCAAACAAAATTTCAGCAAATAGTCTGTATCGGGTTTGCACTGCCAGGTTATGATGGTTTCTGTGAGAAGATGCCAGGAGCTGTCTCCATATCAGGTAGAGCTAACGCCAGGTGGCTCCAGCTGGATCTGCTGCTGGCCAAGGCAGAGCCCAGCAGCCGCTATGGTAGTATTTCCGGGATAACACTTTCCCCTAAGAAAGGGGAAAAACTGATGGACAACAACAACAAGGGTGAGAGGGAAGTGACAGTGTGTGAGAGAACCTGCCCAACAGACATCAAGATCAGTGCAGAAGGAGGTGCAGATGCTGGAGCCAGTGCAGGACCCCACACCAGAACAGGTGGATGCCCAAAGGAGGCTGTGACCCCATGGGAAGCTCACACCGGAGCAGAGTCCTGGGAGGATCTGTGGCCCCATGGAGAGAGGACCCACGCTGGAGCAGGTCTGCTGGCAGGACTTGGGACCCTGTGGGGAACCCACACTGGAGCAGTTCAGGAAGAACTGTGGCCTGTGGGAATGACTCATGTTGGAGAAGTTCCTGGAGGCTCCCCTCTGTGGGAGGGACCCCACACTGGTTCAGGAGAGAGTGTGAAGAGTCCTGCCCCTGAGGAGGAAAGACAATGTGTAATGAGCTGACTGCAAGCCCCAATCCCTGTCCCCCTGCACTGCTCAGGGAGACCAGGTAATGATATCGGGAGCCAAGCTGAGTCTGGGAAGAAAGGAGGGGTTCCAGGGGGGTGTTTTAGATTTGCTCTTGTTTATCATTATCCTGCTCTGAATTTAATTGGAAATAAATTAAACTCATTTTCCCAAAGTTGAGTCTGTTTTACCTCTGACAATAATGGATGAATGACCTCTCTCTGTCCTTACCTCAACCCATGAGGCTTTTGTCGTATTTTCTCCTCCCTGCCCTACAGAGGAGGGGGAGTGACAAATCAGCCTGAAGGGCATCTGGCAGCCAGCCAAGGTCAACCCACCAAATGCTTCATTTCTAACAAGTTTCTCCAGTAAAGGAAGAATCCTATACTAGTAAACCATGACAACTACTTTTCACAGAAATGAGAAATTTTGTCAGTTAGGGACCACCTTATGCACCCTACAAATCAGAGGGTTCCAAACATATTCTCACTGCATTTAAAAATCCCTAAAAATGCAAGCCTCAAGCTGAAGGCTGTCCCAAAGCAATAAACAGCAGGAGGAAAACCCTCTTTTCTATTTTATACCTCTCTATGAAGGAGGAAGGAAGTATGCTCATTGACTCATTCACATGCTAGATGAAAAATTCTGTTATCATATAGCTGCTAGATGAAATGGCTGAATAGTTTCACTCCGATTCATGGAGAGCAGTACAAAGAGGACAAATTGTTAGCATTAATTACGTAAGGACAGAAGGTTCAGAAGAGATCTTCTAAGACCTTCTAATCTTTATTATTACTCAATCAATTCACACCTAAAGGTTTTAATCTGTGCAGGTCGCTGCAAAAAGTATCTTTCCAGGGGGACCAAACTGTCATCCTCATACTTTTCACAAACTTTATACACACTTTTAGCAGACAAATCACTTCTGATGCTTTTTACTCTTTAAATTCAACTTCCTGGGAAGTCAGGAGAAATCTCACAAAGGCCATGCTGCTTCCCAAACAAGTCTCTCAGACCTGTGTTTGCAACATGACACATTTATTACCTTTTTCTTCTGGAAGGCATTGAATCAAAGAGATTTCAGAACTCCTTTCCGTTTGTGAAAATTTAATGATACATGTAGCTTTAGTGGTAGGACCAACATGCTTCAAAGGGATGGAAAGCTCCTGGTTCTGGTAACTGTGTGGCTTGTTACTGAGATTCCAAGCATAACTCAGAGACCCCTGGAAATGTGCTGTACAGTTTAATACAAGTTCATCACCACTGGTGCTGCAATTTATATTAGGTTCTGGAAGGGAATCTAGAAGGAGAGAAAACATTCTGTATTACTTTAGTTATAAACTATACAGAATTTCAGCACAGGATAAGGGCTGGAACAACAAAAGCAGCAGGCGAGTGCATAGAGAAAAGTGTGGGAGTGTGTGCACATGTGCATGAGAAAGAAATGTATTTCTGAAAGTGACCTGCAGACCACCTGTTTGTAGTTCTCCTATGCCTAGTCCAAGGGGTTCACCATTCATAGGACAAATAGACACTGGTCACACATACTTCTCAAAGACTACTAGTGAGTCTAAGTAGATCTGCACAGGATGATGCCACAGATATTCAGGCATGTATAATATACCTGCAGGAATACCTTTAATAGATATATAATGCCTGGGATTACCTGGTCAGCTTGCTCAAAAAGTTTGGCTGTCTACCTGAAAGTGCAGTGTGCCATCTACACACATTCTAGAAGTCATCACAAGGTGAGTAATGATGGGCCCACAAATGAGATGCCACCTTTGAAAATTTGTTCAAAGCGCCTAAGCAACTCAAAAATAGAGACAAAGAACAGCCTTCTCTTTTTCTGTTTGCTTCCCTGACAAATGCCCTGTCTAGACATTTTAAAGTGAGTAGTGGTTCACATTCTTTATGCAGGTCTTCCAGTACTTACCTAACACATCAAGTTCAAAGTCTAAGTAGTGATCTTTCACAGAATCCCAGTACTGTAACATATATGTACCAGCATCATCCTTCTCCAAGTTAAATATAGTCAAGGATCCATTCTCCATAAGTACACTCCTGTTACGGAGAGGATCAAAATATGTCGGTTTGTTTTGCTCTTCCCATTCAGCCACTATATCCTTGTTTTTCTTCCAGACAGGTTCCACTATTTTTTGGTCTATTTGTATTGGAAAAGTAAAATTTTCTCCCATGATGCCAATTACATACATACAGTCAATGTGTGCTATAGCAGGAGGGAAAAAAAAGAAAAAATTATTTCAACAATTGTTTTATGAAACATCGCTTGACTAATGCCATATGCAATATCAGATACATTCAAATTTAGGTTAGAAGCACATCACAAAGCTGCAAACTAAGGTACACATCAGTTAAGAATTACCAAAACCCAGGCTGTCAACACAATTGTATGACAGGCACAGCAAAGGAATCCAGTTTCCACATTCTGGTCCCAGGCAGAATAACTGCCCTGATAATCTTCCCTATCCTAAGCCCCTCTATCCTCAGTACTTTCCCTCTGTTCACTTGAATTAGACCTCCTGCCCATGATCTGGTGAAAAATACTAAATGAAGAATTGTTACCACAAAAACCTGTTTTAGCATCTTATTGCAGAACGCCCAGACTGAAGTTTCTGTTGATGAAATAAACTGCAATTTTTTCCAGTATGAATATTCACAGTTAGTAAAAAGCACACTTTTGACACAAAACTGATTTCAAAGCACCTGCTCTGAAGTCATGGAGGTATAAGGGATTTCTCTTGAAATGTCACTTAAGTAAGTTTATTTCACAGGCAATATATGTGAAACAGCATCCCATCCTCCAAGATCTAGCAGAGCTGTCAGCAAGAATGAAGCTGTTCAGAGACCTCCACTGCTCTCAGTTTTGAGTCAATTACATTCTGTTAAAAATGCCCAGGCATTCAATATAAATAAATAAACCACAACAGAAGAGAGATAAAAGATTTTCCCTAATTTTCATTGAAATCAGCTACATTTGTGAGGAAAAAAACCCTACTGATCTAACAGACAAAATCCTGCTATGGGGAAGGAACCACAACCTTTAAACCATCAGCATCTCTGTGTCTCTGCTTTAGTCTTCAGCAATCACCTCCCACTTCCAAATAACTCCAAATGGTTCTAAAACAATTGCAAGAACACTGTCGTGGCAGACAGAAACATTAGACAAAAACATTTTGAGTTCAGATTACACTTGCATTTAGGAATCAATTTTGGTCCACAGTAGTTGGTAACTTTTTACTTCATTGAAGGAAGGGCATGGTTAAGATACATATGAGGTCTCATATTAAGGCAGGATTCCCAATCTGCATCATGTAAAACTTCCCTTTAAACAGTAGCTATACATGGTGAAATAAATATTTCAGACAACTATTCCTCAGGCCAACTGGCTCCAGGTGACAGCTAGGATTCTGGGGTTTATCTTTTTTTATTTATTCCTAAATGGCATCAGTTTAAAGACCCACCAATTCCTATATCCTTACAGACAGAATGTCAGCTAGGCCTTCCTTTCCCACTGGCAAAGGACAGTGCTCATTAGCTCTTCTGCCACACCACGGAAACACACTTTCTCTGACAGTACAGTGAACACAAGCAATAGAAATGCACTTCCGTGTGCTTGGCTAGAGAACTGCACACACATCTTCTCCATGCCTTCCTTTTTATGGAGTATCCAATTTGTTTGCAATTTACCCATGAAAGCACTCTTCTCACGCCACGAGAGAGTTGCAACTTCTCGTTGTCTGCACTTACACAGTAGCCTTTTCCAGGCACAGGAATTGTAGAAGTAATCAGGGTAAGCTATCAACTCCCACATCTTTTCAACACGACCCACCTGCTTTCTTTGTATTCTACCCTGTTCAGGCAGATTTAAACATTTTGCTTGAACATCTCTTTCCACCTATCTCAATTAATGATTTCCAGAAGAAAAAAGAACACAGAAACTTCAGACTTTGTGTCTGGAGACCACAAGATTGCAAGATGCTGGGTACGGTGGGATGCTATTTTGATCTGATGAAGCCTGGAGTCTTGTTATGGCTGTTTCATAGAGACAATTTCCAGGAGCACATATTCCTCAAGAAGTCATCCCTCACTGCCTAAAGACCTATGGTACTCCTAGCATGGAGAAAAATACTGCTCTTCCCACTGTGAAATTCTACCTCTCAGTAGCTTTGGCTCACAGACACAACCAGGCTGTGGTGGCTTGACATCAGCAGAAGCTAAATGACAGTGGTTGTTGACAAGAGCCTTCAGCAAGGACAGGAGCTGTTTGCTGGGCACTAAGAACACAAGCAAGGACAACCACCACTGCTCAGCCAACCACTCATAACTTCCTACATTTGGGTGTTGATCCAGGTAAATGCTCCATGTCTTTACTCTCTTTCAGTTAGTCATAAGTGCCAGGCTGGAGTTATGAGAACAAAATTGATGCTTCTTCAAGCCCAGGAGTGAGACTGAAGAAAAGCAAAGCTGAAAAAACTCCACATTTTCTCTCCACAGGTTCTACATGGCACAGGGGGCACTGCTGTCTACAGCTCACTCTTCTTGCTGGCTGGTAGAAAAAAGGCTTGGCAGCAAGGAGCTGATGAGCTCCTGCCCAAGGGCATTCAGGGCTCCCAACAGCAAGAAAAGGAAAAGATTGCTCTTCAAGGATAAGTCATCTACACCCACCTTAAAATATCCAGTCTCTGGTTTTATTTCCCTGCTTCACTGGTCTAATGAAAATGTGAAGAAGTCTCCCATTCAGTGTCGTCAGCTTCCTTTTTTCAAAGAAATCATACAGAAATGTTGCATAAGGTCATAACCATGCATCTTTGAGCTTCTGGAAAAAGCATGTGTCATCATGTTTTCTAAATTCCTAAGAAACCCTTCCTCATCTTTTCTACTTCATTTTAAATGGAAACATATTTCCTATTTCACTGTGGTGAGCAAAGAAGGAGAAGTGACAACCAGTCTCTCACAACTCTTTATGGAAGGCTAGAACTGCCTTTTTTTTTTTATTTCTCTGTTTTCTCCCTCTCTTCTTACTATAGCCTATTATTCCAAGATAAAGTTCACACAACAAAATAATGCTGTGCTAAGGCCTCCAGTAGCCTCTACAGAAACCATCAGATACTACCTGTATCTCCTCAAACCCACTCCAAATTCCTTCTTATGCGAAGTCTTTGCGTTCTTTCCTTCCAGTTAAATCACATGCTCAAAGTGGCACAGATAAAGAGGAGCTAATATTGTGGGGGCAAAGCCTCTTCTGCAAAACCACCACCTCACCTTGTCTACATCATCTTCTGCTCCCGCTTCTCCAACAGCCAGACCCACACAACTCAGTGCTGTACTCAAGTTTTAATGCTCCCCAGACTGATTCTGACTCTTTCAGCATTTTAGCAGACTAAAGGTACCCATATTTAGTTCAGACTAAGTAGAACTTAATACTCCATTTACCACCAATAAATGCTTAATTACTGTATTTGTCTACCTGATTTGACTTTCTTCACAATTTTTCTTGGAGCTGGCATAAAGCCTAGTTATTTTGGAGAACATCTGTAAGCTAAGCCCTTTTTAATACTATCATTAATATCTTTGGTCTCAAATACCTATTTGAAATGCATATAGGTATATATTAGGTCTATACAGGCAGCAGCTAGGTTGTCTTATTACCATTAAGACACTAACATTGCACATACTGAAACTGGGTGGAAAAGTCTTTACTAATTAGTTTACGGCAAGGAACTATTTACTTCAGGAGTAGTGCTTTCTAAAGAGTAGATTTTTCTTTTAACTGTTGTAACTTCCCAATTACCCCTCTCTTCAGGTTTTTTAAAATTTTGAACTCCCCCAGCAACTGTAACCAGCAATTATTTTCCCTCCTAAACCTCAAAACCATCAGGTGCAGAAAACCCTAAAATAAATGTTCAGTCTAGAAGGACTAGGAGAATATTCACCAACCATAGTGTTCTTAATTCGCCCACAGGCCACAAACACTACCCAGTTCCCAAACTCCAGCAAGAAAGCACTTAAACCCATGGTGTAAAAGCACAGGCAAAAGCTACAGCCAGGAGAGAGAGAACACAGAAGACAATAAACTGTAGCAGCAGCCCAGGCTGTTGCAAGGTAAAATCCCATTTGTGCAGGAATGAATGCAAATCCTACATGGACCATCCAAAGCAGAGGTGTTCTCCTGCATAGTGCAGCACGTTTACAGACATGTGTTGCTCCCCTGGACAATATGGGGCTACATCTACAGACCTCTAATACATCAGCAAAGGCAGGACTGAAGGGAGGCACCTATCAACAGGCCTGGGTCCCTCCCCACTACAAAATCCACATCTTCAGTCATACCCGTCAGCACAGGCCCAACAACAGGCAGCATTCCCATGTAGAGGCTATCCAGTAATTTTTTAATTATGCTGGTGACCAAAAGTGTGGAGATGACTTACTTGCTCCTCCTTCTCCCTTTTTTAATCTGCCTGTTCCTGCAGTGAAATAGGCATGCAGACAGTACAATCTGCTGACAGATTGACACACACCCCCACTCCAACAAAAAAACCCACAGAAGGACTGTAATTTCCAGATGTGACTTACTGTGGAAACACCAGTGCTTATGCATGGAATGGAGAAGAAGTGAGCAAAATGCGGAAGAACGAGAGTAAGAGCATAGAGGAGGGGAAGGCATGGATCTCTTTTCTGTGGTTACCAGTGACAGGACCCAGAGAATAGCCTGAAGTTGTGTCAGGGGTGGTTTAGGCTGGGTATTAGAAAACGGTTCTTCACCCAGAGGGTGGTTTGGGCACTGGAACAGGCCAGGAAGGGAGAAGACTGGGAATCACCACTTTTAGCAGTGGTAAACTACTACAGAGGATCATTGTGTCCTGCAGATTATTGATTATTTACAGTCTCTGGGCTTTTCTTAGGGACAGAACTGACTTGCATTTAAGTTTGCCTTGACCTATGAAAAAACCAGCAGTTTGAAAGCAGTCCAGAGACACTGGAACAGGTTGCGCAGAGAATGCATGCCCCATCCCTGGCAATGTTCAAGGCCAGTCTGGATGGGGCTCTGAGCAATCTGGTCTAGTGGAAGGTGTCACTGCCCATGGCAGAGGGTTCGAACTGGGTAATCATTAAGGTCTCCTCCAACCCAAACCATTCCATGATTCCAAATCCACTGGTCACTTATTCCCAGCATCCAGACAGCAGCACCTCCTATGCTGTACAAACAGTCTTCATGTAGGCTCTGTGATCAACAGCACTGAGAAGATAATCGGTCTCGGTAACTGTTTCCTTCAATCGGGTTCATTTTCAGCCAGATCATCTTTGCAGTTCTACTTATAAAGGATGGCATGAACTGATGCCATAGACAGAAACTGTTCCCAACCTGTGGCAACATCAGTTTAAACAGACTCCAAATTACAATCTCTGTCTCTTACAAACCCTGGATCACCCAGCCAGCCCACAGTCACACTACCCTGAATAAGGCAAATAGGCTCTCCTGAGGCTCTAAACAGATAGTAGGACCAGTAAGGTAAAAAAACCAAAAATAAACTAACCTACACCCACTCACCCACTTTTTTTTTTAACACTTTTAACACACTCAGGATCAAAGGAGTCTGTGTATGCAATCTAGAGATGATCTTGGCTTTCTAAAGTCTAAGACCATTAATTACATTAAGGCATAAAACTTACAGAAAAATTTTTCACTGTGTTCATCCTGTAGTGTTAAATAGAAATGGCAAAAATATAGTTTCATTTGGTTCTAATATGACATAACAACTTCAGCTCTTATCAAGAATTTTTATGCAGAGGGCAGAGATTTGGCTTGATTTTTTTTTTCTCTGTAAGGAATTTATAACTTCCTCTGTTTATTCAGGAAGTTTCAAGAGTAAGGGGATAGGAGAACACAAGCAGGTGTCAGCTTCACACTGCTGATAAGTGATTTCTTCCAATTTATACTATTTAAAATTGTGTTTGACATTTCTATTGGCAACACACAAAATAACCACATTCCACAAACAACCTGAATCTGTTAGGAGTCCAGATTTTCCTACATTCATCACAATGCCTTGTAGTGTAGTTCCTATAACGCCTCTCATGGAGTGGAGAGACACAGAAGAAACATTGAGCAATTGCAGAGTTTTTCTGATCAATGCAAATGTAGAAAGGAGCATTTATTTGTGTGTGTAGAGAAAAAGAAAGACAGGAAATTTTGAAATAATAATCATAATAAAAAAAGGAAGCCAGCCCACACTTGTTGAACTGCCAAATGACACAGACACAAAAAGCCACATTGAGAGAAGTTTGGTTTCTATGCTGGTCAGTCTCAGAAGAAGTCTGAAAGAAAAATCATTTTTGTCAGCTCTCAGGTTCTCAGTCTATGCTCAGTACTGGAGATGGCAACTTCTGCTTTTAGGTGAATCAGGTTTTCTCAGTTTAACTCAATATTTATGAACAAGCTAAATTGAGAAAAGAAGGAACCACTAATGCAAACATACAATGAAAATGGCATTAAGGAATCCATCTAAACATGCAAGAACTAGAAGGCAGTAATTCTGCATAAAAAAGAGTTGATGCTCAGAACACTGAAAGAGTTGTTTGGTTTTCAGATGAGCCTTACTACAGACGCAGGATGCTTCTAGGTTCTCTAGTTCACATATCCAGCTTACTTCCCATATCCCCTCTGCTTTTGGGGCAGGATCCTGATGCAGCTAAAGCAAGTAGAAGTTTGGCTGCCATCTGCACTGCAACAGAACATCCCCTCAGGTGTGGCTTGCACTGTGATCCTCCTGTTGGTGTGGTATTGTTTATTCAGCTCCTCCACAGGGAGGATGCAAAGGCCTTTCAGCGGGTTCCTTCACCAAACTAGGCCACAGATACCACACTGACTTTCTTTCCACCCACATACAATATCCAGGATCCCAAATCTGAGCATAGTTTTGTCTTGAACTTCCAACAACTGAAGGAGCATGCTCTTGGTAGGTCCTTCCATAGCCTCGAGGCAAGGCTTTGTGCTGTAATTGACAAGTCTGAGGTTTCATCAGATAAAAACTTCACTTGGCCTGGCATGTGAAAAGCAGGAATCCCTATGTGTCCAGTAGGAATTCTGAAAGACACCAAAGCTACACTGCAACTTCTGGCTCCCACAGGGGAATGAAGACATCTTCTCCCCTACTCCAGACATTCAGCAATGTGACTAGGATAAGTACAATGCTTTGAATTTGGATGGAGAAACGATTCTGGAGGGGAAGGCTTACAAAGGATGAGGATCTACCAAGAGCATCCTGGTGTTTAGAACAGGTGTTTGCAAGGCTAGAAACTTGCATGCCAAGTTGAACTGCTACTGATTTACTTCATGCACTTGGGCAGATCAGTCTGACTTTCAGGGTGTTGATTTTCACATGCAGAGATGATGGATTATTTTACCTTGTTAAAATTATCATGAAACATTTACACATAGTCAACACACACACAACAATAATGCAACTATACAAACAAAACCATGGTGTGAAACCATGCATATTTAGTTTAGTGAAAAACAGTAAAGTGTTTGCATTCCTGATCTCCTGCCCTAATCAACCACTTTAGAATCCAAGTTTTACAGAGAAGACAACAGAACTAGCTATGTTTTTCATTAAAGTAGGACATTACGATACTTGCAGCCACAACTACCCTCTCCAGTTGTCCAAGCACCATCACCTCTTCCTTTCAATTGTAAGTTCTTTGGAACCTGTAATCTTTTATTTCCAGGTATGCCTATAGCACGTGGGCTAAGATGCGCAGAGTAGTAGCAGCGTGCCAATTTACATAATGCAAGGTAACAAAGTGCCTTGACTCAGAAAAAGTTACAAGAAGATACTCTGTTAATCATGCTTTAGTCACACTCATTTAGAACTCTCCGCAAAAGCGCGGCAGGTGACCCAAGAAATTGCAGCTAAGGCTTGACATGGGCTGACTCATGCAGGTGTGCAGTGTCCTGGATTCTCCACTGATCCTCCCTGTACACTCGGACCCCCAATGCTCTCTTAGAGAAAGGATCTCTCCAAATCAAATAAAACAAGTTGAAGACCTCTGGAATGAGGAGGAAAAAACAGGGAGTTATTCTGAACTCTCAGAAGCAGAGAAGTTCCTTTTTAAACAGGGGGACACAATAGCCCCTATTTTAGGCACATTCAGGAAACTCCCAATGCAAAAAAACAAACACCCCAAAACCCAAAGTCAGAAGAAATCCCTTAGACTAGAGGAATTAAAGGTCTTCACAAGCAAATAATGATTTTTGGCCCATCTAGCAATAGCAGCTTGCTCTGATGACGAGAAAGTTTGTACATCCATCTTCAATTTCAAAAATGAACAAATTTTGTTTATACATCTCATGTTCACAGCCCAGCGCAAAGGCTATATGTGTGAGGACTATGCTTCTAAGGCCCAGCTGTGGCATTCGGATTAAGAAGGCATTTGATTAGTATTTCAACAGCAGTTAATAGTAATAATTTACTTCTAAAAAAAAAAACCCAAAACCCCCCAAAAAATCAAACCAAAAACAAACAAACAAAACCAAACAAAAAATCCAACGAACCAAACAAACCCAATTGCTAAAAAAACCCCCAAGCCAGCACAAAACGATTGAGAACTTCGATGCTTTGTCCATGAACAAGAACAAACACAAGAATACAAAATAAACAGCATTTTCACGTTTGGAGATGATAAGAATACTTCTACAATAAAAGCTGGTTTCCCGACTTCTTTAACACCTCAGGACCCGGAGGAGGCTGCCCTTTTGCTGTGGTGCTGCTTCCCTAGCAGCGCGGGGTAACCTCGGGGCAGGAATCAACACCCCGTGCACGGGTGCCACAAAAATCGCACGCATCCCCACCCCAAGCTTCCCGTTATCACCAGTTTGAAACAAACGGGACACAGGAACCTGCTGGGAATTGGATGGGCAGTTCCTGAACGTGACGATGGCCGATACGTAATTCTAGTTTTAGATCTAAACCAGGAGGGAGGCAGCCGCCCGGTTGTGCCCGCCGCCCTTGGGCAGGGCTGGGCAGCGAGCGAGCGGCCGGGGACGGCCGCCCCGCGCACGGATCCACTGTCGCAGGGGTCGTGAGGGGCTGGTGACGGCTGGGGCAGCTCCCCGGGCACCTCGGAACCCCGTGCTGCCCCCTGATCCCTGCCGCGCCCGCGCCCGCCCCCGCCCCCGCCGCTCCTCTCCGGGGCAGAACAAGCCCGTCCGAATGCCCGGGAAGCGGAAGCCGAGGGTGCCCCGCTCCCGCTGCCCCGGGCGGCATGGACAAGAAAAGCGAAGGAGTCGGAAAGGTCCCCGCTGCTCTGTCACAGCTTACCCTGCAGGGGCGTAAGGTACAGGAGTGAAGCCAGCAGCCACATCGCTGCCCATACGTTCACTGCCCAGGCAGAAAACAAAACCCGGCAGTTGCCGTAGCCGCGCCGGGCTCGGCTCGGCTCGGCTCGGCTCGGCTCGGCTCGGCTCGGCTCGGCTCGCCCCGCCCCGTCCCGCCCCGTCCCGTCTCGTCTCGTCTCGTCTCGTCTCGTCTCTTCGCGCCCCGCGCTGACGGCGGCGCTTTTCGCTGGGAGGCCCCCGAGGGCGCTTGTTCTGGGAAATCCGGGGCTGTGGGGAAAAGGGGTTTCAGCTGCGGAGGCCGCCTCTGGTGTGCCCTGTGCGGTGCCGGTTGCAATAGAGACTTGGAGTGCTAGGTGGTGCCGTGAGGGGGGCTTGTGGTTCGTGGGGCGCAGCTTCAGCAAGTGCTGACGACAGAAGTTGTCGTGTTGCTCTTACATCAGGGAGGTTCAGCTCTGATAATTGAAAACCTGGAAGTAAATCAATTTAGTGTGGAGTGGGAGCTGCGGAGGTTAGGTGAAGAAAGAATTTCAGCAGGCGGCATGCATCTCACCCCCCCAGAAAATGATCACAGAATAGTTTGGGTCACTTCCAACCCCTCTGCCATCGGCATGGACACCTCTGGCTCCCAATACTCCCCGGAGCCTGGTGTTTGACAGTCGTGCTCCCAAAAATGTCTTCTATTCTTTTCGAGGGACACCTGGTAATATCTCTTTTTGGGGCATGGGCTCAAGGCTAAGCCTGGCCATGCTCTCCTGTTCACCCAAGGTGAGGTTGGTCTCTGGGGGTGGTGAGTGAAGGAAAAGAAATAGAATAGAAACCAACTCTGACTTATAGGGGTTTTCTTTGACACCAGCTGCTCAGCAGCACATTCACAAAACTCAAACACACTTAGATTCTGTTTCATTGATGACTAGCTTCTTGATGCTGCTGAGTGTTTTTGAGGAAGAAAAGGAAAATACCACAACAGTTTGGAAAACAGAAGTGTGGTAGTCAAATTGGCTAAGATGGACTGGGGCTTAACCCAGGTTCCCTACACAGAGGGCATAAATCTGGAACTCTGGGAGGCAGGCTGTTAAGAAGCAAAGTCCTTAGACATAAGGTCAGGCCCCCGCCCTGCAGATGTGAAGGCTTGGGCCTAAAACCAAGGGACTTGTGGGAACATGTTGTTATAAATTACAATATAGTATTGGCTTTCGCATTTATGTATTAGCCTTTACAAGTTATTATTAACCACAAAGATTTTGATATAGTACAATTTGTACTTCCTTTTAACTGCTTTTTAGTATAGTCTAATCTGTCAGTTTACGTATGTACCATATAGCTTATATAAATAGTAGTGTGATAAATATATATATATTATATATTAGGCATTAGCATAATATTAAAATAGAAAGTATGTAATGTTAAAATGCTTTTATTTCTGTGACTAACTAAAATAATAGTGTGAAATAGCTATGCTGTTTGTCACTTTGTGGACTAGCTCATCTGAATGATAACAGTAACAAAAAACAGGACACCAAGAGAAAAAAATACTGACTCTCTATTATCAAGAAGTGTTAAAACAACAGAAGGGAGCTTCGAGGAGAAATAAAATATATTGATTTAATCTACAGAATGGCATGAAGACAAGTCAAAGGTTAAAATAAAGAAAAAAACTTCTAGAGCATCTAAACTCACAAAAAAGTTTAAATATGTATAAACCCTCATAAATACGCATTAACCCATATAATGAAAAAGTATACAAGAACATTGTTTTAAGCTAACAGATTGCCAAACACCCCAGCGCTGGATATTGTCCGTTTTTATCTGCTATTAAACTTCAAAAAATTCTAGAGAGTGAACTTTGTTTTTCACAAAGGAGGTCCCAGCGAGATGAACCTCGTGGTTCCGTGGCTCCGGGGGAGTCCCGGGCGAGGGGCGCCCTGCTGAATTAAGTGGCTTGCCTAGGGCTTCTCCTGCTGTTACTGGCGACCGCAGGTTTAACCCTCAGTAGAATAAAAGAGACTAAAAGAAAAACGGAAGTAAAAACTCCCTAAAAAACCGCAGCAACTCCTAAATTGTGCACGAAAACCTAGACGGGTAAGTACAGTGCAAGGGGAGCGCAAACGCCGGGAGAATAAATGGTGTGCGTGTGTGTGAGACGCAGACTGGACCATCCAGCTCTGCAGAGCAATAGTGGAGTCCTTCTAGAGGTGGTTCCGAATTCTCCGTGAGGAGATGGGACGGCGAAGGGACGAAGAGGATGGTAAAGACTGAATTAAATCCTGGAATAGATGTGGGGAGTGACCATAGCTCGATTCCGCGTGTAGGAACAACAGCTCCAGTTAAGTACTGCACCGGGCTCGGATCTGATGTACATTGGAGCTTAAGCCTGATACTGTAAATCCATGCTTAAGTACACGGTCGGGTGAGTCACCGGTGTGATTAAGAATGTTTGTGTGTGAAAAAGTAATTGGAACAGCGGACTGCAAAGGGCAGGATGCGAAGAGGTTCTGACACCTATCTGGGGAGACTCGAATCGAGAATTTAGTGGAGGCTATTCCACTTAGAGGAGCATTGTAAAAAGAGGAGGCTCTGAGGAAATTTAAAGCATTTAATTTGATAAATAGTACCTATAAAAATATTAACATCTAATAAAACAAGAGAGGTACCTTAGTATTGCGTGAATGTGTGGATAGAAAATGAGGAGAGTATACATGTATGTCCTATGTCTTGTGTGATTGATGAGTGTAAAGATTTTGTGTTATAATTTTGTGTTTAAGTTGTAGACTCAGATGTGAACCTTGAGTGTAGTGTAAGATCTATCATTATTTCAAGGAACAGGGACATATAAGGCGAAACTGCCCACAGAGGGACCTGCAAGTTTTTAATGAGGCTTGGAAAACTGACAAATAGAGATGTCAGGAGTTATTTTCAGTCTTCTCTTTTTTTTTTTCCAGATTCAAAGCCCCAACTAGCATCATAAGTTTTTGCCCTTAAAGCCTTTTTGTAATCCTTTGAAAATACAATAACTCAAGATAAACAACTTATTAAAGGCAATGCGAATCACATATGCAGTTTCAGTTATTGTTACTATCAAAAGTAACCTTTATTTGGTTACAAAATTGTGTAAAACTTAATTCTTTGAATGTTCTGGCAACCTGCTGGAAATTCTACTAATTAACTGAATATTGTATTTGCAAAAGGGTACTTTAAGAAACACACTATAGTTCCATTGAAAATAGTTCCTTTAAACCATGTTTATTGCTACTTTACTTTCGTTTGTGATACTAAAGTACCCTTTGGAAATAGTTGAAAGCTACTTGTATACGAGACCTAACCTACATTTTTAGGTGAACTGTATGAATATTCAACATAAGCAAATGAAGTAATTTTAAATAGCAGTACTGTATAAAAACTTCTGTAAAAACAAAAAAGTATGTTCAATCTCTGTTTTATTTATCTTGAGCTTTTAAAAAGAATTGGCTTCCTGTTGCTAATCTTATCAGCATTACAAAGAACAATCATAGCAATTGTCAAGCCCTACTGTAAAGCCCAGAGGTCTTGTATTTAAGCTACATCTTTTAGATTTTATCTAATTTCTTGTCAGTTTAGAACTTGTTATCAAATCTTTGACAAGCTGTCTATATCATCCAAAGAAGCCTTAAGGCCTTCTCTTCTAAATTCTCTTGTTAAACAAGTTGAAAAGAAAGTTATTCTTTATATAAATCACTAAAGCAAGTTGTCTTTTCTTGATATAGTCTATTTTTACTCCCTCCCTTACCATCTCTTTTTCTCAGAACTAATATTATTTTTAAAGACACCAAGCTTATGCTCATTTAAACATTCATTTCTTTTGAAGCAAAGAAATAAACCATGTAAAATCCAAAAATTTGTGAAAAGTATGAAAGTGATACTATTTTGTTTATCTTAAGTATTAACAGTTGTTTGGCATTTTGCACTAAGTCTATTATAATCTTACCTAACATTAGTTTATTTTTAACCTTTCTGCTTTCTTCATGCACATTGAAAGACACCCTAAAAACTTTTGTGGAATTACCTAAGATAGTCATCAGTGTAACAAAATGCAATTTTTTTTTACTGAAAAGTTGCTTATTTCCTTTCAAAAATGCCTATAATAGGGCATTAGAAGAAAAAGTTTTTGCCATAAGCATAGATTTGTATTTTTAAACTTACTTTTGCCACATTACTTAAGTGATACTTTCACCATAACCAATGAGAATAATATTTAAGACATGCTGTAAGTCGTTTTCAGGTAAAAAGTTCTACATCACTCTCTGCCTTTGGATTAGAAAAATTATTTCTTGTATTTTGAAAATGTTTTTTCCTCCCGCATAGCTATTATTTTCTTTCCCCTTGAAATATATTATTGTACATTAGTTCCAAATTAAACCAAACAAATCAGAACTATTAGAATCAGTTTTCAGACTTTGTGATTCATAAGTTTGTAATTTGTAACTTTGTTAAACACTTAGTGGTCTAGAGGCATAAGGAGTAGGACCTTAGAAAATATTTTACAAGGGACGTCCCTTGAAAGAGACTACTTCAGTGTTTGTAACTTTAATTTTGTTTAGTTAAATATAAGAGGCCCCTTCCAGGAGAGAGGAGTGAAACTTTTAAAAATTAACTTAACATGGGGCACCCCCTGGGGAAGATCACTCTGACCTTTGAAATAATATAATATATAATGCACAAGCTTTGTTTTCTTTGTTGAATGAACTTAGTGCCCAGTCATCTTCTGCAGAGATGGTCTAAGCATGAAAATGGTTAATATAACATTCAAGTAATTATTACTTAATTCTCTACCCTGCTTGCAAGGAAAGAGTTAAAAGAAGGCTGTAGGCAAAGTCATTGCCTGCTGCCTAACTTGATTGTCATGTCCAAAGAAAGCTTTGGAATGCAAATGAGAGAGAATTTTATCGGGGAAACGAAGTTTTGAACCTAGGGCATTCTCTGAAATTTAGTCCTATAACTCAATTTTTTTGTGGTGCTCAGCAGAAAAATTGAAGAAATGTAACAAAACTGTTTTAATAAAGAGCAAAATGTTTTCGCTGAGATCTGACAACAAAGAAACATGTCCTTGAATTAAAAATTGGCAAAAGTCAACAAACTACTACCAAATAGTGCCATGTTCAGCCACTGAAAAATCAAACCCTCATCATCAATCCGGCAAAGTTAGAATCCAGTCAACAAAATACAGTGAAATGGTATACAGACTAGATGAAGAGCAAAATTAAGATCAATTAGAAGAAAAGGAGCCACTGTTATCTATAAAGTTGATAAAGCTAATTACTCCAGGCAAAAAAATCTACTGCCCTGAAAGAGAGGCAACTCAAATACCTGAACCACTCTTCCCACTGAACATGAAATCAATTAGAAGAAACCCTACTGAAAAACTGTGGGGAAAACATGAAAACTAAAACCCTATCTAAATAATAATAATGTCATGTAATTAACAACTTGTTACACTTAGGCATACTCTTTGCCCAAGTAGTCTCTTTTTTTAAGAATTCCAAACATCCCTGCACTGAAAATAAGGAGAATGAATTTAGAAGCAAGAAAACTGCAA
Source organism: Rhabdornis inornatus (assembly GCA_013397075.1). NCBI lineage: Eukaryota > Metazoa > Chordata > Aves > Passeriformes > Rhabdornithidae > Rhabdornis > Rhabdornis inornatus. Next base: position 45,817 of record VWZS01005939.1, read on the forward strand.
GCAGCAGATTCATGCCTAGATGTGGTGACTATTTCTTCACTTTAGGCTCTGTCACACTGTAAAAAACTACAAAAAGTTTTTATTTTCTTTTAATATTGGTCTGTGGATGCTGAGTGGATACTTCAACCTCCTTCAACCACATCCCACTCCCAGTGCATTACCCTGGCTGAGATGAGTCCAGGTGCAGACCTTAGAGCCTCAAAGCATGCTCAGCTCCCAGCAGCTTGTCTGTCTGTCCTGGGGAGTACCAGCACAGCACAGTGCTGTGAGGGAGGCTCTCACCACAGGTTTATCTCTCAGTCAGATCTCTCCTAGCACACTTGTCCCCCACATTCATCAGAGCAGCTGAGGCGGGCTATTCATCACCCCTTTGAGAAACCTCAGCTTTGCACTTCACACAACAGAATCAGAAAAATAATTGGCAGCCGTGGATATCTCTGATCAGATGTCCTTCAGAGTAAACAGTGAAGTTATTCCAACCCTGAAGGATTTTTCCCCTCCTTCTAGGAGTTACTCTAAGCTCCTTTAACTCATCCCTGAAGGCTGCAGCATGAGCTGGAATGACACTGCATCTTGAGCTGAGCAACGCTGTCTCATTCAGTTCTTACAAAAACAGAATAATACTGATCCTTTCTTCATAGCTGTGTTGGAATGTCATGTTATGTAACTCACAAGTGGAGACAGACCCATCCCATAAATTCCTTTTGCTCAGTGACAGAAACCCACATGGAACCTTTCTGTCCCTCGGTTACCTTTTCCCCTCTGTTCTTAATCTCTGACAAGTGTCAAAGGGAGCTCCCTACCCTGTGGAGGCTCCAAGTCACAGTGTTTACACAAGAAATATAGCATGGCCATCTTCCTGCAGCACTCTCATGGCAGAAGCACATGTTCTCTGCTGCTGACTTGTCCTCTTGTCAGGTAAAATGTCCTCCCAAGTTGTCAGAGGCTTTGGATTGAATCTTATTGCTGGGAGGCTGTTTGCACACTACAACTTTCTTGTAGGTAATGAAATCATGGAGTTTAGGAGAGAGAAATCTGAAGCAGACAGTTTCACTTTGAAACAGGTTATTTTAGGGTGGAAGAAACTTCAAGAGGTCACTCACACGCACTTAAGGCAGGCCTATGTTCTTCCTACTGAGCTGCTCCACATTGTAGAAGATGATTTGGGCTTCACAGGACAGAGAAACTGAGAGAGAAACTTGAACCTGGAGGCTGACGCCCTCACCTAAACTCTTCTATTTGGCAATACATGGTAAGGATGCATTTTCCTTTATGCATATAGGCATACCAGGTGGAAGATCCATAAAGTACTCAAAAAGGGCTCAGATGAATGGTTTTCCTCCTTTCCTGAGAGAGTACCCAAGCAGACTTGCCCATGTTTTCCCTTCCTCAGTTGCCAAGACAATCTTTAATGTTTACTTCCTGCTCTGGCATTGCTGGGGCACACTTCTGAAAGAGGGGAGTTCAAATTGCTTTTTGTTGAGATGAGAACTAGTCCTGGGAATCATACACAGGAGTTTACATGCTTAACACAAAGCCATGGTTTCTACTTCACAGGCAAATGACAGAAAATTCTTGAGACCAAGTATTTCAGGAGTAGGGGGGATCCAGAACTTGATGAACAGTGAGCTAAGCTGAGTGTATTTCATGCCCTTCTTCGAGTACAAAGGCCACAGGGAGAGGTTTTAAATAGTCATCATTTGCTTAGCTCACACTTGGCTTCCCCCAAGGTCTGGTGCTGCTACCCCAACTGCATTGTTTCCAGTATCAAAAATTAGTTTTCCAGGCTAAATGAATTTTCCTGATCAGATTTCAACTGGGTCACTGGGTATTTGCAGTGCTTATATGCCTCTGCCAGCTGTTGCTTTGTGTGTGGGGACTCGACATTTTTAGCTGAGCTGGGGACTTTCAGCATTTGCTTGAATGTGCAGACAGCACATTTTAAAAATTTTATTTTTAATTAAAAGAATTTGTGCATAAAATCAAGTTTGTTTGCTTTTGCTATCCCTGACATTCTCAAGCAAATCACACTGTGCTTCATGACTGTGCACTGTAAGGGACTGTTAAAATAAATCTAACATGGTTTGAAAATCTTTGCAACAGTGCTCCCATTGCCATTATAATCACTCCCATTGGGAAGCAAAATAAGAGGCATTAAGTTTCTGAATTAATATAACTGTAATTACTCTGTAATTAAGTTCACAAGCAATAGAAAGAAAACCCTTCATACCAAAATAGTTTTACTAGCAAGAGCACAGCATTTTAAGCTCAGTGTAACTTGAGTGGCTTTTGCTGTTCGCATAAGGAATCACCACAGTGTGCTGCTATAATTAAAAGAAATCCTGGAATTACTAAATCTGAAAATTCAGAAAAAAATACTGTTCAGGAAAGAAAATTTTCAATTTCATTAAGACGTTTATTTTTTTAAAAACACCAGTTTTGTGCATTTGCAGAGTTGTTAAACATGGATGCTGTTTAACAGCTCTGCAAATACACAAAATAAAAACAAATCTGCACATCAGGCCAAAGTTTTGTTTAACTCTAGGGCAGAAATAATGGTGCCTGATTTATATTACATGGCATTTCAAAATTTCTTATGACTTGGCAAAGAAGGAATGGGTCTGTTGGACTGCACAGGCTTTATCTTACAATCTGAGAATTGTAAGATAAAATAAGATTAATCTGGTTCTGGGATGGAAAGACGAAGACTGGGCTGGAAGCCAGGACCTGGCTATTGGCATTCCAGTTTTCAATCTTGGAAAATTGATTGGGTTGACAAACTCAGTCACATATTTGTGAGACTCTGAGGACCTGCTTCTCTCACAATAAGCCAGCTTGATCCTGGAGGCAAATACTTCAGGGTCAGAAGGTACCTCTGTATGTATCTCTGGGAAGATGCAGTTGGGGTGGGGCTTCAGTAGTCCTCCAGGCCAGGCAGCTGAGGCTATCTTAACTTTCAGTGAAAACTGGAGAAATTTATCTCAGAAGACTTGGAAATAAAATTATCTTCTGCCTAAAACAGCCCCAAAGCCTCCAGATGGAACAAACTGGGGTAAGGAAATTACTATCAACAATAGTTCTAAAGAAAAGTAATGTCTGGTGCTTTTTTATTCAAAAGGTCTTTTTAAAGTATTTGCATGCTTATGATGCTGGTGCACTACTGAAGGGTTCCCCCACCCTAAAAAATGTAGTCTGGGCATTTTATGTTGATATGGCCACCAGTTACATTTTAACCAGTCTTTCCCCTCACTTTGCATATGTAATCCACTGTTCTGCCTTATTTGGACTGCTAGGGGTATCTCACCAAAAGTAGAAATATGGGAAAGACAGCAGTGCAGTAGGAAAATATGTTGCAAGGCTGATATGAATCTTCCTGGCATGGACTTACTGCGGAGCCTTGTGATGAACCAGCATCCCTAGTCAGAATTTGGCAGAAAGGTCTAAGTAGCAAGGATAAAGCACTGTAACTCTATTGCTTGCTGGGACTGGTTTCACTGGCTGATTTCTGAAGTGAGAAGTTTCCCTTGAGGAAAGGGAGGTAGGGAAGAAAGGAAGGTCAACGTCCCCTTTAACCAAAAAGTCAGTGAATGCTCTGCTTCAAATTTTGCCTAATGGTTAAGAGCAGAGGTAATTGCTCAAAATCCAAATTTGGTAATTTTCCCAAAAGTGCACAGGCTGATTGATCGTTACAGAGTCATTAGCTGATCATTAACCACATCTGTTTTTCCCCTGTACAATCCTTATATTTGTATTGAACAAACAGGAAGATGGTTGAAGATCCAAAGAGAAAACTGCTCCTTGTTCTTGCTGTCCTCTTTCTGCCCAGCTCAGCACAAACAGGTAAGAAAAACGTGAGTGCTTGGCAAGGGATTGAAGGTTTTACAGGAAGGATCTGAATTCAATTCTCCCTAAACAAGCTGTATGTCAAGAGGTCCTTGCAATAATCTTGTTAGGTGCCAGTGAGAAAAAGTAGTGCAAGAATGATCCTTTCTTCTCTTATGCTTTGATTCAATCACTCTCAGTGATTTCATTCCATTAATCTCATTTACAAGAATAATCCAGATTTACTCTAAAGTGTAAAGATACAGAAAAGGGACCACTTGGCCTCTGGCAGTGGCATCTCCTTCTTCAAAAGCTCAGAAAGTGTGATCTGCAGTAGCTGAGAGAAAATAAACAAATGCCACACTTCCATTTCCTTCTTTAACTGCACTGTCAACAAGACTACCTTAGTGATCACATTGCACTTCCACGTCACCTGGAGCTTCACTGCAGTGCAACTCCTGCCTTGCCTTTACTGATGATTCCCCTGATCTTATGTCACTTCTGACACACACCATGCTGGCACTGGACCCACTTTTGCTACTTAGACTGGCTCATGACCCACATTTTTTCCAAGCTGATCTCTAAAAATATTTCTTTCTTTCTTGTCAGTGCACAGGAAGACCAAAATAAACAACAGTAAGGGACAGTCACATCTTTCTAGGGGAATCTGAACATTGAATTTCATCCCTTTGTGCTGACCCATAGGCCATGTTTCCTCTAGCTGGTGTAAAGTATCTTCTGAGGGAAATTGGGAAGCTGGTTGTTTGATTTAAGAATACATAAATGAATAATTATTTTATCATATGTCAGATTCAAGGCTGTTTCACTTCCTCCAGTCCAGAATGGGAAGGTGCATGTATTGTCATTGCAGCAGGATGCCACTATGCCAGCTCTTAAAGTAACACTGCTAGTGACACATACTGTTGAACTTTTGTGCTTGCTTCTTAGCCTTTATTTGCTCAGGTGTTTTACTAGCTACAGGTGGGATGTTTATTTTTTTCTGTCTAGGTCAAAGTACCTTCCAGCAGCAACCTTTTCCTTCTCAAAAAGCGTTTTCATACAGTAAATGTATCAATTGTGAAATTAGCATTGGCATATTTTTTCATCAGCATTCTCATATTTTATCATCAGCATTCTCATCCTTATTTCTGGATTTTTGATGCAATTGTCAGTTAGACTTGTACCTTCCACTAAGCCTACCAGAATTTGAATAGAAATTTCCCCATTCAGTGGTGACTACCTGTCAGCAACCATTCTTTTAAAGATCTAACAGCCACCTCGTAAATGTACTAAGTAGCTGGTGTAGGTGGCCAATCTGCTAAAAAACCCCAGCAAAATACCACTCACCTCATGGTAAAATAACTCTTAGAAGTCAATACTGGTATGACATCCATGGTTATTTTCCCAGACAGAGCTGGAATTCCATCAAAGGACAGAAACAACTTTATCAGTCAGGTAAAGTTTCCAGAATTGTCTCATTTTAATTTATGCCCCATACTTTTAATCTTTATCAATAGAAGTGAAGTTGCTATCTTCATTTTCCTAATGAATTAGAATGAGGGGATTTTTTTCCCATTGCACAAACACAGACTAAATGTGCCACTCCCTCCCTCCTGTGCAGGGAATACGGACAGACGCTCAGGGCATCACTGCACTGATTTCCAGACGGCCAATTTCCTACGGGGCAGCAAACTTAAGGTCCAGTTTCTTCTGTTCACTTCCTCGAGCCCCAGCTGTGGAGAGCTGATTTCAGCTGATGATGGCATCAAGAGCTGCAGTTTCAACAGCAGCCTGAAAACCAAAATCATCATCCATGGCTTCAGGTGAGAGAAAGAAGAGCACTGTGACTGAGTTTTCACTGGTAAATCAAATACTGCAGGAGCATTCCCAAACACTGGGTGGGCTGGCATGCAACTCTCCTGCTTGTGTGACCTTCTTATCTCCCGAGCAGAGTGGCTGCATGCAAAACAACTGCTAAGAACAGAGACTGGGATTCTCAGCCTCAAATCAGAACCAGGAATTTTCTGGGAAGCTGTTGGCAGAAAATGCTGCTGACACCCCACGTTACAGCACAATTTGAAGTCTTTTAGTTTGTGACCAGTTGCCTTTTCTTGTGTGTGGTTCATGCTTTGGAGCCTAAAAAAGTTAGAAATTAGTATCAAAATCTTCTTTTCTTTTCTTTTCTTTTCTTTTCTTTTCTTTTCTTTTCTTTTCTTTTCTTTTCTTTTCTTTTCTTTTCTTTTCTTTTCTTTTCTTTTCTTTTCTTTTCTTTTCTTTTCTTTTCTTCTCTTTTCCTCTCTTTTCTTCTCTTTTCTCTCTTCCTTCACATCTTTCTTTCCTTTTATCAACATTTTTAGTTAAGAAGTCTTGTCTTTAAGATTCCTGTTCCTTCAAATTGTCTGCTTGGATTTCATGCCCAATAGCCTGGATTAATGAGCCATTCAGAACCCCAAGCAGACAGATTATCCTTCTGTTCTTGAAAGTGTTGGGATTGGAGCTGAGTTTTTTTTTCAAACTGACATAATTCTGCAAGCTTGTGTGCCATTTTTCAGTCAGGTATGACCATATAATATTATTTGTTTTGAAGTGCAAAAGCCTGAATAGAAAGAGCATAGAAAACCAGGATGAAACCACAGCAGATATTGCAGGGTCTTCTCAGAAAACCATCCGTTGCCTTCAAGCAAGATAGCACACTCTTCACCAGATGGCATTAGGGAAACTGAGTAGAACAGAGCCTCCTTGGTTTTCCTGGAATTCTTTGGTATAGATTATTTTTTCTGATTGTCTAGAGATGAGAAAATGTAGCAGTGAAAGACCAGGTGATGTGGCCAAGGACTTCCAGCCAGTGGCAGCAGAGAAGGATCCAGGTGTTCCAGTCACCTCACTTACTCCAGGTGGGCTCTGTGGTGGCTTAATGAAACACCGCAGAGAGAAATCTCAGTCTGAGCCCTGCAAATGTTATCTCGTTCATTAAAATATCTGGTTCCCTCCTGAATCAGAGCATTCTGGAAAATGCAATTACACCACTGCAAAAAAAATTTCCAGGTGTGGGTGTCTGGTACCAAAAATAACTTTCAGCCACTGTCTGGCAGCCTCCTCTGAGACATGTGAAGCTCCAGCACCAGTGAACAACACAGTGGCACATGCCCTGCTTGGGGAACACCTAACATCCTTGTCTCTGGTGAGTCCACAGGGCTTTGGGTACCAAACCTTCCTGGATTGAAGCGCTTGTCCAAGCCATACTTCACACCAGCCAGGTGAATGTGATCGCAGTAGACTGGGTTTATGGGTCTACAGGAGCCTATCTCTCTGCAGTGGAAAATGTCACACAGCTGGCCCTCGCCATCTCACAGTTCATCAGCAAGCTCCTGGTAAGCCATTGTGCATTTCCAGTGCAGGGAGTGTGTCCAGGGAGCTGCTCCCAACCTGCTGTATCCAGGAGTTGCACAAGTGGATTTTTTATTCCAGATTTTTCCTTTTTCCCACTTTCAATCCAGGCTTGAGCACGCCACCATTTTTCTTCTTCCTTTTGAGTTTTGACATTTTCTGGGAAAAATCCCAGTTGTCAGCTGCCTCTCCAGTTCAGAACAAACCTAAAGCCTGCCTTGGGTTTTCTCAGATCCATATTCACTGGACGGTCTTCTTCTTCTGCTGAGAAATGTTGTCCAGGAAGCTGGAGGGAGGGAGGGAGATTTGAGGCTATATTATATTTGCTCTGGGCTTCAGATATACTTCTCGGCATTTGGAAATACCCAGATATGCGCCATTCTGTTCATGTAAAGCACAGCTGAACAAGACTTCTGCAATCAGGGTGATGAATCCTTCTGTTAACCAGCCACATATAAACTCCATGAAATGTTCACAGTGCTGACCAACCTGTTTAGGGCTGGGTTTGCACCTGTGGACCCAAAGAAAGGCTCGGAAAAGCAGAAAGGGCAACGCCCATAATTTCCTTAAGTATCTGGTTTTCCACTGTACACCTCAAAAGCATCCTACATTAGGAGAGTTATACAGCTGCTGTGTGGGCTGGGACGGGGTATTTCACCTTTCTGCTACAGAAACAATAATTTGTATTATTGTCACCCTGCAGGCCCTGGGAGTCTCAGGGACATCTATCCACATCATTGGGGTAAGCCTTGGAGCACACGTTGGGGGCCTGGTGGGGCACTTCCATGGCGGTCGCCTGGGACGGATAACAGGTATCATCAAACTGAGTCTGGGGTCCTCACCTGGCCTTCAACAGAGAAAATGGAAGAGCAAGAAAGGGGAGTAATTCAGAGTGGTCTTTCAATTTTGTAAGGGCTCACTGGATCCAAGCTTATGGGCTTCTTCCTAGATTTTGACAGCACCTTTCCAACATCAGTCCCCTCCATGCTGCCAAAAGAACACAAGTATTTGCAAAAAGGTCCTTCCACCTCTGCTGCAGTCTTCAAATTGGTGCCAGCTTAGCAAAGTAAGAGCCCTCACGACTAGTGGAAACCCACAACACCTAGAAGCTTTGCTTACAAATTATAGTGTGTACATGTGGTTCTTAGAAGTAAAGCCCACAATGCAATTGTGGGGGGAGCAGCAGGAGTGAGCTGCTCTGCAGGAAAATGTGAGCTAATAGCCAAGGGGACAGTCAGGTGGTCAGTGGCCTCACAGACAAGGAATACAGTCCTACTGTGTCTGGACAAGAAGAGCAGAACAGGTCCAGTGACAGGAACTAGGGTCATCCACACTCCAGTGATCACCAGGCAAGTTTGTAGTGATAAGACAAGCCTGAGATCAAGCTGGGAAGTCAAGTCAGGACCAAGCAGAACCAACAAGGCAAAGGCCAGGGCATGGCATCCCTACCACACAGCTCAGGCAAGGAACAAAGGCAACAGCCTGAGCCAGCGTTGGGAGGACCCAGATGAGTCTCCTTGCTGTTCTCCCCCACGAGCTGTCTGTTTCCACAGTAAGAAGGTCTAATGCCACTCAACTGTACCAAATCAGACCTGACCTTAAACACAGCCAGACTCCGGGGTGTGAGGAAGAGGCTCCACTGAGGGAATTGCAAAGCAAAATGGTAATAGGCCGATCCTGTCATTTTGAGTTTTTGGTGCACTCAGGACCTGTTCAGCCTTTAGGTGTGGAGCATGAATAAAGTCACAGAATCATTTCGGTAAGAAGAAACTTTGGAAGCTTTCTAGTACACACACCACCACCATCACCCCTCCTCAAAGTAGGGCTGCATTGTATGTCATATCAGATTGTCAATGGCTTTACTAAATTCTGGGAATCCCCAACAGTAGAGATTCATTTTGACAGGAGGGGAATGCCACTAAGAAGGAACAGACATAAAGTTTCCACTAGTGTGGCCTCAGCTCCCAGTCTGCCTCAGCCCATGCTGGGCTGTCTCACAGAGGTATTCTTGGTGAGAGGTCTCACTGCACTCTTGGCAGGGTTGTCCAGAGAAAAGTTGGTTCAGTTTTCACATCTACCCATGCTGCATGAAATACAGACATTTCTTAAGAGGAAGTGAATTTCATGTTGAGCCTTTGTTAAAGCTGTGAATCAAAGTTTACATTAGGAGAAAACTGGAGTAGCCTCTGTCCTTCACCATAATTTTATGATCAGTGATGTCTTTAGATGAGCAGAAGCAGACACATTTCCATGAAACCATGGTAATTAACTTCACAGTTAAACACTCTTCCCCTTTATGTTGTCCACATGTAACAGAAGCTCTGTAGAGCTATATATTCCATTTTTAACCCTGATAGAATACAATCCCTTTTCCACATTCCCATTTATCCTATGATTTCATAAGCACACTAGTCATTGCAGATTCCAGTTCAGATTTAGGAGCCTGAATACAGGTTGGGTTAGACCCAAGATATGCCTGATCTCATTTCCTGCCTCCTCACACACATGCGTACACTCACACAGGAATTTGATCCCAGAGCCACAATTTGCTGAAGTGTTTTCAATCGTCTAAGAGCTCTGTGGAGCAAAACCAGAGGGAGTCTTGGATATCAGAGCACAGACCTTATTTTTCCAAAGTGAGTTTCTTTAATCCATTTTTCTTAAATGAATTCTTAATCATTTAATCCATTTTCTTAATCCTGTTCCAGTGGCTATCTCCCTGTGCAGGAATGAACAGCACTTACCAAACTTAGAAAAGAACATTTTATTTCAATACTTGCAGAGGAAATGAAAATGCTTGAAGGAATTAATTTGCATGTAGAGCTCCACTGAATTGCTTCCTTAGCAAAGATGTACGTCTCAATGGAGTTTATGCAGCTTGTGCTTGGAGAAGGAAGGGATAGAGGAGAGAGGATAGAAATGTGCTTGCCTTGGAGCTGTGCTAGAATTGACTGCTGTTCATATTAGTTTTCTGCCTCCTTACTAAGAGCTTTATGCCACACTAAATAACAATTTTCAGTATCTTTTAGAGCTTTTAACTACAACTTGTACTGTATTGTGCATATCAAGATTAAAGAGCATTAAAGTCTTATTTTTAGTTTTTATTTACAGAAAGAACAGGAAAGAAGGTTTTTTCCTTCTTTTCCTTTTCCTTCTTCCCTTTCCCCTCACAAATGCAGACATGCCCATTTGTATATTGTTGATATTGCCTTCTCCATAGAGAATTAATGAGACTGAGTCCAAAGCTGTGAAACCAGCCAGCTCCGAGGTTAAGTGGCATGAGGAGCAGACCTGCTTCTTAAACTATTGTTGCCTAGGGAGTGAAAAAAAGTCTTGTGATGTTACTTTTCTATAAAACAAGAACGGGATAAACCTCAGAATTTTTTTTTTTAAATCCACTTCTTGGTATACTTCAAGGATACTTTTCTGTATTCCTTTGAATCCACAGAAGTTGCTCTAGGAGCAAGTTTTAGGCAAAAATGTAGATGATTGCTGAAGACTCAATTTTAAACCAAAGAGGCTTCTGAGCCCTTTCCCCACAAATAAAATTATTAGGTAATATGAAACTTTTGTAATTCCTAAGTTGGTTAATGCCTGGGGTGCTGAATTCACCACCTAACTGCTGATCTCCAGTGACATTTCTCAGACTGTAGTGCTAGTAGACTCGACAATACAGTTTGGGAAGGCATTAAAAAGTTTGATTCTCTTTCACCAAAACTCCAAGAGACACTATGCACTCGCTCTGTCAGAGCTATTTAAAGCTCTGTCATGGCTTTACAGCCAAGAACCTTGAGTCAAAACACTGCTAAAAGGGTGTGGAACAGTGAGGACAATACAAGGAAGCTGTAGTGCAAGTTGGCTCTGGCAGAAACTGTTCTGGAGCTTAATCGCTGAGACCTGGGAATAATTTTTTATTTCTACCTTGCACTATTTTTAAAGATTTAGATAAAATAACTGGTCCAGAAATAAGAAAGAGAGGGGCTGAAGAGTACCTGCTGTTGAGGCGTTTGATTTTGTTACAGCCCTGGATCCTGCAGGCCCTAAGTACACCAAAGCCAGCCCCGAGGAACGCCTGGATCCTGGGGATGCCCTCTTCGTGGAAGCCATTCATACTGATGCTGACAGTAAGCTGGCTTCCCTATTCCTCAGCCTGGGTTTCTGTTCCTCCTGACATCATTATTGCTAAGCAGTCTGTAGGCTGTTGTCCTTTTTTGCCAGACTACCATGACTTCGAGTTCACTCTGAGGAAGTTTCTTGTTAAGAAAGGCTTTGATGATGAATTCATACCCCAGAGTACTTCAAACAACAGACAGGTGGAGCTTGCTACAGCAGAGTGAGTTTATGCAGAACCAGCTTGGCATGACTTTTACTGCCTGAAGGGAATTTATAGGTCTAGTCTCACCTAGTTTTTTCCCACCTGATGTAAGAAAGGTGCCACCAAGAGTGCTGTCGGAAAGTAACAGAGTTAAACCAACAGCTGGTGCAACAACAGAGTAACTTCTCTAAATCACTGAGGATCTACATAGGCAGAACATGTGCTGAAGAATGTGGTGCCTTTGAATCACACCTTTTGCCTGGAGACCACAAAAACCTCTACCAACACAACTCTCAGTTATCCTTCATAATCCCACATTAAGGCTGTGGTCAGTTTAGTTCTCCTTTACATAGAATCAAGAACCAGAGTCACTGAGGTGGTGCTTAAGACACAGTTTCCAGTCATTTTGATGGCAGGGCGTGGAACATTTTCTGCTCCATGCATCAAATCTGCACATGTAGAAGCAGGAAATCTGACCTTGATGTCTCCAGCATTAGGGCTGGCTCCAGTACTACTAATACTCAACCAATTATTGGGACCTGTCATCAACATGTAGGGTCAAGCCTACAGAAGAGCCAGGTCTGAGAATGAAGCAGCATTTCACCTCCTTTCAGATTTTGGGATCCAGATTCCAGTAGGCCACATCGATTATTTTGTCAATGGAGGCAAAGATCAGCCAGGATGCCCCCAATTCATCTCTGCAGGTAAGAACACTCTCTGGCCAAGCTAAGAGTTTTCATGGCCATTTAGCAGACCGTGAAAATGCTTTTTGGCAAGTAGCTCTTGCTACAGCCAGGACAGTCAGAAATTGAGACAAACATATTCACAGCCCACATCTATTCTCAGCAGTACAAGAAGCAGGTGAATTTAAAATCATATACTGATCAAGAGTCTTGGCAGCACCACTGTCAAGAGATGCGATTTTGGTGATGCTTCTCTGTGACACAAAACCCTAGCTTCAGTAGAGATGACACTTTGCTAGAAAGGCTCTTAGGTAGCACTAACAAAAGCTGCTTTTTGTTTTCATGCTGGAAGTTTTGTCTACTTAGAGAGACAGTTCATGTAATTACTGTCCTTTTCTTCTAGAGAAGAGAACTTTACACAGTAAGCAGTGTGGGCTTATTAACTTTCAAATATGTTCTGCATGAGTCAGCAGCATTGTCAGCTTACCTGGGATACCTATGGTACCTCATTTCCCATAGCTGGGGTTTCAGTGCAGGTGGGAGTCAAAGCTGCTGCACCCCCTTACAGAGAGCTTGATTGATGGCCTGATTGATGGGACACTGACAGAAACATGACAGTCCTGTGGTCCCTCTCTTCTAAGGGACTCAGTCTGAGAGATAGATACACTTCTAACTTCTTGAAGAACTTTTCTTGCAGTGGGATCTGGGCTTGTAGCCGCAGAAATGCCATGCAAAATGTTATTAATGGGAAGGTGATCACTGCAGTAAGAGAATTCCTTCACTCCCAGTTCCTTGGGAATGAACAAAAAGGCCGAAACCAACAGGAAAACTCATTTTCTCTGGTTGATTTTTTCCTTGCAGGCTATAACTTTCTGATCTGTGATCACATGCGGGCAGTACATCTCTACATCAGTGCCTTGAACCATCCCTGTCCCGTCGTGGGGTTCCCCTGTGCAAACCATCAAGATTTTCTAAATGGTCATTGCCTGGACTGTGCAGAACCCTTCCTGTCCTCCTGTCCCAGAATAGGTACAGTACCAGTATGAGTCATTCCTGGAGAGGATGACAATATACTCCTGATGGTATCAGTGCAAAGCGCAGGATGCAGTCCAGATTTCTCTGAGCAGTATTTGCTTTGGATCTGTTTGGGAAGAGTGAGAAGCTGTTTCGTTTTCAGGCTTCTATAGATATGTTATAAAAGCTCATATCTTGCCCAAGGTAGAACAGCAAAATCTTGAACATTTCTGATCTTTAAACATTTCCTAGGGCCCAGATATGTGTTGAAAGAGAGTTTCCAGAATCACCTGCCAGAATCAGTAGGCAATCAGCTCCAAAAAATGTCTTGTTTAAAGATGCAGCTGGAAATTTTAGTTCAAGCCTGAAGTCCCATTCTTCTATACCACTCAGTGTTGCTGAGTCACTTCCTTTTCATCAATTTCTGCCATGGTCACCTCCCTCTTTGGACTGAGAGAAGGTAATAGATGCCTCTTTTTGGCTTCTGAAACTGGGCTGTGGCATGAGGAAAGGAAGTGTCTTCTGCTGCTGTTTGCAGTATGGTACCAGAGGAACATAGAGAGAGGCCTTTTTTGGTATAGGTTGTCTCAGATCAGCCACCTCTTCCCCATCTCACCAAACCATTTTGCCAGCTATTCAACAATGCAGGCAGTAAGTTATGGTGGTTTCCTCATTTGACCAAGGAATTAAATTTCGCTTGTGTTTGCACTGTCATTTACATCTCCACTAAGTTTCCTGACTTGGTAGTCTTTAGTCTTGCTCATGTCAGGAAAATTAATCCACAAACACAATAAGTTTATGTCCAAAAAGGAGACAGAGGATTCCTTTTTGCTTTATTCGAATAAAGGGAGAGGCCATGGGACATTCCCCTGGGATCTCTCAAAATTTTGGAGGCCACAGCCTCCTTTTCATCCTATTTTCCCAGCTGCATTTCCCTCTCTCTTTCCCCATTGGCTGAGGTACTTGAGATATACAGACTTCCCTGAATGCCTGATACCTGAAATTCCCCTCTAATGTATAACCCTCTCTTTTAATTTTTAATTCTTATAGAATTCATAGTTTTTCTCCGTTGCTTCTTTCATTTATCAGCAGCCCTACAGTTTGTTTGTAAAGGCAAATAACTTTTTCCATTCATCAATCAGTGGAATCTATCCCATTGTTTCTTTTATCTCTCAGTGCTAGTCTTATCTACAAGCAGATCCACAGCTCGTTTGTAAAGACAAATTCGTCATTCCTCTGACTCATTTTGCACAGATGCAACCAATAGCACAGTTCGTCAGCAGAGGACTGAAAAGAAAGCCACCAAGAGGTTGTCTGGTGATGATTTCCTGGGGTAGCCAGAGGAGGTTTTCTGAGGGAATGTTTACCTGTCAAACAGACACCACAGACTTGTGCCTGCTCTGATTTGCACTGGTATAAGAAAGGGACCTATTCTCCAAGACAGGGGAGTCAAGCAGGGTGAAAGAGGGTGACATTATATTTTTGTTCTGTCATTCATGGCTTTCCCTGCACTGACTTTATTTCCTCCTGCAGGCCTGCTGGAGCAGGCAGGTGTCAACGTGAGCAGGCTGCCAAGGGAAGTGAAAGTTTTTTTAATGACCGGTCCTTCAGCCCCATTCTGTGGTAAGTAGCATGAGAGAAAAAGGAGCCTGAAGGGTGTTGGCCAATGAGGCAGATCCTCTGAGGAGCCCAGGGAGTTATAGTACACTACCCCATCAGAGTCAGCTGCTGTGGGCCATGGGGTCTGAGACACACCACTGAAGAGCAGTAACCCTGCACATCTCCTCCATAAAGCCCTTTCCAACAGATTTGTTAGTGTGGGCACAGCCTTGAACTAACACAGCCACATGGTTTCAGGGCTGAAGTAAAAGGGGTTGAAAATGCCTGTCTGTTCACACTGGGCTACACAGACATGCCCCCTGTGCTTCACATAGCACAGAGACTTGATTCTTTCTTATGTCTGTTTAATCTTTTCTGCTGGTGGGGCCAGGGAATGAGTGTTAGAGCCACTCTTTTCTCATGGGTAGGTGCTACAGGTAGTACATGTCCTCACTCCCACATCCTTTGCTTCTTGCTCAGTCTACCACAGCCTGGTTGAGTTCCACTTGTGGAAGAAAAGAAACAGAGTCACCAGCATTGAGATCAGTTTCAGCAGTAACAGCACCAAGGACACAGCCAAGATCACCATGTGAGTGACAGTGCATGTTTCTGGCCTGTTTTTTCCCAGCTCCATGAGTAAGGATGTTTATCCTAGTCCAGGAAAAGCACAACAGTGTATTTCCTGAGTGATGAACTGCAACTTTGTTTCTTGAGTCGTTCCACATTTTCCCTAAATGCCCTCAAGAATCAGGCATGTGCTACCATTAGCCAGTAACCCTGACTGGGTCCATGTCTTTCCCAAGTGCATAGAGCAGTAGGAACACCCTGGAAGCCCCAGATTTTGCATACTTTTGTGTGGCTATGCTGGTTCCTTTTTCACACCATACCCTGACCTGGTGCCACTTTAAACTGCAATCACTGGCAGGCAGGGGTGGCTTACAAGAAAACCCCAATCCATCCAGACAGATGGACTTGGTGGCTTAGACATTTCTCTTGATGCCCAAGAAGGCAGCAGCTGCAAAGAGGAGACAAGTGCACCTCAGCATAGTCAGAAATGTGTTAGTAGCTTGTTGCCTCTGCAGTAGCGCAGCAATGCTCTCACTCCCATTGTAGGCAAAAGCAAGGGGCAGGGGACCAAGATCCACTGTGTAGACAGAAAGATGCCTCTTGAAAACACCACCCTCTGCCAGATTGTCTGAATTAAAAGATCTGACTCCACAGCTTTCACAGCTCTTGCCACCAGGGGATCTCCCCACCACAAAAACTTCCCCAGAGTCTTCCTCACTTCTTCCTACTTCTTGCCCATTTCTCTGGACTGGGAACCACCATGTAGCTAGCACATGCTGCTGGCTGCCTCAGGAAGTGGGAAAGTAGCCTGCTGAAGAGTCCCAGGCAACTCTCCTGGGATCACAGGGGTTCCAGTGCTCGCTCCCACACAGTCCTTACTGTTAAGCCAAAATATTGCGACCTGGAGCTAATTGTGTTGCTGATTAAGTCGTGGGCACCAGGAGGTAGGGGGGAGAAATGGGGAAGGGAAAGCCACACTCTAGGGTACTCTCCAGAGTGACACATATGCTTGGTCACAGATTTCCAGTCAGAGTTTGTACTCCAGCCCGGTGGAGCTCAGTCTGATCAACTCCTCCTGGTTTGGAAGCCAAATCTGCCTTTTCCACAGATGCAGGAGGGAAGAAATAGTAATACCTAGGTCAGACCAGGACCCGTGCGGCGCTTCCATTGGCAGTTGCCGGACACTAGGTTTGGTGGGATTCCAGCAGGGGGCGTATGAGCCCTGGAGGGAAAGGCTGCCCGGGGAAGTGAGCCAGGTGGGCAATCCCAAGGCTTTGCTGTACCCTCTAGTTTTAATGAGACAGTGGAGTTAGAGAAGGCTAACCTATCCAGAGATGCCCTGCTGGGCTTCTTTTAAATGCCTTTCTTAGAAGCACAAGGCTAAACTGAAAAATTTGCTTATACCAATAAACCTACAGATTTGAGAGTATAAAATTGAAGATATCCCTTTTATTTCTCACTAGTAGCAAAGGGCAAATTTTCCTGCTCTAGGCAAAGCTCAGCCTTCCAGTGCAGTCAAGCTCAGAGTATCAAATGGGCATCTAAACATAGATCTTCACATCACAGTTCAGACACCGATAGATCAGTGACTTATCTCAGATGATCTGTCATGTATATCATCCTGCAGTTTCCCAGAAGTGCAGAGGGACTAACTTGGGAGAGTTCAGCTAGTCTCAGACCTTCAGCAAAGGACTCACATGGTTGTGTCTTGCCTCACACTGCCCTTTTCGTCTCATCTCCCAAATACCCATTCCAGTCTCACTCGTCCCCACAAGTTGCTCAGAATGCCCCAAGAGACATGTCCCCAAGCTTCAGTAGCTGACACGGGCCTGATGAGTGAGGAGTTTGTTACACAGGACACTGCTGTGTGCTTACACATCAAATGACATCATCTCCCATATCCAAGAACACATACCTCTGAAGCCAGCCAAGTCGCCTAAATCCATCCAAAGGTTGTTCAGGATTGGACCAAGTGTTAGTCCTAGGAGTGTCTCTTTCAACATGGTCCTCTGTCCATGGACAATATGCCGTAGAGAGATGGCCTAAATTTTCTGTGCATTATTCACTTTTTTGAAGGCACAATTTTGCCATGCTTCTTATTTTTAGCAGCTTCAAGCCAGACACAGACACACAAAACCCAGCAACTACTGCTGCAGTCTAGGGGATGGACTGGGTGTGCTGCTGTGGGTTGGCTACTGTGAATGCTGCTGACAGCCCATGGCTGAGAGTTACTTCAGTTAGCAGAATTGTAGGCTCTTCCTGACCCTTTTGTCACCTCTCCCCTTTCCCTGCCATCATGTTTCTGATGAAACCGTCACCCACGTGGTTCTGGTGATGCCTGGAAAGGCTGACCTGGAACAGAGACTAGGCAGAGCAAAAGGAATAAAATAAGTATTTATTGGAAGGATACACCTTGGGCAATGCAACAGCCTGGCTGGGGCTATACCCAAGTCAAATCCAAGATGGATCCTGGTCATGAGTTTTTACACTTTTATAAGTTTTGGTTCATCTATATGTTGGGGTCAATTATCCAACCACAGCCCCAGGCTATGAAGTATCAGCCCCCCAGCTTGCCCTGTTCCCTTAGCTGTTGCTTATGCTTTTTGGGTACTGGTTGTCCTTGATTCTCTAGCTGAGAAGGGATTGTTTTGTCCTACTACCTTGTGAAGAGAACTCACCAACACCTAATATGAAGTTTCAGAGTTACACACTAAGTAGCAGAGAATTTGAAAAATATAAAAGCTAAAACCCAAGGCATCATTGGGACTGTGCCAAGCCAGCTGCACATATATCATTCTTCATGAGCACAAGGAAATAAATGATGTCCTAGGTGCCAAGTAGATCAAGTGTAAGGCCCACTGGATGGACTCCATAAAAAGGACTTAAAATACCTGGGCAGCACAGATCCGTGGCACACAACTCACTGGACTTTAGTCATTGGCTCATTACCAAACCTCTGTCATTTCTCAGTTCACATTGCCTGGGTAAGAGCATAGGGATGGACAAAGGTCTCTCTATCCAAGCATCCCACCTTCAATATGATCAAAAGCAAGTAGCTAGAGAAGAGTATAAAAAAATCTGTGTAAGCATGTAGCAATACTTACCCAAAGAGTTTCCCTGTGTCTAGCTGCGTCTCAGGGACTTTCAGAGCCAAAGATGAGATCTTTATCCTTACTAGCTTTTGTATTCCACAAACCTGTTCAGTCCCCCTCCCTTGACTTGTACAGTCATGTAAACTTCCTGGCATTTACAACATCCCAAAACAAGGATTTTAACAGCTTGAAACGACTGGTACTTTGTGCAGTGTGCATTCTTTTTGAGCCTGCCACCTCTTAGCACTCTTCGAGGACCCCAGTTTGTGTACTGGAAGAAATGATGAACAACTGATCCCCATCTATGCCATTCACCATTTCATAGATGTTGACTTATCTACTGCTTACCTCTCTGTGGCAAGCTGAGCAGTGTTTCAATCAATATGGAGCAGTAAGAAGAGTTGGTGATGGAAGGAAGGATATTTATACAGAAATGGAGAGACAGCCTGTAAGATGCTCAAGCAATGCCTTGTTTTGACAGATGAGTCTTCTCACTCCATTTTATTACGTGAGGGCTTCATAATAATGCTGCAGATTCCTCCAGTGTTTCCATGGATCTGCACCTAGACTGTATCTGCAGGTTGACTGAACACATCCCTCACATTTCTCACCCTGCCTTGCAGACCTAAGGACCAGGAGACAGGCAAACAGCTGCTGGCCCACCGAGTTCCCCTCTGCCAAATAAACAGTGTGACCCTGAAGTATATACCCAAGAATCGTTTTTGGAGCAAGGATGAGCCATCTGTTGTTGGCAAGTTCTGTGTAGCGCCACTGCCTCTCAATAGCAGGTAAGCCTCAGGAATATTGTACAGGGATGCACTGAGCCTATGGATGCAGCCTGGGGGTTGAAGCAATGCATTTTTCCTCCTATTTAGGGAAACATGTGAAGAGGTCTTTCCCATCACCTCTGCGTCTCTATGTAATTCATTTTGTATTTGTGAAAGAGAAAAGCTACAAAGGTAGTTTTCTAGGAGTTTTCTAAAATTCTTCCCCCAGGATAAAATTGTGCCATGGAAGGAATAGGGCTGCAGCTTACATCACCTTGAAGATACTTAAGTCACAAACCATGGCAAAAGCTTGTACTAAATAGAATTTATTCATTTGTCCTTGATTTCCCTCTCCATCTTCCCCTGTCTACAATGGGCTCCCATCTAAAACATGACAGATGAACATTTTTCAGGATGAGACAACAGAAGACCAATAATATATTTCTGTGTCTTATACAGCAAGGTTTATAAAGCACTAAGGCTCTATAGACAACCATTTTGGCATTTTCTAGGTCAGAGATGGTTGAGTATATACCTTCAGCCATAGTTACCTTTCCTGGAGTAAAAGAAGCCAAGTCCTTCTCATCCTCAGATAATTGTCTTCTCCGGAATACAATATTCTTGACAGGAGTTTTGCAGATCCAAAGTTCTTGCAGGCAGGACAATACTGACACATTAAAATGTCCGTCCACATTGCTTCTGAAATGCTGGCTCAAGGCTGAAGCAAGCAAGTGGATACCTCAAAGCAGGTTCAAATTCTGTTTTGAAGGACAGTAAGGAGGCTGAATTTCTAGGCAGTAAAAATATATCCAGTAGGCCCAGATAGGGGAAGAAAAAAGGCATTCCTATATAAATACTAGGTACTCCCTTGAGTATAAGGTCTATTCCTTACTAGCATGTTTTGCACTCCAGAGTTGGGATGGATGTGTTTTTATCACTTATGAATGGGATAGCAAGGCACATTGTCTGAAAGAGGTGTTAACCTGCACCCCTGGAAGCACTGGACTTGGCTTTGATACAGACAGAAAGCTGTAGAGTTGCACAGGCCCACAATTGTGCTCCTGTCACTGTGCTGGGAGCACTCAGAGCAACAGTGGTGCTGCTTGGATCAAGGGAAAAGTGAAGGACCCATGCACGCCCTTCCAGCCAGTTCATCCCAGCCAGGGCACAGCACCCCCTTCACTATCTCTTGCAAAGCAGTGCAAGGTCCAGAACCTTGCTTCTGTGTTAGGATAGCAACCTCCACCTGCCAATGCCCAGCCTGACTTTTCCGTGCTCTTCCCACTGCAGGACAATGTCATGTCTGCCCTGGAGCCTCACCCTCCCCAGCAAAACAGACATCTCGTATGACCTGCCTACTGCTTGTGCCTAGCTCTGCCTTCAGGATACAAAGAATCAGAAAGGAGTCCTAAACCTTTTGCTGCTGCTCTCTGCTCCCAGATGATACTTTCACCATAAAACTGGATGGGTTTTTTAGTCCCTGCATTAGGGGCAAGATGCCAAGGAAAAGAAGTGTATGGCAGATTGACAAATACAAAGGTTGACAAATACCTTTGACAAACACAAAGGTTAACCGGTTACAGCAAAATCTTCCTGTTAAAAGACTGGCTTGACACTTTTGTCTCACAGGTTCTGTACCCAGTTCTCAAAGTGAGACAGGAAAGTAATTTAATCTCAAGATTTGAACCTATATAAAAGAATGAGTGGATAATATCACTCTTTTTATAGTGGGAGTATTAGTATAATTCATTAGTGTTCTATATGAAACTGTCCTGAAATCTCCATATTAAAGGTCAGAGGTATTATTTTTCCTCAGCAAGGGGAAACTGTGTGGTCCAAGTTTGGCACAGGAAGGAATCATTCTTAGCCAGATCTCCAATGGGAAACTCACTGAAAGCATCTTGTAGATGGGATTAGAGTGAGACCCTATTGATTTCACAGCACATAATTCTCTCTGAAGCTCACATGAAGTGAAGCAGGCACCAGAAGCAGCACAGAGCTCTTGCATGCAATTTTGCACTGCTTTCACCATATAGAAAAGAAGGTAGTAGGAGAATGGAGCACTGTAACCACAGGCACACCCAACACAAATTAGTCCCAGGAACTCAGCACAGCTGTTCAGACCTGAAAAGGTAGTTGAAGTCTGGAAATAATTGGTGAAAGATTACAGTGGGATGCTTGACCACAGAAACAACACACCCTCACCTTTTTCACACCATGATACATATGCAAATTAAAGAGCTGACAAGTCTTTCATAATTTCTGTCCACAAATCACATCTTCTGTTGACCATTTTCTCTGGTTCCCTGTACTGACTTCACTGAGAGATAGAAAAGTGCACCAAGAATTCCATGATCAGGAGTGAGGGACATGCTAAAGCACTTTTGCCATGAAGAATTGTCTCAAGTAATTTTCCATGAGCTGTCACTCCTGCTCCACTAGACAATGTCACAGCAGGATTAGCTCCTGCTTTCAGTTCACATCCAAGATTTTGGGCCCTGCCTTATGACTGTTTGGAAGGACAGCTAACAAACACCATCTCCAACACACACTTGGGAGGTGGATAGAGCTGGACTCAGACAACCTCAGAGGGATCTATGTTAGTTGGCACCATGATTGAAGAGTTTCCTGCGAGTTCCTTGTTGAAGACTGGGGTATAAGTTCAGCAGACACCTGTGAAGAACAGTGTGTAATTCAGCCCAGCCTGGTCCACTGCTTCAGGCAGGTGTGTAAAGCACCTTGACAGATGGACCCAGTTCCACCGTGCATTTCAGTTCCTTTGCACAAGAGACCCTGGCAGCTCTCGTGCCAATCTGCTGCAGACATTTCCGAACTGTGAAAGGCAGTGGGGTCAGGCTGAAGCACTAGTGTATTAACAGAGCATGGTAACAACCATGAGCAGGATGATTCCCAGGCCTGGAGCAGCCCAATTCTCCTGCCCTGGTGTGGGAACAAAGGTGAGCAGTGCAAGGAGCTGTGTACATCACAGATCACACATACCCACCACTCCAGAAGCCCTTGGTGAGAGTGTTGGCTCCTGAGGGCACAGGTTTTCCCCTGCTGAGACTTGCAAGACAGGCCAAACCAGATGCTGGACCATAGCCCTGGTGTGAGCAGGGCAGGGTAGGTGGGGCTACCTCCACCAGCCCAGTGCTGACACAAAGCCAGCACCACAGACAGAATGGCTGTGCCTTAGCATGTCTCTGTCAAGAGGCACTGAAGGACACCCTTCCCTGTGCTGACAGAAGGACCAATATTCCTTGCTCTTCCCCTGAATACCTGCCCTGGAGTGGCTCCTATTCCCATTGCTCAGCTAGATTGCACGGGGCTCCGCAAGACACAGGATTCCTCCACAGGTACTTCCAATTCCCTGACTGAGGAAAGGGCTGGGGAAGCTTATGATACAAATCCTGTTGCAGCTGAACTTGGAAGAGGCCTTCCATCTCTACATTGTTTTCATTAAGGCATTGTCCTTCCTACAATGGCTGCTCTCTTAACAGATGTTTTGTATCCATTTCTTTTTTTATTTGATGTTTGTACACCCTGAGGTCATGCCCCCTTGAGCACACAAAAGAAAAGGCTTCTTGTCTACACGTGTTCCCAATCTCAATTCCCTTTCTTATTTCAAGAATCAATGCAAACAACCAACCAGAAGTCTTTTTTCACCAGCTTCTTTAAGAAGTTGTGCTTGTCATAAATGAGACATCCTAACTCCTGGAAAAGTAATTTCTGGTCTTACTAGAGTGGATGCCCAGTGAGATGCATATCATCAAACTCTCCATTGCAAGTCCTTTACCAAAGCTGTCAGCTGGTCCATTTCCCCTTGCCCTATCTACTCTGTGCCTTGACATCAGTTTAAGTGATCTCCCTCTTCAAATCCTCCCTCCCTCCAGCTGTTTTCTCCCTCTTCAAATTCTCAAACACCAGAATTTTCATCTCTGACTTTAATGGGAATCATTGAATCAAAGGGAACACAGATTCTGCAAGCAGGCTGGTATTGCTTGCAGGATAATTGGTGCACTTTGGTGACAGAGCTGCTGACAACCTCAGAGAGGCAGGACTAGGAAACAAACAGTGGAAGCACACTGCGCTGGAGAAGGCAGCTCTGGTGAACAGCATGGGGTAGGAGGTGCTGGAGTGTCACACTGCAGTCTTAAGCATGTGCTTCACGTGCTCCTGAGTGTAGATAGATATCTGCTGGCAGACATCTCTGCATGCTAAAGAGTGTCTCTTGTCAAAAACCTGTGGGAACATCTGCTCCCTTGGAAGGGCTTCAGGATCAAAACAGTCTGTTGTTCCCTAGAGTTCAGGGGTCTGAGTGGGAGCCAGAGGGGCTTGTCCTTTGCAGAGAGGGTGAGAACTCTGGAGGTGGTTTTCAGAGGCTGCAGAAGGAATGCCGGGGAGGAGGAAGAAAAAGAGGGCCAGGGAAGAAAAGGAGCAGGGGGTGGGGAGAGAGGGAGAGAGAGAGAGAGAGAGAGAAACAGAGAGTGCACCATTACTATAATACTTTCAAACTTTTCCAAGACACAAGCCTCATGGAGCCCACCATTACCTGTTCTTCTCCCCTCCCCTCCTAAATGAGCATGCAGAACTATGTAATTCTTCAACAACTGATAAATCAGGAAACAAGGTTATGGACCCATTCCAAGATGGCAAAAACAAACCCTTCCGAAGTGCCTTCTGTGATATTGGTTAAACAAAGCCCACAGCTCCTTTTCCTTTACTCTCCAAGCAGGTACAAAACATTAACTACTAACTCAGATACCAAGTTGCAGACCATCAAGCATCCATCCACCCATCTCACCCACCAAATAGAAAGGCAGCCCCAAGATGTAACTGTAAAAAACCAGGTAGCAACAGCTGCACATCCTGCAAGCACTTGATAGAAACAAACAAGAACAAATGCAATATTAACAGGAGAAAAAGGAGGTTGCTCTTGGTTGTTTACATTTCCATGCAAGGAATAAAGCTTGATTTCCTCTGGAGCTATACAGCTGTATGCTGTTAAGACAAGTACTGAACGGAACCTTTGACGCTGCCTCCTTCAAACAGGCAGCATCCTCCTTATAGAAAGAATGTGCTCATCAGTGGGACATCACAGTCCATCTTACTCATAAGCAGACTAGAAATGCTTTCAAGGAACTAGATGACATGAATAGTAGGCCGATATATCTTCCATGAATATTTTCTTGTGTATGACCTTTGTAGCACTTTAGGCATTCAAGTATAGCCCTCTTGAACTGTAGTGTTGCAAGGTGGCTGTTGTAGTGACAGAAAAAGAAAAGGAACATGACCCACAGAAGCACTTCAGCATGGGGAATTTAGAGAACTGAAAGGTGATTACCCACATTGGGAGTTACTGGGGAAGGAGATGAGAGCACAGACCAGGGGAAAGCACCAGTAGAGCTCTGACCTCAGGGACTTACCCTGAACAATGACAACGCAGGGAGTTTCCCTGTTTATTACAGATGTAGGAAAAAGTTATGAAAGTGCTTTACCTGAGCCATGGCAGACCTGCTTGGATTATTTGCTGAGCTGTGACAAGTGTTTGGACGGAGGGAAAGGCTGCGGCCCCTCTGTACCACTAGTTTTTGTGGTGAGGCACTCAAGTCGGTGTGGAATATTGTCCAGATGTGACAATGTTGTTGTGCCACTGCGATGTGATGTGGGATGTGATGGGATGTGCTGGGATGTGACACACAAGTGCCAAGTAGGGCAACAGGGAAGCTCTCATTCCACCATTATGAGCACACTAAACAGAGTTTTTGATTCCTTGTCTAATTACCTCAAAAATTAAAACACCACACTGTCTATTGTCTCCAGACTGACTGACAAGGAAGATCATCTTCCTCAAATGCAAGCCTCTAAACATGTGGGCTTTTATTGCAGGGCTCAACTGCCAATAGAAGCACTCCTTGACACTGTCTCAGTCACAAGATTTAGAAAGACAAAAGCTTCCAGCTCACAACAGGACTGTGTGAAAGAAAGAATAGCTTTTTGCTGTGTAGCAAAGTTTTGCCCAACACATACACACCTCCTGTGCATATGTTCACAGTATGCCTCACTGCCAAAAATGGGTGGAATTTTTTCTTAAAAAAGCTACAAGGTTACCTGCCTCCTTCCCATTTTAATTGCATTTGAAATTCTGGTTTTATTGAGCTTGATTAAGTAGGAGAATTCTACCAGTGATGGATATCCTCCTTCTGAGAAGGCAAAATAGAATCAAAGCACAGGCAAAGTGGCTTTGCTATGTTCCCAACTCTACTTGCATTCACTTGTGATGGCATGTTTTCATAGACACTCCGACAGCTAGGTGGATGGATGCCTCATAAGTGATTCAGTGTTCCTGCCTCTCCAAGTAAGGACTGAAAAAGCTGCAAATTCATAACTGCAGCGGACCTACCAGCAAAACCAGGGGCTTCACATTCCTAGGACAAATGTGCATTTATTTTTTTTTTTCTCTCTGTGCCTCCTTAAAAAAGAAAACAACAACAACCAACTACACAAAACCAAACAACCTCAACAACAAAACCCTAATCAAAACTCTTGCTAACTCTTTATTTGATTCAGCCGAAAGCAAATATACTTGTTCCTTCCCTGGCCACTTTTTTCATATCCCAGATTATATGAAGAATACTGCAGACTTGTCAGGGCTCATGCCAGGAACCAATGCTCCCTGCCACTGAGTCCACGGCACAAGTAGAAGTAGACTCAAGCAGGCACAGAGAAGATCAGGGTGCAATGCTGCTCTGTGTTCAAGGCTGCCTGATGGAAGGCAGCCACCCCAGCTGCAGCCCAGCCCTGCAACTTCCTCCCTGCTGTGCAGACCCAACTGAGACACATGCAGTGGTCACTTCTAGGACAGAAATCCCAGTCCCAAGCTTGGTGCCTGGCAGTTGGATTACCGTAGGTGGCAGCAGGAATGCACATTTTGGGGTCTGCAGCTGGCATGCAGCAGCTGGTGTGCAGCAGCTGGTGTGCAGTGGCTAGCTAAAAGTAGCTCAGGGTAGAATTTCTCTCTTGGCTAGTAGGATTTGAATTTCAAGTACCAGCCATCCTCACATCTATTTCTGTTTGCCTGCATTGTTCCTCTGCCTCAACAGTCACCAGGCACAAGAATGTTTTTCCCTTGTGGAGTAAGGAGCTGGCATTTTGGAAGAGAGCATCCCATTCCCATTGGAAAGCAGAGTTTGGGGTATCTTAAAACAATGTTTAGCCTGTCAGTCCACCTCGGGTGACTGAAGGCAAGACCTATAGCACCCAGGACAGAGTTTTCAACATCTTACTGATCTGGCAGAGATGAATCTCAGCAGAAACAAGGAGGTCAGATCAAATGCTGGGATGAGCTGTGGTGGACAGGAAGAGGAAGGACTCTGAGCTTTCTCCCCCTGCCCAGATTGAGCATTTGCAGGATTTATAGCAAGTCCTTGCTAACAAACTGCTATAAACCCTGGTGCTGTTTCTACCCCTGTTGGCATCACCTGGGATGTATGCTCTCTCACCTGCATAGCTCTTGCTCAGCTCAATACTGGAGCATCTCCTGGCATAGCTTTAACTCATGGTTTTTATGACCACTTGTGTACCACCTGCCCGCCTGGACACCATTTCAGTGTTTCTGCCTCTCTTCAGGGATGGGGAGAGAACTGGGTAGGGAAGAGCTTTCTATGGCCAGGTTACTGGCCTTTCTACCCTATAGTACAGCTATGGAGTCAAGCCTCTGCCCTGCTGCATTTCCTTAGGAAAACCACATAGCTTGAGCCCAGCCCACCTTCTAGGATTTCTTGGGGCAGCAGGCCAAGAAACACTGCAGAGGTGCAAACCCATGGCAAATGGAAGCCAGTGCTCTGTCCAGGCAGATGCATCACAGAAAGACTTGCTCTGTAAGTGGGTACTTACGCAAGGATTGCACACAGGGTGAGGTCTGCCCGTGCCAGGTGTGCCCTCATTTCATATACTCCCCTTCGCTCACATAGTCCATAAAAGACCCCGACAACTCAGCAAAATCTTCCAAGACAAGACTGGTGGAGTCCTCACCCAGCAGGTCACTGTCAGGCCGGGATGCCCGGGGGCGCAGAGCCAGTGGTGGTGGTGGCTGTGGTGGCAGCTCAGAGACACTGGTCTGCCCAGAGCCAGACAGCAGCTCCTCACAGTCCTCCGACTCCCCCTCGGAGGAGGCTGGCCCAAGGACATGGTAGAGGCTGGGCAAGCGGATGTCGAAGCGAAGGCCAAACTTGGCAAAGAGCTTCTCGTTGAGGGAGTAGAGCTTCTCTGAGATATCATAGCCCAGATGGGAAGAGAAGAGCCGGGCCATGTAGCGGTCTTTCCTTAGGAGGAGATGCAGCTTCTTCCTTGGCCAGGTGATGTAGCTGCAATCGGTCTCGGCTGTCAGTGTGACCTGTGGGGCAGGGAGCGAATGGAGTAAGTTCCACTGCCTGGGCGGGGTCACCCAACTTGGAGCCATGTGCTTCACTCCAGGGAATACCCTCAGCCCCTTTGAATCCTATTCTCCTTGGAGATGGTGGGGCCAGAGAGCCAGATTGTCCTGGTTGTCCTGACTGTCCTCATCCTTTCCTCTCCCTAAGGAGGCAAAGACCCCATTTTCCTACACAATTAGTAGCATGTCCTCATTTAACCCAGCCACAATTCGCCCTCTTGCTTTCAGATGATGCTCCCTATTGATATCTGAGGGATGTAGCTGAAATTAGCAGGGCAGCACAGACACCCCTATCCCTCCACAGAAATACTACAGAGGCAGATATTTTTGCATGCCCAGTCAGTCTGAGTTGCCAGCAAGTAGCCCTGGGGGAGGCTGCTGACCCATTCTGCTGCTGGATTGCATAACCCCACAAGCCTTGCTCCAAGAAGGCCCTGAGTGTTGGAAGGGCCACCTGAAAGGCTTGCCTGGTCATCCTGTGCCTGAGGGACATCCTGTCTCAGCAGTTCCGATGGACTCTGTAAGCCCGAATGGCCTTGAAGGACATTGTACAGTACAGCTCAGTGAGAGAGGAAATAAAAAGGTTTTATTGTATTCATGGATATGTAGAAAACTCATGAGGGTTTATTCAATTGATTTTAGAGAATATTTCATTTTCTTTCTGGTTTTGCCAGTGTCAAGAGAGACTTTTCCCCCTACATGTAGGACAAGAACAATTTCAGTCAAAAACATTCTATAGGATGTAAATGCATATTATAATAAATAATAATAATAAAGACAAGAAATGCAGGAAGAGTCAAACTGCCCTGGGCCAAAGAAGAGCATCCGGGTGTAATGGAGACACTGGCATGCAAACAAGTGCCAGAGCCAAAATAGCCTGGGGGCTCCCTTTCACTCTGTGGCCAGGGGTCTCCTGGGTCAGCTGCCATGGCAGAGGGCCACTGGGAAGCTGAACACGGCTTGACTGCATGTGTGTGTCCTTGGGTTTGATACTTAATGCCATTGCCCTGCAAACAGCTGTTTGATGAAAGAAATACAGGAGATAAAACCTGAGAACTTTCCCAGGCCAAGCAAGCAAAAAGAAGGGTCACAAGGAAATTGAAATGACTGGAATCTCATTTTCCTAACCAATTTCTGGCAGTGATCAAAAGTGATCCCTTCTTGTGAGAGACTGAGATGCAATAAGCAAACCTGCAACCAAACCAAGACAGCAAGACAGATTTCACCCTTGAATCCCCCTGACATAAGTGCTCCGGCATCAGCAAAAGCCTGTAATTCAGCCTTCTGGGGGAACGTGCCAGCCCTGAAACCAAACTCCTTCAGGCACTGGGACCCAAGAGTCCTGTGGGAAGCAGACAGTCAAAGCAGAAAGCTCAAGGAAACCAGCTATTCTCGTAGACTAAGTCATGCTTCTACCATTTTTCAGGGGGCTCAGAATTGAAATTGTTCAATCCAGAGAGCCATGGGGCAACAAAAACCTTCCACGCCCTCCTCCAGCAAAGACCCAGAGTCCAACATGCACTTTTAAAACCAAATTATTGTGTAGCGAGGAATAAGGTTGAGATAAGTTAGAGTTTTATTAACTACTCAGGTGAGAAGGATTAGTGGGTTAAACAGCTGCCAAAAGCAGCACATCACCATGGTTAAGCATGGCCACCAAGAGTAAGGTCCTTCCAGGTACATGGACTGGTCAAGTCACACCTGATGAC
Organism: Rhabdornis inornatus; assembly: GCA_013397075.1. Classification (NCBI taxonomy): domain Eukaryota; kingdom Metazoa; phylum Chordata; class Aves; order Passeriformes; family Rhabdornithidae; genus Rhabdornis; species Rhabdornis inornatus. The sequence goes on from VWZS01005939.1 coordinate 75,206, forward strand.
GGCTGGTCTCACACAGCTGCTACTTCTTCATGCTCCTCTATAAGCACATGTGGGGTTTAGGCACTCCCAGCATATGGCCTTCCCTACCTAGGGCTCTACCTCCCCATCCTGATGCCAGGCACAGCTGACCTCACTGACCAGCCCTGTCTTGCAGAGCAGGAGAGGTGCCAGAGCATGGTGCTTGCAGGGCTGGTGCAGCCTGGCACCAGCCTGCTCCCAAGCTGTCTCATTCACCACAGATAAAGACCATCAGGAGGTCTGGGAACATTCAGTTCTATGGAAATCAGCTCAGAAAATGGTGTGGATGTCTTTGCAGGTTACATTCCTGCATCAGCCATTGCAGTCAGCCATTTCCCTGCCTGTAGCACTGGGCAGCCATCACCCACCCTGCTAGATTCTTGAGCAAATCCAGCCCAGAAGGTAGCAGCAGTCTGCTGCCAGATTGAAGACCCATGCAAAACATGAGATACCACCAGCCCTAGCACAGCCATGCTGTTGTTGCCTTTTCTACTTCATTACCTTGGTCCGACATCCCTATTTCTGCTCACAATCTGTAGCCCTATGCCACAGTCACACAGGCAACTATCTCTTGCAACCATAATCACTGGTGATGGCACTGTTTTCAGGAACAATCACCATGACCCTTTCCACATGAGCCAATTTCAGACCCTAGGAAAGCAGATTTGGAGAGCTGCCCTGGTTTAACCAAGTCTGCTTGGGGCTATCCTCATGAGGAAGCATCATTCCCTCATGACCATTGCACGCTCCCAAGGGATTAGCAAAATCCCTCCTCATATGCCCTAATTGACATAATCAGGATTGACCTCCTGACAGGTATCAGGCCATCCTGTGATGTGAGTTAAAGACAGAGGGATGTAGGCTTAAGTAATCTTTCCCAGAAGGAAAGCCAAAGAAACACCAGGGTGTTGACAGCAAGGCCAAATTCCCTTCAGTTACTGCAAATGAGAATTGGTCTGGCCTCTCAGCAGGGGATGCTTCTGCTCAGAAAGAACCATATTTGGGTGTGAATCATCCTTTCTGCTTCTCCACCCAAAACACACGACCATCAGAAACTTCTGTGAGGAGCAGGATGTTTATGGATCTACATCACTGCTTCATATTGCCACGGCTGCCATCTTGATGCTAGGACAATGCACCCTGCTAGCAGCGTGCAGGGCAATGAATCAGTACAGGTACTAGAGAACACCATAAGGGAAGAGAGCCAGCAATCTGACATCTTGATTCCCTGATAAACTGGAAGGAGCACCATGCTCCACCCTCCTTGCTATCAGCAGATAGTAGGAGTATGCCCTGAGGTCTTCAGATAAAAAGATTAAATCAGCTGATCACACAATCCTGTGCTGGCTAAACCACCAGGAAGGGGAGTATGTCTGGTCAGCTTTGAATGGCATAATGAGGCCTCTCTACCGCCTTCTCAGCCATGCAGCAAAGCACCAAGGAGCGAAGCTGAGCTGGGGTTACCTGGAAAGTTCCTTCCTCAGAGGGTCGCAGTGACTCCCATTCTGGAGAGTCCAGGAACTGGTATGGAAAGACATAGTGAAGGAATTGTCCATCCTGGCACACTCGGATCCTGTAGAGGACAGGTGAGGCAGACAAGCTTAGGCCACAAAACAGATGTCACACAAACCTGATAGCTCAACAGTGTGTCTCACCAGGGAGGAAAGAAATACTTGTCTCACTCGTGTCTCGTACCCTCTTGGGACAGCTGCAGGTGCTTTGGTCATGAGGCTATCCCTCCTTTCTCTGTGGAAAACTACTTGCTGCCACTTCCCCATACTCCACCTGTTTTCTGTTTCTTGCTACAAAGACAGCCCACACAGGTGGAACGTCCTAACACAGGACTTCCCAGCCCACAGGACTGCTGCTGCTTTCTAGGTACTTCGAAGCCAGGCTGTGGCTCTTTGTACTTGTATCTTCCTCCTGTCTCCAGGATTGCACAAGGGCATACCCAGTCTTGGTACTAGAAATCATTACACTCAGGATTCCCCAAAACTCTCCTGCCCATTACTCACAGATTATTCACAGATCACTCTGAGAGCTCATAGTTTGCTGCACATTACTGCTCACTTTCTCTTGGCCTTCTAAGTATCCCTTTCACCTACTTTTGTTACAATTGCCTGCCAGGGTCAAGGTCAAATGTGCACTCAGCTCTGCTGTGGGCATAGAGAAGGACCTGCATAGGCCTTAACCTGAGGACAATGCCAGGGCACTCTGGAGTCCTATTCTTAGCTCTGCATCACCAGACTTGGGGCGTCTTGCTTTCCTGTCACCATGTATCCCTGTGGTACAATGCACAAAGGCAATTCTTGCCTTCAGGAGTTACCTTTGACTTCTAATCCGCTGGCAATGCTGCCTGGAAGGCACATTTCCTGATCGAGGCATATTCTGCATTTCCAAGACCCCATTTGCTCAGTTTAAGAGAGAGCACCATCTGTCTGTTACAGCACTTTCATGCTCACAGAGTAGCATCACATTATCCATTGCAGGTCAAGACAGCACAGACTCTCCCACATTAATATTATTTGCAGATATAGTAAACTTCAGTGCCAGCTGCTCACCAGAGATGTTTGGTGGGGGGAAGAGCTACTGGAAACACACATACCAAATTTCTCTCCAGTGCTTTGCCATTCAATATCCTGGTGGACCCAGGGTGCTCTCAACGCATCTTAGAAAATGGACCAACACCAAAAAAAAAGGAAGATCAGCCATTCTTCTTCACACACTCCCTCACCAGAGAGGATTGGCCACTGCAGGAAACAGGAGCTCCAGGTGATGCTTTGTATCCCCAAAGGAAAATCCTTGTGAGATACACCTCCTGCAGCTCAGCACTGCTCCTATTTAGAGATCTTCTTTCTTTCCCATTATTATGTAACAATAGTGCCAAGTTCCTGGCAGCAGACTGGAAGTCAACACTACCGCGATTTGTATGCATCTGGATTTTGCAAATCGTTAAGTGGATATGCTGCTAAAGGCATGCCACAGGATCTCAGGTGAACAAATGCTAGTACTTGATCAGCAGAATTAATTCAGTTAAATCTCCAGTGCGACTGCCTAGAGATCCCTGAGGTTCCCCTTGGTGGTCCAGAAGAAGGAATATCACAAATGCTTGACAGCACAGGGAAAGAAGGGCACCTGATTAAGCAGGATCCACCACAGGAGAATCATTTCATCACTCTTTTGATGAAATGATGCTCAAAGTGAAAAATGTCAAAGCCCTGAGGATTGGGGTGTTGGGAACAGGAACTTCCCCCAAACACTGCTAGCCAGGGAGAGCAGGTGAACTGAGGCCTCAGCACACTCAGCACACAGCTCTTCACACAGAGAGGTGTGGCTGGTACCCCCAGAGACCATAGGTCTAGACACACTGCTCTCCTGCCTTGAGAAGCACATTCTCACAGCCAGTCTTCTCTCATCAGAAATAAGATCACTTCAAAATGACAGACAAAGGGGTAAGGATGCATCAAAAGTACCACAGGTAAAGCTGAGCTGGCCACTTCATTGCCTGCAGCTTGAGTCTGCAAACCATTTCCTGAAATACTCTTAAGTTAGAAAAACAAAACAAAACTAACACCCCAAAAATCAAATTTCCCCCTTCCCCAACAAACCGATGCATATCTCAGATCTTTGTCAGAAGAAAGAAACAATCCTCACCCCAGTTTCTACAGAGGGTGATAATACAACAATAAGCCACAGCAGTTTGCTGTCAGATTTTGTTCAGAATTGGGGTAGCCTTTACCTGCCAGACAGCAGCAACGATAGGCGGTCAATGGGCGTCTTGCCCTCCACTGCATAATTCTGGTCTCTGACTAGTGACTGGACCTGCTCTTCACAGCACTTCATGATCTCTCTGTAGACTTCCAGGGGCACCTGCAAGGGCAGGTACATGGTCTTGTAGAGGAGGTCAAACTCTTCTGGGATGGTGTTTCTGCGGAGCTGGTAAGCCAGGTGAGCCAGCTGAAGCAAGCAGGCGAGGACCAGCAGCGTGTTCCAGATGAAGATATCCAGCCCACAAGCACTCAGCCAGCCCCAGAGAGCATAGCAGAAGTAGCCTGGGGCCAGGAGGCCAAAGATATAGAGGGACCCAAAGATCCCACTTCCCCCCATGTAACCCAGGAGGACAATGCAGCTGGCTAGCTGGTAGGCTGCTTCCTCCATGATTTCCTTCCAGGCATCACACACTGGAGGCCGGAGAACAGCCTGGTCCCAAGAGGGGCTGTTTGTGCTCATCCTTCCCCACTCCCCACCCTCCCCTGCCATCCTGCGCTCAAAATGAATTGTCATATACAAAGGGTGCTGCAGAGGTTGGAAACCAGAAATGCTGGGTAGCTGTTCCTCCTCTTCTTCCTCCTGAGCACTGTCTGGTCCCACAGCAGTGCTTCAGAGCAACATGCTAATGAAGTGCTGCCAAATGTTTTTGCACCCGAAAAATTCCAAAAGCGTTCACTTCTCCTCTTTGTGGCTCACAATGCGTCGGCTGGCCCCCTTCTTAGCCACAACAGTGAGAAAATAAGCTGGCAAACATTAGGCCAAAAGAGGTCAGTCAAAAAAAGAGTCGAGGCCATTAGCTGGAAAACTCACAGACAGGACAGAGGTCTCCTTGCACTGCCTGTCTCGCCTGCGCTGCGGCAAATGGAATAGCGACCGTGAGAGAGCAGCAGAGGGAGCTGGTGTGGAGTATGGAATGTGTATCTCTTGGCAGTGGAACGGAGAGAGACCCCAAATGGATAACCATGTTTGGAATTGAAATCCAAGGAGCAAAAGCAGCGAGGAGAACGGGGAGCAAACATGCACCCGCTACTTAACATAACTCAGGCAGCCAGATAAGCCCAGTGCAGTGCAAAGAGGGGAAAGGAGAAGGGAAAACAACCAGCTTATCGCGGTGAGCTCCAGTCACACATCAGGCTCTCCACCACTCTGCACTCCTGTGAGAGGGTGACTCTCACCCAGCACAAAAAAGAGAAAAGGTCACCCCCTTTTCCCACTGTGATTCATAATTGAGGCAGGGACTTAGCAAAATAAGAGAGGCTGACTCTCAATATTTCCAGGTCCATTACAGCCTCCCCTTATGCCAGGGAACTCACTTTTGTGGGGTGTTTAAGATCAAGGGGCATAAGGAAAAGCTTTGCAAAGCCAGAGAACTGTGAATGCAAGGGCAAGCCTCTGGCACCCAGTTTCACCTATCATGAAGATGAGACCATCCTGCCAAAAGCTTTGTGAGCATGTAACACTTGGAAGCACATTTTGTGGGGAAATCCTAGTTGAGGGATTAGAGGCTCTGCTGGGAAGCACCCTTGAGAAACATCATCTCAGATTCTCATTTTTTTAATAGCTGTTTAGAACCTGCCCCAGACCTTCATTTAGTCCAAAGAGGACAGCCAACACTTCCCACTTGGGCAAGCCAGGACATAGGCACAAGAGGGAGCCTTTGAAGTCAGTCCGCCATGGTCAGCTACACAAAACACACATAAATGCAATTCCTCCCCTGCTTCAAGTAACATATTAACAGTCACACAGGCAGGATCTGCCCCACTGCCAGGATGCAGTTACATTTCAGGCATTGATGAAACCCACGTGGTCTCCCAACACAGGATGAAGTCAGTCTGCATGGGTCAGTGGGGTAAAGATAGGGTTTCAAGGGTGGTTGTGTTTCAGGCTGAGCTTGCAGCTGCCCTGCCTAACACCATTCCCACTGGTACCATTCAGTTAAAGACACACTAATCGCCTATCCTAGCTAATAGTGCTCTGGAATAACACTGTCTCTCGGACAAGGCCACAGCCATGCTCTATGGCAACCTTAAAGAATTCATCGTAGTCTTGGCCAGTACAATCTTATTTCTGCAATGATGAGGCCACATGCAATACAGAGCTGTATGGCTCCTAAGAGCCATCCTGGCAGGTTGACATGAGGGAAGGAAAGAAGACAAATTAAGCTTTGCACAGGGGGAGTACAGTCCATTCACAAAGGTGCTTTCTGTTAAGGGTAAAGTGAAACAGGGACCCTGATCTTCAGAGGCCCCTTAACTAAGTGAAGAAATAAATCCTAGCTACTGAAGCAGAACAATGCTCATCTGCAGGAGTTACAGAGAAATTAAGAACTTTCTCTCGACCTTCTCTGCAAAGCAGGACAGATGATCTTATAGCTAAAGCACCACAATAAAAATCTTGGGATCCAGGTTCTGTTTTTCATACCATTGCCATATACTCACTATATGATCCTGACAACATCTTGTCTACCTTTAGACAAAAAATCCGTAAGGAGCCTTCTGTCCAAGATAGGCTGACAGCTGATAAAATGGGGAGTTGGGATATCAAGATTGTGAACACTTGGGAGAAAGATACTTTACATTAGATCTATGAGACAAAACTGAACTGCTATGAGTAGAAATGTAAAACTATGTTAGAGGAAGCATCCTGAGAAGCACCATTGCAATTTCTCCTACTTTTTCATACTACCAAAACCCTTTTGTAGGACCACCAAAGAAAGTGGAAAAAAAGGAAATTAATAATTTCATTCTTCAGTTAGGTAAATTCGTGAGTAAAAAATAAACTGGAACACAGTGTAAATGACTCAGTAGGATAAAAAAGGCCTTCCTCTGACATCTTCCAGAACATAAACAGTGGTGTTGCAATGATGCTGAAGCCAGCACCATGGGTGAGGATGACCTGTTGTGATTTCTCTGTAAAAGGCAAACAGGAAGCTTTCAACCCACAGCAGTAACAGTAAAAAGCTCTCATTAGAAAAAACGCATCTCTTCTGCTGGGTCCCAATGTGACACTGGAGAGAGAATGACACAGCAGTGTAAAAGACAGATCTTGGAGCACACACTAGAGATTAACTTAGTGTTTTCAGACTCAAATTTCTAAAAGAAAGATTTGTAAAGTGGTTGAACCATCAAGACTAAATAGTCCTTTCTCCCTTGACAATACCATGGCCACACAGATCATCTTCACAGCACTTTCAGTTTTCCACCCAGCAAAAGTAAAAAAAAACCTCTTATTACCAAAGAGACATTTTATTTTCATGCCTTGCTTTGGATTAGAGTAACTGCCCTTCATCCAAGGATGCTGGTTCATCCAAGACAAGTGTTCAAAACCCAATACTGATTCAATGGGAAAGTGACATACCAAAGTTGAAAACAATTTGGAATGAAGATGGCAAGCTCATAGAAAACACCCGAGCAGCATTAAGATCTTTCCCTGGAAGTAAACAAATAAGCATTACTACAAAATGTGTTTGTGAAGAAGAAAAACAGACATGTCAATCTTTTCAGCACTGGAACAGGCAGCATGGAAACAGGTACTTCACTGATTTCCCCATTTAAAATGGACTCAACCAGTAGCACTTAATATTTAGCTGCATGTGATGATGCAATGCAGGTACAGCCTGCACTATGTTTGGCAAATAAATCCTCTGTCCTTGATAGCCACACAACACAGAGATTATCAGTCCCAAATCTCACAGAGATATCATCTTTGGAAAATCAACTCACTACAGGAAGAGTAACATTAGGATTGCACAAACACATAGTATGAAGCCCCACCTGTAACAAACTAGAAATTGCACCTAATGTTTCTCTAGATGGTAAGGAGGAATCAAAGGCAACAACTACCCTCCCATTATCATCTCATACAAGTCAAAAAAGGAGCCAGAAAGCAAAAGCCCATGTGTCCATAGCACAAGACCAACACAACAAAACTCAGCATAAAAAAAGCTTTACTTTCAGGCAAGTAACCCGTACAAAAAAGTCACTTGCAGTGACAGGGAACAATCCTCTGCTCCCTTTCCCTTGAAGAACTACTGGCTCAAGCGAGTTTGAGATGGGAAGTACCTGATTTTTCACTATAAAGAATGAAGCTCGGGTAACGATATTGAAAAACCATCGGAAGAATTAGAACATGGGGAAATCAAATACAGCTTTGACTCAAAGGAAGTTAATTTCATAAGACTGCGTTCGCCTTCGTACAAACATAGTTACAGCTACTGTCACGAGTAGCACTACAAGCTTCACCATGACCGCTTAAAGCTGTACAAGTGCAATGCTACTAGCATTTCGCGATTTGCATCAGTGGGAAAACCCACCAAAGTCCTCTCTGTTCAACCATACCACCACGGTAATCAGTGTTCCTATGTTAATAATCACGCAGGCTTTTCTCATTCTCTCATTTCCGCAGCATGCTGTTTTCAGTAAGGAGGGCCCTGCCATTTCTTTACTTAAAAAGAAACAGAAGTCAGGAACATTGGTCATTTTCAGGCTTTTATTAAGAGGAAAAATATATTTTCTATAGCAGTGGTCAAGAGCATACAGTGGAAAAGCTACAGATGTGATGCATACTCCATCATTAAAGACTCTTTATAAATAGGATTTTTGTTTATATTTGTTCTTTGAAGTAACTTGCAGAAATAATTTATTTTGCAGCTTTCCAGAACACAGTCACACCAAAGACATCATCTAGAAGAGAAAGGAAACACAGCTTCACAAAACACGGATTTCCACTGGATATTGAGCAACAGTGCAACAATGAACAACAAAACCCCATCACACACCAACAAAAACCAACTCTCATGTGCCCTAGCACCAGAAATCTAAACTGAGGTTTGGATCTCTTAGAAGACAATAGAGGTGGCACCATTCTCTACTGCTGAAGGGTGACTCACAGAGGCTGTGTACTGCCAAGGGCTTCACCACCCTCACAGGACAGCAATGTAGCTGTAATGTCAATAAGGACTGCTCTGCCTTCTCTCGTAGGGGCAACACCATCATGAACACTACTCTGGGCCTTCCAGTGGCACCAGCTGATGTGCCAGGGCACTTTAGAGGGAGAGGTCCTGAAGGCTGTACTCACCCCACTTAGTCCTGCTCATCTCACTCATACCTTGAAGCCCAGAGCTCTCATACACTCTTTGTGAGCTTCAATTAGGTGCCCACAATTTTCTTCTCCCTTCTCAATAATGCTGCAAAGCAAAACAAAAAGATTTCCAGGGCTCAGCAATAAAATGTTCACGTACTTTTAGTCAAAGAAACAGAACTGACAAACTGTTGGGATAAACTAAAAATCCCTATTAGGATCCAGAGGGTTTTTTTTCGTTTGTTTTGGTTTTTTGTGTATATCTTATCCAGGGTAGTGCTGCTTCGGACAGTATGAAAGTATCCCAAAAAGCTACCCAAGTCTGGAGCTGCGCACCTAAAACTCTGACAACAGGCATAACACAACTTCCTATTAACAGGCCAGGGTCTATTCTGGCCAAATCTGGATGGGGATTTGTTATACAACACAAGGCTGTCACATCATCAAGTACGCTGAGTTTGCCAGTTTCAAATTGTTCAGTAGGGAAGCAACAAAATTTCTACAGTAAGAGACCAATACAGAACAGGTTAAACAGTAAATGATATTTTAGTCCAACTTCAGTTGCAATTTAAAGACCCTGAAGCAAAAAGCAAAACAAAACACAACACCTATCCAGCTATTGTTGACAAAGTTATTCACTATATATGGTAACCTTTGATGTTACTCATCCATCCAAGTAAGAGCCTCTCATCGTTGGCATATCATGTATACCACAAAAGCAGTTCAGACTTGCTTTTTGACTGAACGACGGAGCTGTTCAGTTTTCTTCTTAGCTTTTATTACAATGAGCATGGACACGTCCCCTGGCTGCCCAGGGCAACTCCATCTGACCAGTAACAACCATCCTACCACCCTTTTCTTAGGAGGCTCTGGATTCACCTTCACTCTACCATGTAATTAGACATGCTCCCCTAAATCTAGCAAAAACAGTATTCAGTATTATGTCATCTACCAAACACCATCTGTACCACCAGCAAAGTAAAAAAAAAAAAAAGACAACTTGGTCAGCAGATTAAAGTTTTTTAAACTTTAAACACTCAAAGTTTCAGAAGTTTTTTAAACTTTTAAAAACTCAAAGACAAAGGAGCTCCATTTTGAGTGTGCACTTCCTACTATTTTATAGGTCCTATGATCATGACTAAGCCTATAATTAGCCAATGCAGCTACGCAGGTCGCTGCCAAATTTTGAACTTCTCTGGGAAATGTCATCCTCTGAGACTCAAAAAACCAGAGCATTTTGCTTTATTTAAAAGACAATGTAATTTATACTCAGGTGAACAATAAAGAAGTTATCACCTGCTGGTACGTGTTGCTTCAATCAACAATAGTGAAGATTTACAAGCAGCATTAAAAGCTGATCTTTGAAACCTGTTTTAAACACAGGCTATGAGGTTTTAACCTCTTCATTTCTAAATTATCCTTTTAAGACAGTTTCCTTCACCACACTCTCCCTCCTCCCTCGGATGCTCCTGCACCCTCCGTCCGGGGTGGGGAGAGCTCCCAGAATGCCGGGCGCACGCTGGCAGCGGCACAAACTCCTGGAAGAGAGGAGCAGGCGGGCCAGGAGGGAATCCCGGCGGGGCAGGGCGCACACACCAGCGGCAGGGAGAACGCCCAGGCGCCGCCGCGGGGAGCTCAGGACCGGGTCCCTACCAGGCATCCCGGGCCTTCTTGGTCTCGGGGCAGGCGCAGCAGGGTTTCAGTGGCTTCTTCTCCTCCCCCGCCTCTCCCGCGCCCTTGCTATCGCAGCTAGCGGCGGCTACGGAAGACATGGCGGACACCTCCCGGCACGCTTAGCCCGCGGAGAGAACGCGCCGGCGGTGGCTGTGGGAGGGCGGCTGATTCCGGGAGAGCTCGCCCGCCCCTTCCCGGCCCGCGGCCTGCTGGGAGGAGTAGGGGAGGGCTCTTCTCCCGCCGGCTCCCCCGCGTCTTCCTGGCCGTCACCCCAAGGCGAGGGCGGGCGCTGCCACATAGTGGCGGGTCAAAAGTGACATTTTCCAGGTACTGAAGGGGCCAGAAGGAGGAGGAGGGAGTGGGCAGCGGGAGGAGACATGGCGTCGTCAGGCGAGAGTAGGTGGCACCCGCCGCAGTCAGCAAGAGCAGCAAGTGACGCCCTCGGCTCTGCCAGCGCCGGACACCACGCTGAAAGTTGTGGCCAGCCACCTGAACCTCTTTCTTCTTATTCAGCCAGTGGGGAAAACAGAGGATCAGTTCTTTGTGGGGGTGGATACAGCACAGTCACCATCACTGGGAACATTAATGTTGCAGTTTCATTGCAGCGGCCCAGCCGGGCCGGCCCTTGGCATTGCTGCAAAAGGATGTGCTCTGATGCTTGGTCTTTTATGCTTTCAATCCTAAGCAACAAGAAGGGAAATTTAGTCTGTGAAACAGAGAGCAACTAACAAGCTCTAAGTGCTGTCCATGCTTGACATGCTTCAGTGATCTCAGACCTGGGGAGAGAGTAGCAAATCTTGGAAAGAAGGATGTGCACTGATACTGGACACAAAGAATGCAAAATTTAAAGGCTACAAGGACATCCAGCAGAAGTCCCAAGATAAGAAAGAAAGTAATAAAACTAACTTAGCAATTGTGTTAAAATAGCTCCAGCTGGGTAAAAGTTAATTCAGGTAGGGGCAGATGGTGACCACCAACTCATGTACCACTGACCCCAGAAACCCACTGACTCAAGTAGAAGACTGAGTATGCAGACTATTTAGCATGAAAAGTGAGAAAATCGCAAACCAGTAGAAGAGAGAATACTAATTAATAAGAAAACTATGTAACTTGGAGCCAATGAACACAAATTTCTTTGTTTGCTAAAATGTGTAAATAGTAAAAAGCTTTGGTAGTCGGTGTACTTGATCTGTGGAATACCACGGAACACCCAGGCTTGCACAACTCTAAAATAATCAGTGTCTCTCTTGAGTGTGTAATTACTGGGCTGTTGCACACCAGGTAATGAATCTGATTTCTGTGGACAACAGCATGAGCAATAAGGGAGAAGATACAGAGCTGCTTTTCTTTTGTAGTCTGTCCCAAACCAAGGCATCAGTAGCCACTCTTCCCTTTTAGACCTCTGCCACATACAAGCCACAGCTTGACTCTTAGGCCACAGTCTGTCACGTCCCAGTGCATTTTGTGTTTGCCACTGGTCCTGAGGGCTCCAGTGTGATACTTACACGTATTAGACTGGCAGTCACACTGCAGACCAAAGGGATACCCCACACAGGTGGATGTGACTGCTGAGACCTTGCATAGGGAAAAGATTAACATGCCCACTGGGATGCAGCTGCTGTGCCTTTTAATGGTGCGTTACGAGAGTCAAAAAAGGGGATCTAAAATTGTAGGAGCACTGACAAGAACAAGGAGGAGCAGAAAGTGTCATGTAACACTCACCCACCTAATCAGCCACCTATGAATTATCCATGGATCTCTGCTCACTAGCCTGTTCCCCACTATGCCATTTCTCTGGCAAGGTTGTTCAGGTGATCTGCACCCACGCAGCCTCCTGGTTCAGCACACATGCATTATGAGGCCATGCAGCCAGGTGTGATGATGTGGAACATGTACAGGTTGCACTTGTTGACCAAAACATGATTTTCCTGAATTCACACAAACATGCTGCAGGATAAAAACCAAGATTGAAACGTCTCTCAAAAGCACACATTAATTCTCCAAAGCAGTGCCTTGTTCCTAGTTTGTTAAACACACTAAGCATGTTTTCCTTTAAAATTAAATAACTTTGTCTTTTTTTCCTAAAAGCTTTGTCTGCTGGCCACTTTCCAAAGACCTAGATAGAGCTGTTGATAGCAACACAAACTCTGAGGGAAAGATTGTAATAAAACCTCCAAGAGGTTTTCTCAAGTTTGCAGTTGAATGATATATTTTATTTAGTTTTTTTATATTAAAAATAAAATTTGAAAGACAATGATTTGGCCTGTAGAACAGGAAGACACAAAACAAAATACATTTTATACTCTGGCCCAAGTTATGGAATACCAAGGGCAGAGGGAGGTTAAAATTTAGTCATCTTGAGAGCTGACTTCAGATGGGTCTCCACAAGGGTATGGTCTCTGAAGACTTAACATCTCTGAAAATTAACATTCCACTGTAGAAGCATTCCAATCTTCCAAATAGATTAAGGAGGAGCACTGCTATTTTGGCCATGCACCCTGCAGGGTAACAGTTTGTAACAGAAGCACCCCAGAAGAAGAAATAATTTCTTGGTGGGATGAAAGGACAGAGGCTGGAAGGGAGGAGAAGGAAGAAAACAGCCATTAACATTTTGATAGTGATTGCACCAATGTGGAGTACAATGCAGAGGGGAGACCACAGCCATTTCTCTTCTGACATTGCATTGTGCATAAGAATTGGTTGTTAACTCAGTGCTTTTTGTTTTCATCCTCTGCTGCCTGTTGACAGTGGCAAAAGAATTATGTTAGAGAGCTATGTGTCAGAATGAACAGATTTATCTACCAGTCAGGGAGGAATAGCTAAGGGAAGACTACTGAGATGAGACTGTGAGAAAATTGTCAGAACAATTGCCCAGGAAAAGAGATCCAGTGAAAATTTAGTCTCTGAAAGAGATAATGAGAAAAGACACACCCCCCCNCCCCCCAAGCTGCCATATAATTTGGCAGCCTGGTGCCACGTGAGAGTATAAGGACTACAGGTAGCACTGGACATTTACAGCTCTTGATTTAGAGGACTAATGGGTGAAATAGGGAGTGACTGCCCAGCTGTCATGGGTTTCCAAATTATTTCCCCTGTAGAGCCCTTTATCAGAATTGAAGAACATACAGCAGTGGCTCATAATGGGTAAACATCACAGCAGCACTGCAGTCATTGCTGTTGGCTTCTTGTGTCCTCAGTTTCATCCACGAAAAGAATGGTTGTCCAAAAAATAGGTACTTTTCTCCAATGGACGTATTTTTCAAGGACCCTCAGAAATGTATTTGCATCATTGTTACTGTTAGGTTGGGTAAGCCCCTATCAATGTCAGTCGGAAGTAACAGTCTTGGGTAGTCTGGGGTTTTCCAGATTTTTTACACTTCTGATATACATGATAGAAGGTAAATTAAGCTGTGGAAATTTTGTGTAATGAAACTGAGCTGAAGGTATTTTGATATCTTCCATGCAGTGCCTATTCTGGGAACCACTTTATCATCTTGAAAAAAGAAACCTCTTCAATGTAGTCTAAAGAAGTATTTTTGGTTTTGACTGAGTATAAACATAAGACGGCCAATGCTCCAGCAGCCCAGTCAACCATATGCTGTGTTTTATTGTCAAAGAAGTTGTGTTTTGTGTCAATGCTTAGATAATGTGAAAATAAAGGATTTCAAAGCTCTGAGCAAGATGTCTTGTCAGGAACCTGTTGCTTCTTACATTAACTGCCCAAGAACAGGACAGAGTTTCTCCTTCTGATCAGAGTTGCAGACCTACAACTACCAAATGCTATCACTCAGCAGTGGGACAGAGAGAGAATGAATGCTGGGATAGAAGGACTTGTGCTCCTATCTAATACAATGGAAGAGATTCTTAAGTGATTATTTACACCCCCTCTAAGCTTCAAACTCCACCTTTAGGTGAAGGCAGTGCACCAGTCCCTTCCCAAACTGAAGAGGCAAATCCTCGTGTTTCAGGACTACAGCATGAATTCTGTACACAAGGATTCTGTATCACAGGACTGAACCATCCCCTTCCTGGGAGACCACCTCGAAAGTTAGTATGAAGGAAGTCTCCTTGCATACTGGCAAGAAAACCCTTAAAAACACAAAAGCAGAATCAAGATTACTTTAAAGGTTTTTTTTGTCTCTTGAGTGCTCTACAAAACCAGTACTGCAACAGATCATCTCTTGCCAGAAACACAGCCAAATCTTCAGGGTATCAGCCTGGACGTGGAAGGGAGTTTGAAAGAATGAAGTCACTTTCCAGTTTAAAACCAGAACTGCTGTCTCTAACAGCAAGACTCAGCCCACAGCATCCCAGACATTCTAGGGTCTCATGCTGGGACCAGGACTCTGGCCCTGTCCTCCCCAGTAAAGAAGACAGCAACCTTCCTGCAAGCTTTGGTATAAATTTAAAAGGTATTAATGCCTTCCTCACGTTGTTTTTTGCACATCTCTCACCAGTTTGTGCTAGGATTAGGACTATCATAACTTTCATATTATGCCCCTTCTTGTCACAATCCATTGAAAGAATATCCAAACATATTAGTAAAGATTAGGAATTTGCCGTGCATGCAACACTGCAAAATCTGAATCGGCGAGTTTAGTGTGCAGTATCCCTGGTAATAAGACAAAAAAAGGAAGCTGGTGTTTTGTACTGTGCCACAAAATAACCTGACTGTCCCACATATGTTAGAAGCAGGAACTATGAGCATTTAGATACAAGACATGTGGCAGCTTTTCCCCAATGCAGATATGCAGCAGCTGATGTTCAATGTGCATTTAAAGGCCAGTCAGGCTTATTTCAGTGCTTGCTGGGGTGACAGCTGTTCCCTTTTGTGGAGGAAACACCCATGAAAATCTGAGCATTTTGGAATGAGTCCCATTGCACAGACTCATGGGAAAGACAGGTGTTTGCACTCAAATAGCTGCATGTGTTACCAAAACACCAAAGAGCAGGACAGAAGACAACTGCCTGTTTTCCGATAGTCTCTACACTTAGTAACTTAGAAAATGTTAACCTGCATTTGGAAAATAACATCACTAGTCCTCCAAAAGACATGAATCTGCAAAGGGCTGTCCCTACACTGCAGTCAGACTTGCTGTTTTCAGGTAAAAATCAGAAAAAATAGCCCAGCTTTAAAAGCACTAAGACATGAACCAGATACACATTAGTCACCCATGGGGAAAGATTTTTTCCCCAATATTGCAGAGTTACCCAAGACAGAGGCCTATAAAGATCTTTACAAAGAGGAGACCTCTTCCATTCTCAGTTATCATGACTTGAAAGAGCAAGATTTTCAAACTTCTGCAAAAATACCTATATGAATTGTCAGAACTGACCAGAATCAGACAGCTGCGAGCCACTGTTAATATAAACCACTACATGCACACATCTCCAATTAGTCACCCCACAAAAAACAAATGCTGCCTAAGGTCTGTGCTTGTACGTCACAGGAAACCTCATTCAGAGCCCAAGTCCAAGAGCCTGTGGATTGAAGAAAAAGACTGTAGTTCCATAAAATCATCCATAATACAAACTTCTAACCTTGATCAGTTCTGCTGCAAACCAGGCAGTGTTTCTGCAACTCTCATGAATGGTGTTAAGCTGTCAGTCAATTGAGAGGCAGCAAAACTGTAGGTCCAATTCTTTTCCACAGCACACATTCCATTTGTCCTTTTTCTTCCTGTAAGTGTTACTAACAGTTTTATTCTGCTTGATGGCATGCCATTTTCATGCCTGTGTCAGTGGCAAACCTGACTTGTTTGAATCTATTCAAGTCTCTCATGACCATATTTTATGGAATGTGAAGCTCTGCTACAAAAAATGGTTTAATATTCTCAGTGAAATGCAGGACCTCACTGGAAGCCTGGAAGGAATCATTAGTATTTACAAATACATGAGTCATTCCATATTTGAGATGTCACTGACTGCAGCTGCATACTTCTATGTACTCACATTCCAGCATCTCACTTCTTTTAAATACTGCATATGCAAGACATATGCTGTGCAGTGCTGCAAGCTGCTTATAAAGAGCCTGCAACATCACAAATCTTCTGAATCCATTCAGAATCCCCACAGCTGTTTTTCACAAAGTTACTACATAACGTAGAAAGTTCAGTCACTCTGAAACCATTTCTTTCACATCAGTGGTCATTCTAGATTTCAACTTTGAACACCTCATTCATTTGCACTTACTTTCTTCTGCTTTTCTTCTTGCTGATCTTCTCAGGGATCTTTAGAATCCTGGTTCCCACCAAAATCAATGGGACTTTACTATCAAGTGCTTAATGGTCAGATTTTAAGAAGTATTAGGAGATCTCCATGTCCATGCAGATGGAGGGATTCTCAAGAGAGCCTACTTACATTGACACCTTCCTTAATACAATGTGTATCTGGAGTACAATTATTTTTTTTAAAGTGACATGGGAATATATGTCATCTACATGGCAGAAAACTTCATCTAAATGCTCAGCTCAAGCCCAATATCCTAGCTATTTTGCCCTGACTTTCAATATGCTGTGCAGTATTTTATCTAAGTACTGTCTTAGGTTAGTACTTACTCTGTATAACTCTACATTTTATTCCATGCTTCCTGTATGGTCTGGCATTAACTGCTCTAGTCCCTTATTTAAAATGAGAACGGATTCTTCAAGGTCTGGTTCTCTCCTAGGGAGAATGCATACAAAGACTTCGTATCAAAGAGAGGATGTTTCAACATGCTAGAGGCTCTCAGAGTTGGTATGTCAAGACAACAATGATGTGCTCTACATCCAGTTTGGTTTAGTCTCCACCATGTGAGACTGGCAAGTGATGTGAGAAGGACTGTGTGGGTACAGGCAAAGACGGAGGGGAAAGGAAAGACAGGAAAACTTTCAAGACTGAAGAGAGTGCGGGCTGTGTTCTCTTACATGAGGGAAGTGATATTTCTACATCCTTCTCCAGTCCTTGAAAGGGCTCTGTTGAGAACCCATCTGATTCCAGCTTTTTTCTTCCAATAACCCCAGTGTTTTGTCATTGCTTCCTCACCTTTTTATCTCTGGTAGGCTTGAACTCCCGGGCCCCTGGATGTGTTGTAGCCCTCACCTGACCTTTATCCAGTGTATTGCAATTAAAGGATGATAAGAAAATGCTGAAAGCTTTAATGGATTGTATAAATATTATGTTGCACTAATTGTTTAAGAGTAAATAAGAGTGTAACATATGGAAGAGTTATACTGTGTCATAATAAGCTGGAATTAATCTCTGCAGCACTTCTGTCCAGATATTTAATTTCTGTGAAGGGAGTGGCTAAAATAGTCAGAGAAAATCAGGAGTTTCTAATGCTCATTTCAGATCAGGCAAGCACAAAAATTCAGTCCCCAGAAATGTGTCTTAACGCACTGAAACTTGAAACCTGCAAGCTAGCACAACGGTATTGGCATTTATTCTTCTGAATATTACATGAAGGAGTGAGAACATTAGGAATTCACTAGTTCCCTAAGGAGTTCAATCCAAGATCCTTTTCCTCCTGAAGCAAGACAAACATGCCCGATTACAGCCCTGCAAATCATCCACATGTCAGCTCTGTTAGTTCTAGTTCTTTAAGAATCATCATTTAAGAAGATGACCCAATCCAAGTGAAGTTAAGTATATGAATGTCCTCCAGAAGATGCCTGAAATATTGGTAAAAGTTGGGATTTGTCACAATTTGAACCATAGGCTGAAAATTCCCTTAATTCTGCCTTCTTTTTTTTTTTAATTTTTTAAGTGCTAATCACAATCATTACAGAAGTCATTTAGCAGGCTTTGAAGCAAATTCTGTGATCACAAAGTACTACTACTTTATTTCCTTTGAACTTTGACTTTTTAGGCTACCCTCACCTGTATATTGCTTTTATTACAGTAAATGTGCCCACAGTCATACTGAGAAAAAGAAGGCAAGAGAGAACAGGTCTCCTAATAAACACTTTCATCTATTTATTTTTTTCCATTTAAGCTGTTAAAGGAGAAGATGTCTCTCTTAGCATGGCTCTTAGTAAAAACAGCACGAATTAACCACAGACTTCACCCTAGTGAAGCTCCATTTACCATGATCAGTACTCCAAGGCCGTTTTTACAAAAGATGTCACAAGTTACAAGTGAGGTATTCAACAGTGGTTACCATGCCTTACTACAGCCAAAGGTCAACACACAGACAAGGTCTCAATCCACAAAGCAGTAGATTTCACAGCATCTGTCTCCTCACATCTTTTTGAGACTAAGCTCTGGATTCTGATGGGTATAGTGACCACATCTTCCTCCTCCTTTCTGCTGGCTGGAAGAAAGGCTCCCTTCTTCTGGATTAAAAACTTAGCAATGACATTGACTGCAGCCTTGTGCTACTGCTTTCCTTTTGAACCACAGACCTGGAAAATATGTTTATAGTACACAGAGAGTAAGTTGTGTGGAACGGATAGGGAACAAACAGGAATCCAAGGGATTACCTTGGATGGGTCCGAATCTATTTTACATCAGTTCACATTTGGATACAAGAGCTGAACTGGCGGCACCCAGGTTAGAGCCTGTGATGGGCAGGACCATACATGGCGGAATTGCGACATCCTGTGGCAAAAATGGGAAATGGCATACTAACGGTTACCTATTTTAAATAGATTACTTCTGGAACTTCCGGATATCAAAGCCTGAACAGTGCTTTTAACACTAGAACCTTGTTGCCTGTAGCTTAAATTTTTTTTAAAACAACTAGAAAAAGTCGCCACGAAGTATCACAGGCTTCCAGCACCATGACAGTGCTGTCATTTGACCCCTGCTAAGAGCAGATGACCAACTACAGAATGAAACTTTAAACCAGATGGATGATATCTTGCCAGGGGTTTCACAAATCATCATGGATTGCAGGATAAAAGTCACATTCAAGAAACCTAGTTCCCTCCCAAGTTTTGGAAGATAGAAGGAAAACAGACTGGAGGACAGAAGGAAAACAGACTAGAACCTCATCATCTGTTTAGCTCAACTTCTTTGCTTTATCCTCCGTAATCCTGCCTTTCCTCACTTTTCAGCTCCTCACCTAGGTCTCCCATTTTCTTGTCCAAACCTCTTCAGTTCTGCTCTACTGGCTGCTCACCCTGTCTCTCCCTTCTCCCTGTGCCACACTGGTTCTCTACCACCCTACTCTCCTATTTTTTCTTTGCTCAGCCAGCCAAGTTTCTCCTCTTAAATCACACATTCGTGTCCAATCCATCTTGTCTTTGTTCAGCTACTGCTCTGCTCCCAACTATTGCCTAAGCCTATCCTGTAGGCTACCAGGAGGGTCCCTGGAGAGCTGATGCTCTGACCCGGGAAGCCACCAACCTTCCCAGACAGAGGGTCCCGCAAGGGACTGCCTTCTAAGGGGGTCTTCTGGCAGGTCTCCTAGCCACTGGATAAACATCAGCAAGCTGTGGCCTGTGGCCACAAGTGATCAGCTCTCAGTGGTTTCAGCTCAGTGATTTCAGCTCTGCTCGTGAGGCTATCCCAGGCCGACTCAGCGACAGAAGCTTTGTATGGCAACTCCACAGAGATTCCTTTATTATCCAGCAGCTGTGTGAAGGGGGCAGGGTCAACAGCCCCCCTGAAGAATGGGAGGGAAAAACTAGGGTTTTTATGGGAGAAAGCAAGGGTAGTACCAAGGGGGAAAGACCAATGGGTTACAAAGGATTAACATGGGTACTAGGGCACGGTGGGATCACTGAAGCCTTTGGGGATAGCTCACCATGAGAAAAAAAGATGTGCCAACCTAAGGAGCATCCTTCCAGTAGGGTTGAGATAAGCTAATCACAGCCCATTCAACGGATATCCCTCCAGGGCAAGGCTGCGGGTGGAGCCGTGGCAGGCCCATCGGCCTCCATGCTATCCTGCTAAATTTTCTACTTCACCCTGTCTGATTTTACAGTTCAAACACATCAGCAAGTTATCACAGCATAATAAGTCCATCAACAGGGTAGCAGTAATTCATCTTGCAGCAAATTAAACCATCTTATCTCAAGGTTAATGTGAGGTAAAATTAATTTGGCTCAGTGTTTGTCACAGGCAGCTAAACTAGTGCACTTTTCTGCCATTTTACCACATGTAAAGTTAATCCACTCAGACATTGTGCAGTAACTCTCAAGGGTGTGGACAGTTTATACATCTGAGCACCTAGTGTGTCCTACAGCTAAGTGTCTATTAAAAAAATATCCAGATAGACAACACCCCAGCTCACCAACATGTTCTGGGAAAGTTATATATGGAAAAAACTACCAAAACCCAAAACCCAACCCTATGGCCCACAGATCTAAGCAGAAAGCTCATCAGTCAAGGTTTTTTTGTAGGAAATAGGAATCTTCTTTGATTGCTTAAAGTTTAGTTGACTGCACCTTACTTTCACTAGAGCAACAGGGTATGTCCTTGACATACACAGATCAACCTACCAGATAAGCTTTGAGTGCCTTTTCCAAAGTACTGATCATAGACAAGATTGCCAAAGTTTAATGCCTGGGATCAAATACTTCCTCAGAGCATTGTCTATTTTGGCATCATTTTCTTTGGAAATACGTGGCTTATATTAAAAACAAACAAATAAAGAAACAAGATCCATTCAGACCAAACCTCACCACTTTGCCCTTGCAGTGCATTCCACAGCACACAACAGTGTGATAGGGGCCCTAGCCAGGTCTCACACAGCTTCAGGTCCACATGAAGAACATGGAGATTTCAGGCAAAGAACACTCAATATAGTAATAATCAACACAACTTTTAACACTTGTAAGGCTGTCCACTGTTTATACCTGACGTTCACAGAGATTTCTTAGAAATAGAGTTAAAAGCTAGCCAATATTTTACACACACACACACACGCACACACACACACACTCTAATCAAAGCAAGTTCCATGAACCTGAACCTTGAGCTTTTTCACTCAGCCACATATACCTGTCAACTCCTATGAGTGAGTAATGGTCTTCAGGCAGCTATGCAGTGACCCGAAAACTTCTATCTTTTATTTTTTGACAAGTTAATTTTCAGCCACATCAGTCTCCAGAGTTGGTTCCTTACATAGTCTTTCATGTGCCAACACTTGACAGATTAGAGGCAGTAGGGCCAGGCTGCTCATGGTGAACAAAGGAAAACATGGCAACATCTCACATTTAGTCCAATTTAAGGCAGTTAAAGTTAATAGTGGGACTGGACCTTTTTGGTCATACATGACTCCAGAGAGTTATCTGTTAGGCTATGCCCTGACATCTTGTAGTACTCTCAAGAACCCATTTAATTATTCCATTGTTTCTTCTCAACTTGGATTCCAACTGGATCCATTCCACATAAGAAAAAAAGAAGTCCCAGCCATCTGTATTTAGTAATCTCTGAAAACCTTAATGTGGAAAATTATCAGAGGGTGGAGCCAACAAAGAATAATTTTTTGGCCAAAGTACAGTTTACACCACCTCATTACCCCAAGGCAGATATTCAGCCTGGAAAAGTTTCAGCATGGAAATCATGGAGTTTTAATGAAATAAGATACAAGAAAGGAAAACTGAACTTGATTATGAGAAATGCCAGGGAACTCTATTAAAAAGTGGCTTCTGTTGTCACATAAATAATTATAATAACATCACATTGTAAAGCTCTTTAGTAAAATGAGGGTCTTTACAGCCTGCTGGGTATCTTTTGGGGATGGATCAATCCACTGTGGGAAGTCACATCTTACAGATGTACAGATGTAGATGATGTCTGTCAGAAACAAAGCTGTGACAGCTTTTCTTAGTTCAGACACATCTTCAGTTGACCCACTAACCTAAAAAATTGTTGCTTCAGGCAAGGGATGGGCCTTTAAGAAAGTAAACAAGCCTTTGAAGTTGAATTATCTACAAGTAAATTCACAGAGCCAAGGAATTTGGAACTACAGTCCTAAAGTTGCTTTCCTGTAATGAGGTAATGAGGGGCCAGTCTTTTATTTGAGACTTGACAAGCTGTGAATAACCCTTTGATATACAGTTTTACACACAAAATAACTAACATAAGGAACTTGCTTCAAGATTATAGACAGAGGGCCCGTTTGCAATTTCTCTGCTTTTTGTGTCCTATTCCAAGGCAGCGTTGCCTGCAAATCTCCTTATGTTCACAAAAACATTAGCCATTTCTGGTTTTTAACATTTAGCATGAAGAAGCTTCCAATTTTGTTTCTTATATAAAAGGATAGCCTCCTCCTTGAGGAAACAGCAATGTTTTGCAAAGCATAATGTTTATTGGTAATGCTTTGTACAGGTCTCTCAAGATGCTATACAGATGAAAAAGCCCTGCAGCCTCTCTGGGCAGTACGTACCAAGCTTATTTTCACAAAACCAGGGAAGTAATTAGGTTGAAAAGACATCTGAGATCATTGCGATGCCTGGAAAGGCTGACCTGGAACAGAGATTAGGCAGAGCAAAAGGAATAAAATAGGTATTTATTGAAAGGATACACCTTGGGCAGTGCAAGAGCCTGACCGGGGCTACACCCAAGTCGAAGCCAAGATGGATCCCAGTCACGAGTTTTTTCACGTTTTTATTTACATATTGGGGTCAATTATCCAACCACAGCTTCAGGTTATGAAGTCTCAACCCCCCGGCTTGCCCCTTTCCCTTTGCTGTTGTTTATGCTTTTTGGGTAAAGGTTGTCCCTGATTTTCTAGCTAGGAAGGGATTGTTTTGTCTAACAACCCTGTGAAGAGAACTTACTAATACCTAATATGAAGTTTCAGAGTTACATACCAAGCAGCAGGGAGACTGAAAAATATAAAAACTAAAACCCAAGGTATCAACTGAGTTCAACATATGACCAAACACCACCGTGTCTAATAGGCTGTGGCACTGTGCCACATCCAGTCTTACCTTAAACACCTCCACCGATGGTGACACCACCATCTCCCTGGGCAGTTCATCCCAATGTCCAATTCCTCCTAATGTCTACTCTAAACCTCCTCTGGCACATCTTAAAGACTGTGTCCTCTTGTCTTGTCAGTTGTTTTGTGGGTGAAGAGGCCAACCTCCACCTGGCTACACCTTCCCTTCAGGGAATTCCAGAGAGATAAGGTCACCGAGCCTCCTTTTCCCCAGGAGAAACAACCCCAACTCCCTCAGCCTGTAGGACCTGGGCCCCAGACCATTCATCAGCTCCCTTGCCCTTCTCTGGACTCACTTTCACCACTTCATAGCTGCAGAAGTCCTAAGCGACAAGCAAAGCCAAGAATAAGAATATCCAGGCTTGAATCCTGTCCCTAACCGTAACTGCTAAACCAGATTTCCTAAGCACTAAGCGAGGGCTCCGGGGAGCAAATATCACATGAAACAACTCCAGCAGCAGCTGCTGAAAAGAAAAAATACACGTTCTTCCTTTCCCGGCCTCGCTCATGTCCTGTCCTCTCCAAAGTCCAGCCACATCCCCGCGCCAGCGCCGCTCTCCCGGGGGCGGCACAAGATGGAGGAGGCAGGGCGAAGCCTTAGGGCTCTGCCGAAAGCGGGCGCGGGGTGCACGGGATAGCAGCACCACCAGCAACAGTAAGCCGGAAGCAGCCGGGGAAAACCCCGAGGGGCAAGACTGCCCCGGGAAGAGACACGATCAGCCGCCCACAGGGCCGGGCCCTCAGCAACGCCCGGCCACAGGGGCAGGACATTGCCGGCCCCGCCCCCCC
>VWZS01005939.1:99667-135873 GCA_013397075.1 Rhabdornis inornatus
CCCCCCCCGCCTCAGGGCCTCCCCTACGCCAGGGCCCCGGGGCTGTCGCCGAGCTCGGCACGGGGTGGGTGCCGCCCGAGCAGCAGGCTAGCGATAGGGCTGGCGGCTCCAACGAAGCTGGGATCATAAAACATTTGCTGAGGCAAAACCAGCTCTTCCCAGAGGGGAGCATCATTTACAGTATGGTATTTCCACTGATTACTATTGTGCCATGCCTTCCTTTTAATGTTTCGTGTCATCACGTTTTCTGTTTGAGTTGATGGTGCCTCCCAAGAAAGCAGATTTTTCAACTAGATTTTTTACTGTGTCTTCTGCAGAACAGTAGGATTTCAGCTTTGAGGCTCATTTGCATGATAGTGACATCTGTTTGATACAGAGACATACATTTCAGTTCTTTCTTCATAGTTTATTTTATACTCTTTTATAGACAGACTTTTAAAGAGGGAGGTAGAGCCTGATGATTCGTGCTGATTCCTCAAATATGTAACTATTTCCATTTGTTCACTTGTCTTTCAGACCTTCTGTACACACTATGAAGTGAGAAGGACCCTCCAAAGTCAAATGTCCACGGTCAGCTTGGTGATAGAGTGGTAGGTGTTGGCCAAAGACTGCTCGCATGTTCACCTTGTCTTTTTCTGCATACACATGGGTAGAAACTGTCTCAGTCCTTAAAGCAGCAAAATACAAAGCAGAGAAAGAAGTATTATCTAATACAAGACAATACAGGGAGTAGCCATGATTGCTGGCCTATGGTGACTGTAACAGCACCCTAGAAATACCCAGCTTCATGTTCTGAGTAATTTCCTAAGCTGTGTGTCAGTGTTTTTAATAGACTAGCTTCAAATGCTGTTAACTATAGCTTGTACGTGTTACTTAGATCTAATAAAGTAAGTGGGCAGCTGCTGGGCTGTTGTTCAAGCAGAGGTCCCATTTCACTCAGTACCTGACTTACCTTGGGATATACTTACACTACAGATCAATGTAGCCTACTTAGACTAAAATGAAATAGCTAGCTACATCTAAACATCCAATAAAGACTGCAAATCCATGCTGATTCTTCATACAGAATTAGCAGAGTTTAACTTCCTACCTAATCCTTACCTAGTTACCCCATGCTTAGCTTCCTACTGCATTTGCTCCCCTGCTGCCAGCATTCCCCTTAGCTAGTTTAAAACCAGGTAGGTCATGTCTGTGTGGGCTGCAGTCACACCTTCAGACAGCAGGGATTGATAGCTGCATGGGATGCATACAGGTAGAGTGCCAGAGGAAAACAGACTTGGTGCGACTGCACAATGAATTGGATTTTAAACAGAGTCCTCCTGAAGCTATGTCTGTGTCTGAAGCTGCAAGGTAGATATTCTGAACTCAGACTTCATTGCTGGACAGCTAGGAGAAAAGCCCTGAGCAGCTTTCCAACAATGGAGTCAAGGAGCATTTTTCTTTTTAAAAATGTTGCTGGATATCTCTTACTCCATTATCTCATAATATTTCTTATATCTACATGAAAACAAGAAAGTATATGTCTGCCTCTCCCTAGAGAGACATGCACACAGAGCTGGGAACATTGTCTGTCACCAGTGAGACCCTTGCAATAATACAGCTGTGGTAACAGTTCAGTCCAGATGAAGGAAACAGGCATCCTGTCACTAAAGTTGTCATGTCACAGGTGTAATGGTGCAGATGGGTGTGATGGCAGACTCATGCATAAAACATGTTTTAGAATCATTTAGCAGGTGCATAATGTGCAATTCAAAACCCTACATCCTTGAATTCTTAATCAGTAGTTTCACAAATTGGGATAGACAAAGGTTGTGATACATAGGGAACTCCAAACTCTCAAAAGTTGAACTCCTTTTGAAGATAAATGGAACAAAAATGCAGTTTCGTGCACAGCAAGCAGCTACTCATGGTAGGGTGCCTAGAGCTTCATCAACTGATGCCATCTTCCATTCTGGTGAATACTTGAAATGCCACCTGTATGCATTTGAGTTAGCACCTGCTGAAATCGAAGGGGCAATTCACAACTCAATTCTGATTTCAGTCTTTAAAGAAGCTCAAACCAATAGCCCTACATCACTTATGATTGCAAAGATTTATTGACAACAGTAATTTTAGCAATTTAAGGCATATCTACCCAGGGAAATTATTCCTTAAAAGGAAGGGTGCAGATGTTTAATGTGATCATTTTTGTATGCTAGCTCGCATTGAGTTATTTTTAATAGTGCTAAAATCATTCCAGTATAAAATAATGTAACTTTACACTGCAAGTGGAATATATTACTTAATTTCTAGAGCACTAGAAATAGGAGGGACTTACATGGGGTAACAGGCTAGAAGTTCTCATTGCTGCACATTCACAATTACGGCACACTAATTTCTTTATGTAACAAACTGTTAGACCTTTCAGTTTTCTGTATAAGTTTAGCACTGGAAAACAGCCAGATGACAAATCTGTGCATCTGCTGCTAGTCTGGTGTGCTCCACATATTGAGAAGAACCATCTAACTTGCTGACATCATTAGCATACGTATATGCCACCTTCTTTCCCCATCCCAAATGTGCAGCCCTGTAAATCACAGCAGGTTGGAATTCTGATCTCTTTAATGCTGTTTGAAGTGGCTAAATTACAGCCTCTCTTCTTTGTGTCCACGTAAATGCTAGGTGAAGGCACCGATATTCTGAAGTATGGCTGTTGGACTGATCCATTTCCCAGCCTGCAGTTTGTGCTTCAAAGGCGAAGATCCAGTGCCTGCATATATTGGTCGAAGATGGAGGACTCAGCAGCGCCTGGAGGCTCTTCAGCAGCTTGCTGTGTAAGTGTTCTATGGTTGGACAATTTAAAATGAACGTATAAGCAAAACCAATAAAAAGCCGTGTATGCAGAAGTGGAGATGACTGCAATTTGCTCCTACTTATATTTGCCTTGAAATTAAGAAATTGCAGCTGTTGTGGAGTATGGTTACCCATCTGTTTCTTACAGGGTGGATGTTTCTCATTTCCATCTGCTTTGCAGCGGTTGCCATGAGAAAAAGAAGAGTTATTTCAATCTCTTAAAGATCAGATGAGTTATGAAGGCTTCAGTGATTCGTGTGTGTTACTTCAGTGGGAGCTTTTTGATTTTAGTCCCGTGCAGTTGCAGCTGGTTAAGTTGCTTTTGCTGCTCCTTCCAGGGTCCTTGGGGCCTGAATCGGGGCACCACATTTTTAGTGAAGGGGTTTCTTAGTTGAGCTTTCTCCTGGCGTCACAATTTGGGTTCTGATTCAACAGATAATAAAACAAAAGTTTATGTGTTTTGCCACACCACAGGTATTTTTAAGTCCTCTTGTAGCTGTATTCGAGACTACAGGTGTCAGCCTAGGTTTTTGTTTTCAAAGCTTCTTTCTGCTTTAAAGCTTAAAGCTTAAGCAAATAACTTTAGACCATGAGCTTTTCAGATGGTGCTTTCTCTGGGGTTGCTGGTAACTGAGTTCTACCACGTGGCAGACAATAATCAAAGATGCTCAAGAATGATAAGAGTGGATTTCACATCTGGTTTTGTTCAGTTTCAAATGCATATTTTTCTCATTTACATAATAATAATAATAATAATAAAAATAAAAAAATTGGAGTATTTTTTTCTTAATACTATTTTCAGTGTTTCAAACCGTCCCCAGCACATGAACACCTCAGTGGCTTCTTATATTTGGCTGTTTTCTAACAACTTGACACCTGCACTGCTTTAAAATTGATTTACATTTCAACAACATGTATTTGCAAAATGTCTTGCAATTAACAAAAAGTGAGAAATACATCCTCTCTGTTTCAGCCTGCACTGATTGACAGTGCCGTGGATACGGAAGACAGAATATTTCCCAGCTGTCTTCTCAGTAGTTGCATTGCCTCTGCAAGGTTACTGGGAATAAATGTTCATTTATTTCAGCAAAGCCAGCAAATATAAGTTAAGGACATGCAAGAGGCAGGATCTGTGGAATAAAAAGGGCTATTTCCCTGGGTTCCCATTGTGCCTATAACTATACCATAACAGGATGAATGGTTTATGCTTATAAAGTTAGATCATAAGAATAAGTGCCTACCTGTGCTGAACGAAACACAAATTCCTATGGATGGAGCAACAGTCTGATACAGAGTTAGTGAGTGGAACTAGCCATCAGCTCAATTAAATCGTTTGAATTACAAACACAACTTCACAATAATAGGTTGATTAGTGATGAGCAAGTATATCAGGTTACGACATTGCATCTCAAAATATTCCCTTCTTGTTTCTTATGTGATGTGACTTAAAGCCTTGGGAAGAGATGGCTTTAAACATACCTTGGCAGTAAATTGTGTGTCACAGGAGGTCAATGAAGCATCTCGCTCTAAGCTTTCCTGTGGCAGGTAGCCATACTGTGCCTCCGCAGATTCCACAGCACAGTTTGCAGGAATTAGATGAGGGCTTGGAATACAACTGATCTCAGCATGTAATCCTCTGTTTTGATCTCAGCTGTTGAGCAATGTTATGTTTTGTTAATTGTATCTTTGTAAATACACCTTTGTAATTAAAATTAAGCATCAGCACTTAACCCCAGCATCCACAAGCACATACATCTTGAGGTCAGAATTCGTACAAGTTGCCAGAAATGAAAATTATAGAAAACCTGGTCTTCAGGACTTGCCGTATACATAGCTCAAAGAAATAAAATCATCACAGAATCATAGAATGGCCTGGGGTGGAAGAGACCTTAAAGATCATGTAGTTCCAATCCCCTTGCCATGGGCAGGGATACCTTTCACTCAGAGCACCATCCAACCTGGTCTCAAACACTTCCAGGGATTGGGGCATCCACATCTTCTCTGAGAAGAACTTCTGGGTTTTGTCTTTAACAACTGTGCAGGTTGAGAAGAGTAAAACTGGAGTATAAAGCAGTTGTGAAATCAAAT
This sequence comes from Rhabdornis inornatus, assembly GCA_013397075.1. Lineage (NCBI taxonomy): Eukaryota > Metazoa > Chordata > Aves > Passeriformes > Rhabdornithidae > Rhabdornis > Rhabdornis inornatus. The sequence continues at coordinate 104,588 of VWZS01005939.1, forward strand.
AGCAATCTTGATGAATAGCTTCCAGATTTCTCAGTTCTACCCATTATCTCACTGACTGTCTTAATGAGGTTTTCCACATGATCTTCCAAAGCCTTAAAAAAACCTCTTCAAGATGTTATAGTGAAAAATTTAAAGTCTGCCTAATTGAAATTCAGAATGGGGAAAAAAAAATGAAGTGTTCTTGCAAAAGAGATGGTTGTTCCAGTGTCTCCAGCCTAGATTTTGAAACATTCCCACAATTGTCCTAATTTTTCTCCTTTAGTGGAGAACTCAAGTTGCAATTGCTGATTCTAAATTTTTAAACATTTGCTCAAAATCTCTTTACCTGCTTTTCAAAGGTAGAAAGTGTCACCTCCTTTGCTCATTCTGCATCTTTACACATATTTGGAAAGTGTTTCACTCGTAAGATAATGAGCTTGCTCCCCTCACTTCCAATAAAAGTAGTTTCCTTTACAAACTCAAGCATGTACAAATGGTTAATCTTTTTCAGAAAAAGCTTGTAAGAAAGACAGTAAAGACCATTTCTTGACCATACATAGTGGGAAATATACATAAAGTGTCAAACTGTTTGGTACATAGGTAAATATGAAAAAAACCCAAAATATAATTGCTTGTATACGTGTGAGGCTTGGGCGGTATTTGTAGTGTGCATGTTGGATAGTGCAGCCAGAGGGAAGAAAGAGAAAAAAAAAGGCATAAGGAAAAAAGATAAGTGCTCTGAATGTACTTCCTAAATGATACCCTGTATTTTGGTTTTCAGAGGTCAGTCTTCTCTTCACATACCTCGGATTGTTTATGAAGATCCTGAAATTGATGGAAGAAATCTCTACAAATATTTTGCACAGTAAGGAATGAACTGATTTGAAACAGGGTTCAGCTTGTTCCTGTGCATTTTCAAGAGTACCTAAGTAAAGGCCAGAGCATTATTTCTTCTGTATTTTCTGTCAGTTCTTTGATCAGTTTTTTGATAAAATGGAAAATTTTAATAGTAACCAGGTCTTAAAACACAAGGTCTTTTTAAATTCACACTATGACAGAATTTTCAATTGTGCATTACCATATAAGCAAATGTATCAGACATTCTCTATTAAATAAGAAAGCTTTGGGCTGTAGATCATCCTGTGCGAAAGAAGAAGACATTTACAAAGCCAGTGTGGTTCTCCAGACCCCTAGAAAGGTGTTTTCTTAAGAAGGAATCTTTTAACTCCCAGTTTCTGCCAGGAGCAGAAGGGGAGCAAAGGGAAGCCTCGATTAACTTTTCATCATGTCCCCTACTGCAGGACTGCTCTGCTCCTTCCAGAAAGACACTGCAGGCCAGCAATGGACTCAAGATCTGAACCAACAGCTACCATATAAACATTCTTGACTTAGTCACATACACTTTGAATTGCATTCACTATTTTACGCAGCAGCTATTGGCCACTATGTCCACTTTAAATATAAAAAAATTGCCAAGTTTAATAACTTGAAGTCTATTATTGCTCCTTTATCAACAGTTTTAAAAGAACAAAGACGATGTTATCTTCTGCAATATGAAATTTAACTTAAAAGTCTCCCAAAGGCTAAGGGAAATTAATAGAGAACTGCAATACGCAAACTGCAAGAATGCCTAGGATGGAATTATTAATCTGTAGTTGAGGCATTATCACTTTCAAGATATCTCATAACGTATTGCAAAAAAGGAAACAATAAAATTAGATAAGTCCAAACCAGCTTATCACCTGATTATAGGATTGAATTTCAGGCTTTCAAGAAGTTACTAAAAAAAACACAACTCTTTCAAAAAAGTGACAGGTGAAAAATTAAGCTAGTTAGTGAAACATACACAAAACGTTGGGAACACACTCAAAACGGACTTCAATAATTGTCTTGTTTTGCAACTCCACTTTCTGCTTTGACTTAAGAATAACACTTAGTCCTACTGGTGAAACTTTCTCTGTTCCTCCTTTGCTATGACAGAGTTCTTTAATATTCAGACACAATTCTTAAACATGCAACTAACAGAACCAGAGTTCTAGAAAATAAGTATTAACTCCACTGAATTTAGTGGACTGCAGTTTTTCTGAACCATAATGATCTTTTACGCTCATCCTTGTCTTACTTTCATTCTCTCTTTTCAGACCTCTTAAAAGAGGTCTCCAGCAGGTGCCTCCAGCAGGTGTTCCAGAAGCTGTTGCTCATACAAAGACAGAGTAAGTAGTGATGTAAGTTGTGGAAAATTACTGTTGTAATGGGTAACATCTCACCAGAAAAAGATCAGGAAATTATTTAGCTGGTGACCACTATTTTTCATAAGGAAACAACAGGAAAAGCTTGTTAAGAGCTAAGGTGCTGTTCTCATTGAAAATTCTAGAGGAAACAGGTGATGGACTGTTTCAGAATTTGCTTGCAGTATATGAGTAGTGCTTTGTGAATAAAGGACGTGCCTTTAGTGTGTTAAGATTGAAACAGAGGCTTGAAACAGAAAGCTAGGTGTCTCTGAATTCTGGAAGAGATACCATAGCAAAGAAGATTCACTAGTAGAGCAATATTGTTGGAAAATCTTCTGATATTTTATTACAATCTCACTGATAGATGCAATGCTGCTCAGAGATGTAGAGCATCCATGATGTAGTCTAATGTGTTTTCAGCAGTATCAAATTTTGAGGTCACATAATTCAGTTCCTGGTACAGTCAGTAGAAATTGCATGTGCTTATATCAGAATTAAATTTTTATTCTGGAATTGTTGGAAAGAGAAACACATAAACTAAATTGAAGCAGCCCTACTTCATGTTAATTCAATGATTTTGTGTCCATTAAAGGCAATGCTTTAGAATGGATACATAGGGGAGATTTGTATGTAATAGTCATGAGGACTGAAACGAGAAAATGTCTGGATTATTTACTTAAGGAGGGTATTTCAGATTCAGTGTAGCCTCAGGCTGCTTTTGCTAAAGATAATGGAGTTAATGTCAATGGGAGTAATGTTAAGATAAACCAAAACACATTTAAGACTCCCACCTTTGACTGACGTGTTTCTCGTTTGCCTGCTTGGAGGTTTTTTTAATGAATGTGACTAATCTTCTTCCATCTTGCACCTGTTTTTAGGACAGAGTCGCATGTCCAGTCAGCTGCAGCAGACAGCCAGGTCTTTGGCCTCATGTTCCGAACTCTGGGGACCCAGACAGATTACAGGGATGGTGAAGCACAGACAGATCCCTATTCCCCTGAATATATAGTTCGCAGTGGCTCAGTCCCTGAAATTCTGACAATTGCTACGCTCACTTGGGGTGAGTTGTGAAAGTAAGATAGATTATAATAATCATGTTGCATCTTTAGCAGGAAGTTCTTTTCTTTTCAATGTCAAGCTTCAAGTCTCTTGCCAGCTTTGGCGGTCCTTTTTTGCGTGCATTTGGGGCAATTTTTTTGTCTGTTTCTAAAGTAAGTGTGATATTTCCCTACTTTATGATGCTGTTCTGGGGCGTATCATGAAGAGTTTTGAAGACAATTCAAAAAGTCGTGTTTCATAAATGTGAACTAGGAACAATTTTTCCATTTACCCACTGTTCTTCAGCTGCTCTGAGTTGAACATTGTTTAAAAAAAACAGTATTAAGACTGCTGCCCTGGAATATACCTGTGATCCTCATCTCCCAGTGTCACACCTGTAATGATGATGGACACTGCACATGCCGAAGAAAGTGCTCATTATCAGAAAGCATCTTCCTAAAAAAGCTTTTCTCCCTTTGCAGCCTGCAGTAGAAGAACAAAATGCCAGTTCTAATGTGCACTGAACTGTAGCCACTGCCGGTCCTACTGTGCCTCATACTGTAGAATCTCACTGGCCTTAGAAGTATTTCCTTCTGGCTTTTGACAGTTCTGCTTGTGTTCAACACATGGGCCTGTGCCCATCCAGCCCTGTCATACCGTTTGGTGGTGGCTATTTCTAGGATTTGCCAATCTCCTAAAGAGCTAATGCTTCTTGTCCCTGAAAGGTCGAGGGCTGCCAGCAGGACAAGCTGAGATGGAGATTATTGACCGCATCCGGGAAAAACGCGCTTGGGAAACAGCACTGCCGCCCATGGACAGTCCGTCAAATGTTGCAAAGAGATTGAAGATGATGGAGGCTATGGAAAGGAAGGAGTGGGCCTATAGAGAAGAGGAAATAGATAAGTAGGAGTCCAGTTATACTCTTTTATTTCTTTTAATTACTGGCTGAATAGAGGAGGAGCAAGAAGGTTTAGGGGACTGACTAAAGGGTACAATGAGCCTTCTATTTCTGTGAAAATACCCTGATTTTGGGAAGGGGTGTTTTTCTTAAATTTAATCTACAGGTCTGCTACCACAATACATTTAACCAGTGCTTAACTCCCTTTTTAAAATGAAAGACTGAATATGAGATATGCAATATGAGCTATTTGTAAAGGTGTGTAGGATTTGGCGGTGTCGGCATAGTACAGAACACTGCAGAGTACACTCAATACTGCCTGACCTTTTTTTTCCTTGCAGGTTGCAGAAGGTTCAAATGGAAGTCTTTAGGAAGCTGCTGCAGAGGCGAGAGGAGAATCAGAATGAGCTGGATGCCATGCGCTTGCACAACCACTGGCAAAATCATCAGAAGGCTAAAGAAGAGAAAATAAGAAAGATTCAGCGTGACTGTGCATTGAGTAAGTCTGACAGACAGGAAGAGAGGAGTATGAGATAGTTTCCAGACAAGCCATTTCTATTTTCACAAGGTTACCATCTATTCAAAACAAAATAGGTTGCATCCACAATATCAATGTGCATGGCCAGCATTTGGTCTGTCATGTTTTAATTTTATCTAGCAAAAGCTCTTGTGAATTTACAAAGATACAGCTTTTATAGAGCTTTTTGTGTGAACCGTTTCACATTTGTATTTCCTTTCCAGTGCTTAGGAAGCTGATAGCTAAGAGGAAGAATTGGATGGGAAAGCTAGAGAGACGAGATATCATCAAAGAGTATAGTGACTTTTCATCACAAACATACGCTCCTTTGTCTCGAATTGATTTTTTCCCAGACAACAATTTTGACTACTATGTGGTAAAAAACTTCTATCTTAACACGGTTGCAGGTAAGGCATTTTGGAAGACTTAGTTGTGGGAAATACTTGATATTAACAAAATCCCAAGTTTCTCCCCCCATCACTCCACTACTTAATCACTGTTTGTATTAAAATCCTTGTACGTATTATAATCTTTCTTCATATTATAATCTTAGGATTGTGTGAACTGGAAAAATCTGTCCAGCGTTCTGTTTCCCAGCTCAAGATAAAAGCTCCAAAACCTAAATGCACTATCACTAAGACTGGCTATATTAGAAGGTCAGGAAGACTAGAGGCAGTCCTGGCACAGGTTCACCAGGTATGAAGCTGCATCCAGCAGCATGTCAGTTCCTCTTAGATTTGAACTGCTCATAAATTCAATTGAGAAGATGTGTAAGCTTCTTCCCAATTTCCAGTGTGGAATTCTTATTCTGTAAAACAGCTTCTAGGACAGAATGGATCAAACATGCAGACTGTTTTAGGTTTGACCAGTGCTGCTCTGATACTCAGCCCATCAGTACTCTCACTCCTGCTTCTGCTCCAAACCTATAGAAAACAAGCACAATCAAATCTGTCTTCCTACAGATCAGGTATTTTGATTGGAGCATATTATGTCAGTTTGAAATTCTCACCCTTTTCTCATTCTTGTTGCTCCATATTATAATACACTACTGGCTACACTGTCAAAGCTTCCAATAATTAAAAAAGCGAATCTGGATTAATATTCTAAAAATTTTGTACATAATTTAAAAAGTACATTTTAAGTACATATTGCAAAAACATCTGCAGCAAAGCATGATTAAAATGACCCCACTCATAAATTCAGGTCACTATGGTGGATGGATATCACTGTTGATCCCTAAGAACAGTATCTGATTAATAAACATGCTAATAGCATTTTGCATATCTTAATTTATCACAACTGTTCATGCAGATGAGGTGTCCATATATGCAATTAACCACCAAGGAAAGAATACCTCATTTGCATCTGCGATCACAGTATTTGTAAATTACATGTACTTTTAAGTACACTTCTTGTGATGCTGTTGAAGGTTACCTTCATGTAAAATCAGCAATATTCTTGGCTGGCTGCTGTATCTTTAGAAAATAGTGACTCTAATTTGTAAAGCTTGGCAACTTTCACTTACATTTATATATATTTTATATATATTTTTTATATATTTTATATATATATATGTATGTATGTAAATATGTATGTATGTATAGCTCTTTTGGTTTAGTGCAATGTAATAATAATTTCAAAGCAGACGGTAACCTGCTGCTGCTGAGTTCTGTTTAAAAGGCTTTCAGTAATAAAGTATTTTTTCTCCTCCACCTAGAAACCTCTCTCCTTTCCTGGAGCAATTCGTTATCCTAACCTGAAAGATCAGATCTTACATGTGAGAAGGGTTTTTTTACAATGACTACTGGCGTTTCAAAACTTCATTAATTTCACAATTGAATTCTGTGCAAATGCCACCAGTTTCCTGTTACTGGAGAGATAAATTCAGTATTGAACCTTTTTCTAAAGTTTTTCTTTTGATTTCCCTCCCTGGAAATACTGTATTTGAACATTTGAAAGAGACAGAGAGTGGAAAAAGGAAGAGGGATACTTTCCCTTGCTGGAATATCATGTTTCAATAATAAAAACTAAAGATCCAACCCATACAGTAGTAGGCTTATAGTTTGGAAGGAGCTTTAAATGAATATACTCCCTTCCCTTTCTTTGCAAGCCAAAGTGTGATGTCCTGCAGCAGGCAGGCATTGTCATGCAGTTGGAAATGCTTATCTGAATATCTAGTTCTAAGGTGCTGGTGGTGGGAAATTGGCAGGACTTGGGCTTTTTAAACAGTTTGCAAATGTCTTGAAAAAAGCTGAAGTTATGGTAGCACTTCCACTCTAGTCTGTGACAAAGTGTGGCATCTGCCACCAATCAGCTGCAAGCAAGATAAACCCACACTTAATGTGCTTTTACATTTTCCTGGTAGAAAGAAGTTTTTCGACAAGACAGTTTCTCTTTTGCCCCCAGTCCACCTGTACAGTTGCTGTGGGTGCCACTGGGCTGCTGGGCAGTTGTAGATGAGCAGAGAAGAGTTCCAAAACATACTCTGCTTGAAAAGAGTAATTTGGTTCAATCTTGTGTAGTAAGAGCCTATCATACAAAGACATTTCACTGTCACAGAAAAGTGACAGTACCTTCTGCAAGTGACCCCTTCATAAAATCTCCTGACTGCATAACATTTCTAAACCACAGCAACAAGCATTACCTAGCATTAAAGGCAAAGAGTTATAGCATTCTTAGAAAACTATTTATTTGAGAATTAGAGATGAAGTTCATACTCATTTTAATTTTAGGTGACTCACAAGTGCTGATGACTTACTAGTAAATACAGTAAAATAACTCCTGCTTCCTTCTTACATATGATTTTGGCATCCCATTGATGTCTTTTGACCAACTAATATCCTCACCTACTGACCATACTCAGTTTTTCAGTTGATGTGCAAGAAGAAATAGAAGCCACAAGCCTGCAAGGCTTTCAGCTCCCTGTAGTCAGTGTGGTCAGCAACAGTCAGCATCTAGAGGACTGGCCTTGTTATATTGTTCTGTCTACCCATGTTCTTACTAAATTGGATGTCTTTTGCAGGCACTACTGGAGAAGAAGGATAAAGTCAAGGAGCCAAAGAAGCCTCCCCCTGTCCATGAAAAAGTAGAAAGCCCTGTTCCTAAGCCACCCACTTTAATCCTGGAAAAACCATCAATTGTAAGTGAGCTGGTTTTAGCACTTTTTCCCCTGCTGATCCCTGGTCATTTCCTACACAGTTGTTAAAGGAATGCCCAGGGAAAGAAAGAAGGGAGCTTTATCTTTTTTGTGTGCATCCATGTTAAAAATAGCCATCATTATTTCTTGAGACTCTCTTGGTTTCTATTCTGTAAGGATACTAGCAGCCAAAGATTTTAAAAGAATTTACAGTATCTATTGGCCAAAACCTTAAGTGAACTTTATTTTATAAAGACATAAATTAGTAGACATGTTATTCCCTTGTTCCTGGAGAAGAAAAAGGCATAATCATCATCTTCATTATTATTATTATTATCATTGTTATTATTATTATCATTGTTATTCAGTAGCTTCCAACCTTCTGATCTGACAACACTGTCATAATCCAGTGAGGCAATTTAGTTTAGACTTGTTGAAGTCAGAGAGACATTGGCTGCGTAGCACTGAGCATGCACTTCATTCATTTTCTGGAGTGAAGCTCTTGTCATCATTCAGGATGCAGTGTTTGATGAGCATGCACCAGTTCACAGATAATGATTCTCCTGCAGAGGTTGAAACAGCAGTAATGATGTGTCATGGGGGCTGTGATATGCTGTAGGAAAAAGTTGCTTTTTAGGGGAGTTGAACTTCCTTTCCTTTCTTAAAGTAACATACTTTAGAGCTGGTTGCCTCAGTGGACTGTTTTGTCTTCTTACTAACACCATTTTCATGATGTACTAAGAATCAGACAGAATTACAATTTAAATTTGTGAATTTAAGAGTCACACAACCATGAAAGTGAAGAGAGGAAGTCATTAAATCATCTGTGCTGCTGTGTTCCTTTGTGCAGTATGATATTCCATGTTTTATGCAGTCTGTTTTAAGATGACTGGAACAAGAATTTCCTATTTCCTTGGGGAAAGCTTTCTACAGCTTTACCAATTTCTGTGCATTAGATACTGTATTGCAGTGGTGGGTTTACACTGTTTAGGTTTACCAGTTTGGCAGATTTTTCAGTACTTTGAGGTAACATGTAAAGAAATCAGAAAAAATTTTTTACCACTTGTAGACATTCTTAAGTGTGTTTACAGATTATAATTGGGGTTTTTTTTTAAGAATTCCAATACAGTAGAATTCCATCTTCATTAATTTTGTCAACATTTGGTTTATTTTCAAGAATTTTTATGTGTGAGTGCATAAAAGATGGAGCTCTCCAGTGAAGCTCCATCTGTAAAATCAGGCCACTTGAGCCACTGAAAAGCAGCACTAACATCTCCTGCCTTGCCAAATCCAAGTGAAGTTTCTCCTACCAGGTGGCTGTGAGGGGCAGCGAAGACAAGGCTCTTGCCTGTTGTTAATGCTTCTCTTCCTGCCACACGCCCATATGAGTACCAACTGCTAAGTGCTTCCTTCTGGAACTGAAGGTCTTGGAAAGAAACTGTGCCAGAAGAAAGTGGAGAGAATGGAGGCACTGCTGCAAGCATCCTCGGTATCTCTCTCCCAGTCATTTCTAATGGCCTTAATAATCACAACAAGCTCACAGAGCACTTCTGAATTCCTTTATTACTTTATGACTTTCTTCCAGCCCCCTCTAGTTTGCAGCCCTCTCCTAGATTCTTCTATATCCTTAATTTTCCTTTTTTTTCTGCAGGGCATGACAAGCTTTTCATCTCCCCTCATTCTTTCCTGCTGGTCTGTAGCAGGCAGATGGACAAGCTGGTGATTACACTTGCTAAGGCATCATTTGCAGCATTCAAAAACAGAAGCACAGAAAAATGCTCGTCATAAAACTTCAAACCTAATCTCAGTTAATATCACACCAAGCAGTTTGGCTTACCAGTATGTGTTCTATCACCATCTCCAAAACTGTCCTGAGGGGTTTTCACACTGTAGCCAGTTGATGTGGTAGAGTTTAGTTGTCTTGGACTGGAAATTAATCCCTTCTTTCCAGAGAAGAAGAACATACCAAATCACAAGTCCTCCCACTAGTTCTGCATTGCTCCTCCTGGGTGCTGGTGTGGAAAGGCAGGAATGCTTCCTTTTGCATTTGGAAAACTCAATTCAACACCTAAGTAAAAACAGATTAAGATTCAAGCCCACGCAGCTTCTGTCATCCCACACTCTTCCCTGTTTTTCCAGCACTTCTGAAATACCACATGTCAATGCAGACCTCATAGGTTCTTTATTAAAAAAATATGCTTCTAATTTTAAGATTTCTTTTTATCTTTCCCAGGCACCCAGTAGCTTTTTCTACTGTCAACTCCAAACTAGAAAAGCCCTCACCTAGAGAAAATGCTGCCATCTGTGCTTCATCTACTTCCTCTATTTAAAATAAGCCCTTTTTTTTTTACCTTCTGTGGTCATGTTCCCTTTCCCACCATTCCCTGTCATTCTTCCAAGTTGGTATCAATCACACAATGCTATACCAGTAAAGTTCTCAAAGAGACAAATCACAATGGACTGTGGTTAATTTTACTTCCAAACTATCACTTTCTGAGTGTTAAATCTACTGAGTTACTCTGATAAATATCAACACTGGAATAAGTATCAAAAGAAAAATTGTATATGTTCCCTTTTAATTTAAAACCCTTTTTCAGGGTTAACAGCTCTCTTGGACGTATTCTGTCCTCTTAGTGTCTTGACCTGTTAAATTAATGTAGCTGATGTTCATTTTGCAAACTTAGATTCAGTCAAGCTACAAATAGTACTTAAAATCCATACAGTAATTTTCTACAACAACATCTCCTTATCATTAGGTTCTCATCTCTAAAGACCCCCTAAAATCTCAAATGGAATCTAATTATACAACCTTTCTTCCCCGTCCCTTGTAAAACATGGAAGTATGTGTTATTCTGACTCACCTTCCTTTCCCTGGAAATTAAAAGAATGGTATTCAGAAACAACCAAAAAAAGACAGGATCTGAGTTAGACTGTTTAATAGTTAGACAGATAATCTACAGAAATCTCAGTCTCCAAAGAAATGCTTAATAATTGTATGGGTATTTGTTATGTTTTGGCAGGAGGAAGAGGAAATAGACCTGGCAGTGATCTGTCTGCAGAAGTTGCTCCGAGGCAGGGCTCTTCAGAACATGGTATTCTGTCTCTTTGTTCATGTCAGTTTTCAGAATGATGGTGAGAATGACTGATTGCAAAGAGTGTTAGCTGTCTTTCTTCCCCAGCACTAATCAGGGGTGGTGGGGCTCTTCATAGCAGAATTACTCAAATGGCAAATTCTAGACTAGATCTGGACCATGAATACATTTTTTCCATGAGTATGCCAAGGTCCCAGGCACAAAAAACCTCCCACATCCCAGCAGGACAGCTTGTATTTCATACCATCTTTCTGGTTTCCGCTGGTGGTGAGCTGGACCCCAGATGAGGAGCAACTGAAGCCTACCACTGTGATGTGCAGGACCCATCATTCTGCTTTCAGGGGAGCAGAAGGGAGTCTAACTCAAAATTAATTCACTAGCCATGCCTCTTGGGCTTTATATTAAGCAAGTCTGTCACTTGTGATCAGACCAGTTCTGAAGGTTTGTTTTCATGTCCACAAAGAGTATAATTGGTACTCTGTCTTGCAGTAACTATTTTATGTTTTGAAGTGTTCCCATGCAGGACCCTGAGCTTTAGCAAACAATTGTGAAAGTGGCTTGAGGTGGAATAAAGACTTCCCAAGTTGTGTGATGATCTATGAGAAGGATGGTTGAGGCCACTGAAGGACTGTTGACTTTCAGAGCATGAAATGTCCCACCATTTTAGGAATCTTCTTCCAGCTACTGCTGGATCAAAACTACGATAGTGAGTGGGAGAATGACACAAGCAGGTTAAGTGTTCTTTTGTTGCTCTTGGAAGTCCTGTTGGAAGAAAATGGGATTGAAAGTAAAACAGTGTCAGGGAGGGCTGAGCACATAACCCCATAATAGGGATGGCAGCAGTTTCAGCAATCTCCCCACCAATTTATGGCTTTGGGCTGTTGCTGGGCTCCCTCAAAATGAAGGTTTAGGACAGGAGATGCTGAAACACTGTGAAGCTTTGACATTGAGGCTGGTATAACAGGGTATGCAGAATACTACTACCTTTTTGACATAGGTGGTGTTGTTCCACATTCCAGTGGTTTGAGTAAAGCAAAACCAAATAATAATAATAATTAAAAAAAAAAAAAAAAAAAAAAAAAAAAAAAAAAAGAAGAAGAAGAAGTAGCAGATTTACCTGACAGCTGTAGTGTTTGCCTAAATGCAACCGCAAATCCGTTACAGAGAACTAGCTGACCTTGCAACTTGGAGAAAATGGGTTTGCTCTTCTGGCAAAAACATGTTGTTCTATATTCTCCATTTAATATGCTCAGTTGTTTACTTTTATTTTAAAGATGTTTGAAGGGAAGGAGAAGCGCCTGGATCTGATCCAAGAGCTGCGCACCACTCATGCGCTACAGGAGGATGGACAGCTGCTCTTGAAGGCACAGAAGCAAATGACACTGTCTTTACAGCGACAGCGTGACTCACAAATGCACCAGGTTAGCTTGCATAGGTGGGAAATTTGATTCCTGAAGCTCTGTCCTGACCAGACACTCTGTGCTTGCAGTACCACAACATTTTCACATTTAATTTTTTATGTTTTCTATTATCCACAGCACAGAAGGCATCCCAATAGCAATAAAGCTCTCCTAGCACCGGCCAAGCACTGAATGCCTGAGGGGCTAAAATTGCTCTCTCAGTGCTCTGGAGGCTCTGGGGAATCTCAGAAACAGACTGAGGCACCCTGACCACAGCTGCTATGCAGGCTGTGTTTGCTTTGTTTTCAGACAGAGCACTTATTTATATTTACAGAGATTTGAACAAACTGCAGTGTCAGATGACCCTCAGTTTTCCCTCATTTCAATCCACTTGACTGGTACTATGACCTGGTATCACAGTACGTGCTTGTCACTCACATCTGTCAGATGTTTTCCTGAGTGTTTGTTACTGCTCTGTCGTTTCCCTGTCCCTTTTCTAGCTTGGCACACTCTCAGGCTCCTCCTCACACATAAAACCTCACAAAGGAAGTCAAAGCAAACTTACTTACTTTGTAAATCCTACTGGGCTCAAGACTTCTATAACCTTAGCAATGGTGACACATTGAGGTGATTTGCCAAAATATTGGTCTACTACTGATACTCAACTGTAACAGACAAAAAGACTCTCTAACAATTTGAAGTTAGAAAGTGTATGTTTAGTCAGCGCTGGGCAGCAGTGTGGGGTCATGCCCTAATAGGCACTGCAAAATTACAGGTGATCACAGAATCTATTTATTGACAAAAACTTCAAACAAATACACAATCATAATACCAGCCCCTCCCGTCCTCCGCTTCCTATGGTAATTAGCTTGAATAGCTAATTAAGCATGTGTGGCTGGCTTTTTGAATTAAGTCTGGGGTCGTTTTTGTGGGGAGGGGTCTTAAAAAGAGGAAATAAGGAGAGTCTTCCTCACCCTGAATTCTTGATTTCTTTTATCGATGACAATACAAATGGCTTCTGGGAGAAGTCCAGTTTTTCGAAGAATAAGTTTCTGGTTGCAATTGTTTGTGCTTCTTTGGATCTGCATGCTAGTCTCATCTTTTCCCATTGCAAGCCCAGCTGAGCAAACATAAAATGACAGACAATCAATTATTTAAGTTTCGGATAACTATCTCAAGCCCAGTTTTCTTCTAACTTCTTACTTTTAATTATTTTCACCAAGGCCTATCTATCCATTTGCTTTTTAGTTATCTCTAGTAAATAACTAGCTTTTAACTAAAATCCTGATTTCTCTAAGATTAGTGTTTCAGAGGCATCTGCCACTGTATGCAGAGCAAAGAAATTTTGGGCTCTATTCTCTGCCAAGGATCTAGTGGGAGCCAGGGATGCAGATTCCCATCCTGTTTCATACAATGCCACAAACTTCCAGAGCAAAGTGAATTAAATGGCAGATGCTTGTTGGGAGTGGATCATAAAGAAATTTTGTCCAGAGTTCACTACATTTCAGAGAATACAGTATCTATCACATTCCTGCAACTTTTCTTGTAGTTTTTACTACTCTGCTGTTTTTTCAATGACCAGCTGTGAGGCAATTTGGCAGCTTCCATATTACAATAACAGCATCCACTGGGCAGTTTATCTGGCGGACGTGAACCCAAGACCACTGTTTCCTGCTGGTTGGGCAGCAACAAAATTTCCCCCTAGATCTCAGTAAAAATTGAACCAGGTGACTGTGTTTTATCATTTACCGTTTAGCATTTTCATATACTACCTCATGCACAGGAAGCCCAGGTATGGAATGCAGGAATACAGAATATTTCTACTGAGGAATTAAGAGAAAAATAAAAGCCTTAGGGATTAGAAACTTGCAGTGCTCCATTTCTTCTGGAAGCCCAGGTAAGAGTGAAGGAGAAAGCAGTTCAAACACCATAATGACATTCATAGAGAAGGAGAGAGAGCAAATGGTAAAGATACTGACCTCTGATCTCAGAATTTCCTTTTTGGAGAGCCACTATCCCCCTCTACTGGTATTAGCCTCCTCTACTCTCACTTTTTTTTTTTGTTTTTACTGTCTCTGAAAACCTGAGCCTTGGACCGTGAACCTTCAAACATGTTGAACTTCAAAACTCTCTGGAATGCATGTCCAGGAGTTTTCTATGTGTGTGGCTATTTCAGAAAGTCACTGATGACTCTCAGTTCTATAGGATTTGGTGGTCACAGGATTTTTTCAGGTTTTTGACCATTTCAGCATAAAAGAAATGCTTCCTGCTGAAAGACAGTGGAAACTCCACATAAAACGGTCAAAGATGAGGAGTTGAAAAATTTTTAACTCATATATAACAAAAATCTAACACAAGAGTGTTCCTGAATTGTTTTCTTCTATTTCATACTAGTTTTATATACAGCACCTGGAGCAATGAAGAGGAGGGAGGACTTTAGTCCCATGTTATCCATCACCATCTTCCATCTGAAACATCTATGGGCTAAGTGCTGTCACTTCTAGATGTGTGCAACACTGACAATCTTGCTTCCTTTGAAACACTGCCTGGGCAAGTGGCACAGCTGATTTATTATTAATTGCCTGGGATATTTCAGTTTCACTTCAACTTCTATGTTTAGGTCTATTCTGTAATTGCCTGCTTATTTCAACAGAACACAGTATCCCAGCCAGTTCCAGACATTCCCTCCTGCCAAGGCCTGTGGCTTCAGAGTCCATTCTGGAGATAATGAGCTCCCCATAGATCTTGTCTCTTTCCGTAGTGAAGTCACACATACCCAGCTCATAAAACAGGATGTGCTTGGAATAAGGAGTAAATGGCACAGTAATGCTGAACACCTGGAATCTTGTCTCAACTCTGTCACAGACTTTCTGATTTTCCATTACCTGGAATTTTGAGGTCTCATTTGCACTTCTGAAAACTTAATATAATTACTGTCAGTTTGAATTTGTCAGTGGTTAGTAACTTGTACAATTTTAGGTTCAATGCCTGAAGCTGCAGGTACTCATGGTTGCACTGTGCAGAAACCAGTCATGGCATGTAACACATGAAGAGTGCTGGGACTGTCCCATGGCTGGTCTGAGTGGATGCTGCAGAGCTGTCTCACATGCGTGTGGTAGTCCTGGGGTTTGTAACACGATTCTTTGCATTTCTCTTTTGAAAGCTGTCAGCACTGGAAAGAGACTTGGCCACAGTAGAAGGAAGGACACTGGTGAACATGCTTGATTTTCTGTCCAAAGAGCTGGTGAGACTGCAAGAAGAACAGAAGATCCATGCTTTGATCATGCTGGCTGAGAGGCAGAGGCGGATGCAGGAAGCAGAGGAGAGTGGACGGCGGCAGCTGGAAGACAGCTGGCGGCAGGAGGAAGATGAGCTTTTCAGACAGGCAGGAGAGGGAGACTGATGGGACTGAGGCAGTTTGTAGGAGCTACCTCTTTGTGGAAAGGTTAAGATGGATGGGAGCTTCAGCATTGAGTTTGGTGATGGCTAGTTTTAAAATTGAAGGGGAAAGCTTCCTGAAGAGAGGGTGATTCCTTCCTGAGAGAGTCATGCACATTAAACTAAGGATGATCTGAATACCCCTACAGACAGTCCTGTTAGGCCTGTCATGAGTGGATGTAGGTTTCTAAATTTCTCCAATAAACACCTATGGGTAACAGATCTACCTAGATCATCTCTAGGGATAATGTTTTGTCAGCACTTGTTCTGCCCAGCAGAACTATTAGGTGCTTTTCCAGGAAGGATGCCTTTAAGCAAGAGTTTGGAAAGATTTTGGCCCCCTTTGGGCCCAAGTGGACTGCAAATAACAAGAAGTACGACATTTATTTTGAAGTAACAATAATACATAAAATAACCTTGAAATCAAGAAGAAAATACTGAATTACCATATTCCATAACTGTTCTATAGTCCTGTTCCTATTTCCTAGCTCTTGACTGCATAAAACATATTTCTTCCCATTGAAAGACATGAGTGGGAGCCTAATTGATTAAACCAATAATTTTCAAACTTTGTGGGAGGTGGGTAATAGCAAAAGGGTCTGGCATCATGTTTTTTTTTTTAAGTTTATTTTAGCTTCTTATCTTTTCTGTATTTCTGAGTGGTAAGCAGGTAAGGCCAAGGTGCCATAAGCTTATGCCCTTCAGATTAGCAGAAGGAAAACACACATTTCTACAATCTCAGCTCTGCAACCATTATAAGGAAACCAATAATTTTATCTTGGTTTTTGACTGGCTTGATGGAACTTTATCCTTCAGAGTTTGCTTGAATGAAAGCTGATTTATTTACTGAAGTCAATACCCATGGTTATTACTTGGCAATTGTTGCTCAGGGGACTGTGAGAACTGAGGGAGCAACTGCCATTGCATTCACAGGACTAACCTGCTGCACCAGAATTGGTGAATTGTGAATTGGTTTTCTTTCACCTGTGCTTTTTCAATCAGTTCTCAGAAAGAATTACTAGAAAATGAGTTTTTACAGACAGCATTTCTGAAAAGAATCTCAGGTTGGCCTGCCTGAAATAAAGAGTCTTGGGAAAATCTTGTGAAAATGGTTCTCTGGAAATCTCCCACTATGCTCCTGACACAGCAAGAGACAGAGGAACAATATCTTGGTATTTTGTTCTAGGTGCTGAATGTTCAGGACAGAGCTATTGACACCTACTTGGAAGACATTATCCTGAGTAGCATGGAGAGGACAGCTGAAGAGCAAGCCAGGGAAGAGGTGCAGCAAAGGGCTGTAGAAATCAATGAGATTGCTTACGAAATGGAAAGTCGGTAAGTTATTGAACAGCACATGATGGGATGTTGACAGCAGTCATGCCTGACCATGTGCATCTGTGGCTGTGTGCATCATCCAAACCATGGGAAGAGCAGAGCAATGCTGTTTGTGGTTGCTTCATTAGTATGGCTGCTGTATGGGAACCACGTTGTTCCTACCTGCTATACACCTATAAATCCATCAGAGCCTTATTTCCATACGTGTGCCAGGTTCCCTTTGCAAATCACTTGTGTGGTCTGTGAATCACCCTTTTTAGATTTCTCCACACTAGTGTGAGGCTGTGACTGAGCTTTAAGTGAATCTGTGAACTGCCTAAAGCAATACCCATTCATACCAATCTTTTCGTTTATTTACACTACTACAGAAAATCCATTTGAAAGACATCCTAAAAGATACAGCTATGCACAGCCTTTCATTCTGGGGTGGCTGTTCTTTAAGGAACTGCCAATTTCCGTGGAGGTCACTCATATTGATGGCTGCCTGACAAGGCACTTTGAGTAAAGTTGTTGAGAACACCACAGTCTATTTGGCTGGGGCATCAGCAGTGAATACTTTTTAGGACCTGCTAAACCCCTGGTTCAGTTTCTATGCTCTTCTTTTGGAATTGACCCATAAAAATCCCAATGACACAGTGACTCTCCTATGGTACAACAGCTGTGTATTTTGTGTCTAGATGAATACAAGCAGAATGTTGGAATCCTTGGGGAAATGAAGCATAGATAATGCATGCAGTCCCTGGGCCAACTGGGAACCCACCAAACACTGGCATGGAAAAGACCATGGGGGCCAGCCAAGTGCAGAGTCACAAAAGGGAAGAATTTAGCAAACTCAGCAATGGACCAAAGACTAAATTGACAAAGACACAAATCCTTAGCAATATCTGCGTGTCTAACTCATTTTGTCATCAGAGAGAACTGAGCTTGTCAGTACTTTGAGGATAAGGAATGTAGGTGATCCTGCTTTCCAATGCACTCTTGAACACATTGGCAGTGCAAAGGGGGATAGTCACACTGTCAGGTATTTGTAGGATGAAGAGAGACCCAGCTGACAACTGCTGCCATGACAATACACTCCCTTGGAAAGAGTGAGGATATTTACAAGGGAGACCTATTTTTGCAGAGGTGGTCTGGAGAGAAAATTAAAATACTAATACCATTGTGCATCTGTCCTGTAGTCAAACTCGCCTACAGTCAGAAGAGATTGTAGCAGAGCTGGTTTATAATTTCCTGATCCCAGAAGCTGAGAAAAGCTTTGTGAGAGAAAGAGGTAAGGAGTCCAGTAACTTCATTTTCTTTGTGAACTGGTTCACTCTCCTTATTCTAGCTCCCTAAAAGGAATGACGCAGCCAAGAATTGTCTCAGTTCCCTGAGATTCCTTTTTGGCAGGTACAAAGTTAAGCTCTTTCACCCTTTTTTCACCAGTTTCTCATGAGCATTAGTCTCTTTAAATGGTGACTGAAATTCAGACCTGCTGTAAGATCCGGCTTGTACTTTTGCCAAGAAACGTTGGATCAAATAAGCCTTGAGGTACCTTCCAACCTGGTTTGCTATGATAAATGCGGAGTATCTGCAACAATAAAACTGTATGAAAAGAAGCAGCCCATTTTACATTCAGAAACAAACTGGTAAAAATCTTTAAGTAGCATAGCTGTGAATTGTGTTGTTATATGGCCATTTCTAAAACTGCAGAAGACTTTAACAAGCAAATTACTTAAACATATGTCATATATGGAAGGAAGGTTATACACTTTCCTATGCTTCCCTCTCCTCCCCAGCTGGCTGAGAGCAAGAGGTAAAGTTTTAAGGTTGGTTGTAGTGGCATCATGTTGTAAGGAGATAACCTCACAGTTGTAAAGGATGTTTAACAGAAATGGAATGGCATCTGTCAAAATACAGAGGAGAAGGCACTGGAAACCTGTGGATTACATTGAGTAATGTCATGAATAAGTAGCTGTTCCTAACTGGGATGTTTCCACTGACTAGCACAGGTGGAAGACTGTGACTAAACCAGTCACCCACAGAAAGTGAATGTGACCTAAGCAAAGCAATCACATCACAGTAGAGCTTGAAGGGGTCCTTGCCCAGTGCACTTTTCTGCCTTGAAAGCAAGGCACTTAGTTCATTGCCTCTTTTATTGCTTTGTGAATGAAAACACAAACCCTGAGTACGCATTTTGTGGTCTCTGAATTGTGCAAACTTTCTTCTTCCTGGCTTCTGTCTTGCCACAGCAGCAGGACCTGTTCTGCATATGGCAGTTCTGCTTAAGCTTAAATCAGCTCCCTTCACTCCTGCACTGCTTCTGCCAGCTTTCCAGAGCAGGTGATGTAATTGTAGTCAGTGGAGCCTGCAGCTCAGGCACTAATACACACAGGTTAGCCTGTCTCAGAGCAGAAGGAAGACCTGGAGATGGCTTAGGATTCTGGACATACTGAGGACATACATAAAGGCTCAAAATATGTACTGGGCTTAAATGCAGCAGCAGCTAATGAACAAAGCACCTTAGAAGCACTCCCAAACAACAGTAGAAAAAAGAATTCCGAATCGTTGATAGCTGCAGTGAGTTTGCCTGGAAAGCAGAGCTAGACACAATTAAAAATTAAAGTGGATGCTGGTGGAATAGAGCAGTAGGCAATTAAGTAAGAGAGCTCGTTCAAATGTGATCAGGAGAAATTTGTCACAATCTTCTTGTGATGGCAGAAATCAAATGTCAGGAAGAGACCTGGCTAATACTCTCTTCTGCTATTGCTGCATGGGGTGGAGGGGGCTCCATTCACTTAAGACAGTTGAATTCTGCCAGATGTACACTCTGATGAACATACCCTGCTGTAAACCTCCTGCACAGTGATATGTTCAGGGAAGCAGAATCATTAACTGTTCCATGGAAATCCAAAGGAAATAGTATCAAAGAATGGCATTAGATCTCATAAACACTTTAGTGTCTTGCATTTCTGTGGTGACTTTTAAAGCCTTCCCTATAGTGAGCCAAATTACTCATTATGAAACTCTGTTTTAGCAACCTGGCCCATGCTTGAACATTCACCTTCCTTGAAACTATCAGGAAGTGATCTAAGAGCACAGTTATCTGCCCTGTCAAAGGAGCAAATACATTTGTAGAACAAAGATTTGAGGGCCTGTAGGTTCAGTCTTTGCCTATACTTTAGCTTCCCCTTAAATACCTCTGTTTTCCCATTACCTAGTTTGGGATTTTTTTCCTCCTCATTTTGTTGTATTTTGATGCATAAAAGCAGGGATTATCCAATACTGGCTCATGCTGAAAAACCTCTGCACCTCAATTCTGAACCCTGCCTCAGTGGAAGTAGAAGTCACTGTACTGATATGAAAAACCTCGCTTGGAAAAGGACAGTCACTCACCAATTTCAGCATGCTGTCCTTTAGGTGGAATTCACTGTGGATGGAAAAAGGGACTGCCGCAATTCCAGGGGAGTATTCCCAGTATCGTTGATGCAGTTCATGCAAACACGATTGAAGACAAAATGCCTTGGGTAGAGAAACCTCTCCTGGGAATGAGGGCTGGCTGGTCAAGGTCAGCTTTTCAAATGCACATGAGATCCAGTTGCATTCATTGTTGATGAAGTGGACCTGGGAGATGGACAAACATAAACAGGATGGGTTGGTAATGCTGAGTGACTGGGACAGGGACAGCAGAACTGTGTGCCAGCATGCAGGACACCAGTGCTTCAGATTGACAGTCTAAGTGCAGCTCAGCCTTCAAACAGGCCAAAGTAAGTCTTGGACTTCTATAGGGAAGTGACAGGATGAGAGCCAGCCCTTGTTCCTGCATCATTTCTCACACCTCCATAAGGCACACAGTACTTCAATCTCCATGGCTGAAATAAAGGGGGAAAGGGAGAACAAAAAATAGTGAAGAGAAATAAAGAGAGCTGTAGGGTGAACACCTAGGCTTGGGTAATTATTTCCCAGGAGGTGGGTTGGAAATACAAATGACTTTGGATTAAAGGAGGCAATCCTGCAGTAGCTGAGGGGAGGTGATAAGGTAGTCAGGTGACTTCGTGTGTCAGTTGTGGCTCCGAGTCTTATTTTGAACTCACTGAGTTTCTCAGTGCAGATCAAATCCTGGCACAGGAGAGGGCAGATTTCAGCTGGATTCTTCCAGAGACTTGCTGCAATTAACAGACACTGAAGGAGAAGTTATTTTAAAGCCTGATAATATATGCTGGGCAGTTTCCCAAAGCTGGGAAGGAGAACACTTTGGCTGTGCTTCCCACTGTAGGGGCCAGTCTCCAAAGTGAAATGCAAAGTTGGTTGCTGCTATTTGGTGGCAGTAGAATGCTATCAGCCAAAGTTAGAAGGGCATGATTTTTTTCCTGAGACAGACTTTTCCACAGCTGCAGGATTGCTAAATGCTATCCCTCCCTTCTCCCCTACAGAGAACACTTTGCTGTACATTTCCAAGTAAAAGCCTTACCTCTTTTTCTGCACAGTGAGGCAGTCCCAAAGAAAACACATCTATGCTGCTCATCAGATAATCCATGGGGACACAGAGAGGGCTCTGGCTGATCTGGCACCGCATCAGGAGGCATCTGCTGCCAAGAGAAAGGAGGATTCTTCTGCTGGGACAGCCAGCACAGCTCTGAGTGGGACAGCTGCTGAACCAAGCGCAGCTGACAGCACTCAGCCTGCCACAGTTGCACGTGAACTTGGACAAGGCTTCCACGAGGATCCCACAGCCTCCTAGGACAGAAGATGAGTGAGGTGATCTTCCCTGCCCCTCTGTGGTTTGAGTTCAGAGCATGGCGAGGGAAGGGGAAGCACATTATATTTACTTTTTCAGGGCACCCTGAATGGAAAACCCTCTCTCTTCTTTGGGCTGTCCCTCCTGCTGCCTGCCAGCAGTGTTGTCCTGAACCATTCTGTATTCATTTTGGTGTGGCAGCTTCCTCCACTCCCTCCCCAATTTGCTTTGTACTTCATTAGCTAATTTTTCTCTTCTGATTATTTAGAGAAGCTTGACTGAGAAAGCAGTGTTAGCATTCCTTGTTTGTTTTCCTGGCACAGACCAATAAAAAATCTGAACCTGGGCTTTTGGTGGTATTTCCTTGCTTCATGAGCATTAAAAGAAAAAATACTCTGTAAGTGGGAAATTTTGAGTTGAGACCATCCATAGACAAGCGTGTCCCTGTGATTTCCTTAGTGGTGTAAGGACCAGTGGCTTCCTGCATTAGCACTTCTATTAATAAAGCACTGCAGCTGAACAAAACCAGTCAGATTTTGCATCATCTTTAGTCCTTGGAGAAAGAAAAGGTGCCCCTGACCTCAGCAGGGTGGTTTCTGACAAGCAGGCAGTGTCTGGCACAAACCTAGGTGATAGCAGGATGACATGGGCATGGTGGGACTGATGCATTTTCCAGAAACGTTACTCTTCGGGCTGATTGCTTCATGCTTTTTATCACTGCAAAGAGCAGTTCTTGAAAGAATCTTATTTTTCTTGGAACAGTATTAGTCGCTCTGGCTCTCCAACTCCGAGGGCTACAGAGAGAGGATGCTGGCTTTGCTGTGTGCTGGCTTTGCCGTGTTTGCAGGCACGGGGGTCCTCCAGCTCCAGATGTCGGGAAGCAGCAAGCTCAGACAGGCACAGTTCATCCATCACAGGGCTCAAGGTTTTCTCAGCTCTCCAGCACTCACATGTTAGAATTCCCGAGGGCTGTGGCCTTAGCGCATAAAGGAACATTTACACCAAGCACCACATTTTGGAGGGGCGAGCACAGCCACACCACCACACCCAGAATGCTCATTCATTAATGGCTACAGCTTACGAAGCCAGCAGCAGTACTAGCCCTCAGTGCTACAATGGTAATGGGCTGACCTCTCCCTGCTGCCATCATTTCTTCCTGTGGATTGTCTTTTCCTTGTGCTGGGTCTGTAAAGCTCAGGTGTGGTTCGACTAATCCCAATCATCGTGCCTTTCCTACATAACACAAACCAGCAGCTGGTCAAAAATGGTGCTCATTAATGCATTCCTGTAAAAATTCTGCATCAGGTCTTTGTTTTGTGGGTTAGGCTGAGGCAGGGTACAGGGAAAGGAATTTACAGGGAGGGAGAGGGAGGAGAAAGGAGTCTGCATACCCCTGTGTTCCACTGGGGAGTAAATAGCAGCTGGAGAGAGGAAAAAGAACTGCACCAAAGCACCGCTGGTCTCCAGGTCGCTCAGCCAGGGCACCAGGGGACTGCTCGTGTCAGGCAGCCTCTGTAAGTGCTGCAACTTCTGGCAGGAGTCGGAGAGGGATGACCAGTATTGGTTAAGACTGTGAGGATGATCCTATCAGGGACTGGAGATTTGGGACAATTCTCAGGGTATTCGTAGCTAGTCAGTAAAAGGGAAGGTTGCAAATACAAAAATATAGAAGTAAACACTCTCCACAGTGTGGGAGGAGAAGCTGTGCAGGGATCGGCTCTGTAGCCTCAGGCCACCTTGGACAAATTCAGCCTGTTAAAAGGAGGGGGATAACATGAATCACAAGATCCAATGTAGTAGGAGAGACATGGGAAACTTGATGCAGCAGAACAGTAGAACAGGAAGACCCATCCATTGAGGCATTTGCTGTGTTTCTGAAGATGGTCTGTCAAAATAAACATTCTGCACGTGGCTCAATTTGATGTAGTTTAAAAAGATAACTATTCCAACAGGTGTGGGAATGGACAGAGTTTGCAGCACTTTGGTCTTCTGTCAGGATACAGCTCTGCATGACAACATGGCAGGGGATTCCAGATGCTGTGCGCAGGCTGAGCTATAAATGTCTCAGCTTCTATTATGATTTAAGGGACACCATCAGGGTAAAGCCATGTTTTCCACATGACATTCCCTAGCACGTAAACTGAAGGCCACGGCAGGATTCCTGCAGGAAACTCTTCTGTAGAAACTGCTTTCAATTGTCATGTGGGGTTTTTTTTCCTCAAGCTTTGCAGAATGTACTTTAAGAAAGAAAAAATGAGCACAGTGAGAGGGAATTGGGATCATAAATCAACAGCATAAGAATGCACCATTCCCACTCCTAGCAGGAGACAGAACAACCCTGGGAAGGAGGCCATACCTGAAACAAACAGCAGATGCCTCCAGGGCTGCACCAATACAGTGGAAACATGGGAAAAATTCAGCTTGTCCCGCTTCTATTTCACCAG
Organism: Rhabdornis inornatus; assembly: GCA_013397075.1. Taxonomy (NCBI): domain Eukaryota; kingdom Metazoa; phylum Chordata; class Aves; order Passeriformes; family Rhabdornithidae; genus Rhabdornis; species Rhabdornis inornatus. The sequence goes on from VWZS01005939.1 coordinate 128,813, forward strand.
TTGTCCACAGGGAGGGAGCCTGGCTGTGCTGCTCTGCTGGCTCCTGTCTCCTGGCAGGTAGGGGAGACAGGCTGAGCCAAACAGGCCTCTGGGGTCACTGTACCCTGAGAATGGTGAAAAATTGGTCTCTGCAGTAAATGAATGAATGCAAATTGTCCCAGGGCTTCCCTGCTGATACGGCTCTGGTGGTGTGGGAAGAGAAAATCCTATGGCACCAAGCTTAGTTCAGCAAAAAGGACTTTGGGTCCTTCTTTACTGGAAATGTACAGTGTCTGCATTTCTGTCAGCAGAAAACCACACCAAACCCGCACTCCCCCATTGCTCCTGCCTCCCTTAAAAGCAACATGACCATCACAAAAGCTGCTGCCATAGACCTGAGTGTGCTGCTGTTAAAAGAGTTCCTGCCACTTTCTGAGCACAGCTGCTCCTGGTCTTGCAAGTGTGCAGGATTTGCATGATACTTGATTGGGCTCAATTCAACCCTCACAGTTTTCTTAACGAGAGTGGAATTAACCCTACAAGTGTGGTCCTCACATGCTCAAGGCTTTTAACAAGGCCTAATTGCTCTATTGCTGACTATCTCCTCCAAGTTCTGTTTTCCTGCTTTCACCAAAGTCCTGTTCATGCAACTTTTCCTGTGTTTTTATGGTTGGTGAATCAGTATTGTGCTGGCATCCAGCCTCCTCATCACAGTGCCCTCCAGGATCGGGCCTGGGCTTGGATGGGGAGTTGTTGTTTCCTGTGCCTGCCTTCCACCCCACCAGAGAGGCAGGAATTGGTCTGAACACCTGCCAAAACTGCCAACTCCCCGAGACAGAATGTGTACACCTGGATTAGTGAATTCAATTTTCCCAGGACCATCCTGGACCAAGGTCCCCACCTCCCCTCCCAGCCACTACCTGGAGCAGAACTGGCAAGGAAGGCATCTCAACGGATGCTGTTTGCATGAGACAGAAAACGCCAGCAGGCTGAGGGGAAGGGTGTACACTGTGGAGCAAGGCAGCTCCAGCTCTCTGCTCTGATCATGTCATTCATTCCCTCTCACTCCTCCTTTCCTCCCACACGCCTTTTCCTCCACTTCTGGCTGGAGTCACAGCTACTTCTCTTGGCCTCCTCCCATTGTGCCACATTCCAATCCTTCAAGTAGCACTTGGACGTCCTATTCCCCTTTCCCTCCTGTAGGGCTGCTTACCTGTATCCACATGCACTGCCTGGCTCAGCACACCATCCCCAACAGACCTGAGAATTTTGGCTGTTCCTGCCAACATTCACTGTTGCAGCTGCCCACTGCTCTACAGTGGCTTGGACCCACTGCAGAGCCCAACCAGATGAGATTTATGCCATCCAGTTTCCCCAGCGGGGAGCTCACATGGCAGCCTGCACTCCTGGCCCATCCTGGAGCTCCTGTCAGTGCTGGGGGTGTTGGTCCTTGTCATTGGGGAGCGGCTGGGAGCATCTGCTGCCCCTGCGGTGCTGATTGCTTTGAGATAAAGGTGGTAGAGACTTAAAAGCTGCGTTTGCTGCTCTCTCCCTGGGCTGCTGCAGGATTGATCCTAAGAATCACCCATTTGTTTGTTACTGAGCCAGTAACAGCCTCTTGCAAGGCTGTTGGTTCCTTACCTGTTGAATTGAAGCCTCCCTCCTCCTGCCAACATAATTTTTCTGCCTCCAGCCAAATGCAAACCATTTTTTCATTCCTGTGCAGGCCCCAAATCTGTTGTCTCCAGCAGAAACAGCTTCCATTGACCAACCTTTTCTTAGGCCTGGTTCTGTGAAACGAAAATCTTAAAAGAGGTATAACGGAGATTGTCCAAAGAGTCCCCAGCTGGGCAGTCCCTTTTCCCAGGGCTGCTAACTTATGGCAGTATTCCAAACAACATCAATGATCTCCTTGAGTAAAATGCTCTCAGACCACCTGGGTTTTTCCAGTAAGCACCATCTTCCTCCTGAGCACTTTGGCCTGGCAAAGGATTTGATTACAGGAATGAGTTGCAGAAGGGAGGAGGAGGGCATGGCTGCTGTTATGCCAGAAGAAACAATCATAGAATTGTTTAGGTTGTAGAGGACCTCTAAAGTCACCAAGTCCAACCATTACCCAGCACTGCCAGTCCACCACTAAACATGTCCCCAGGTGCCACATCTTTTAAATATCTCCAGGCATAGTGGGTGGCTCCACCACCTCCCTGGGCAGCCTGCTCCAGGGCTTGACAAACCTTTCCATGAAGAATTTTTTTCCTAATATCCAATGTAAACCTTTTCCGGTACAACTTGAGGCCATTTCCTCTTGTCCTCTCGCTTGTTACCTGGGAGAAGAAACCGACCTCCACTTGGCTGCAGCCTGCTCTTGGGGAGTTGTGGAGGGTGATAACAGGGATCTGGTGAGAGGGGTGGGAATGCCCTTTACTTCCTCTCAAGTTCCCATGCTGCTCCCACCACACACCTGAGCCTGCCTTGCTCCCTGCAGCCTCTGTCTCCCTCCTGCCACACATCCCTCTGTGAGCAGCAGGTGTCTGGACTCTGACTGCTCAGCACTTGGAGGCAAGGTAAAGCACAATGAGGTCAAACAGCCAGTGACAACGAACAGTCCTGCTTTAACTCCTGCCTTCCCACCAGCTTTTAGAAACTTTGCTTAGGGAAAAAAAATACCAACCAAAAAGCCCAAACCCTTCAATCGCTCTCCTTAGCAATCCATTTCATTCTCAGTTCCCTGGGCCTGCCACTGTGGCTCCTCTGATGGAACAGGTACTTGTGCTCTGCCAGGCAGCTCTGTCTGGGAACGAGGGTTTGTTTGCCCACAGCTACAGTTTCTCACTCTGCAGCAAGCAAGGGGGCTCTGCAGATGGCGCTGGGCTTGGGCAGATTGCCCAAGCGGTCTTGGGGCAGAGCACTCCGGTCAGAAACACCCTGCTGCAGCCACTCACAAGCTTCCACAAGGGAAGAGACTCTTCATTCCCCACTTGTCCTGGAGGACCCAGCCTTACCTCTAGAGTATGTCAGCAGAGATAAGTGACGCAGAGAATTTCTGGAAGAGAAGACTTTAACTCCACTGACTGCATGGGACACCTAACCAACTGCATGCACACTCAGGGAGCAATAGGATACACCAAGAAAATATCTCTGCCAGGGCATCAGGAAGTAGCTGGGTGTGCAGCAAGATCCAGGGCTGCATTCCTGCACTGACCAAAGGCAGATGTTTGCTGTGAAGTCCAGTTTCCCTTGCAGCCCTGAGCACTCACCTGTACTCTCACCTGAGATGAGTTCCAGCAGGAGTTTGTTTTGGAGATCTGGTCTCTGCTCCAAAGCCTCACACTGTACAACACACACTGCCAGACAGAGCCTAGCTTTCCTGCTGTGCCCTGTGGGGCATTGACACCTGCACATCTTCCTTTCCTATCAGAGCTTGGATTTGGCAGCAGTCAAGTCTTGCAACATTTGTGCACAGCTGGTCTAGCAAAGCTAGTCCTTTGCCAGGAACATCACCCTTGATGATTAGCAAGGGAGACAGTATGAGGGCCCAGCCAAGCCCTTCCTGGAGCCCAGGGAGGGAAACGAGCTTTCAGGCTGGCTGATGAGGTTGTACCATCTGTTGGGCTTGCTGTCTCCAAGCAACTGGACGTGGAGCCTCAGACAAACTGCACTGCTCCTCTCTCCCTTCTGCAGTTTGCAGCTCGCTTCTCTCCTCCTCCTTCTTTGTGGCTCTTGTTCGTTTCCCACAGAAAGCCACTTAGACCTTCCCACCACCAGCCCAAAAGCTGCCACCTTCCAGATAACACATGGTACCAGTAGCCTTGACACTGACACTTAATTCCAATGCAGATAGCTGGCAGCTCACTTGATAAAGACAAAGCACATCAGTGGAGCAGCCTCTTGTAGTGCATTCAGCTTGGTGCTGCTTTACACTTGGATTAGCATTTTAAATCATCCCAAGGCATTGGCAACTGACAGCTAAGTGAATTTGACCCTGGTTTGCAGATGGATCTCAAAAATTATTTTCTCACAGGGTGAGAGAATGATGTTCCCTGGAAGGTAGTGCAAGGATGCTAAGGTGTTACTTTACATCTTTTAAAAGGGTGACTGGAATATAAACACGATATGAAACTGTAACAGTCCAACTGGCAATTCTTGCAGGAGTTACAATGGGAGGGAGTGCTGGATAAACTGGACAGCTGCATCCTCCGTGCAGAAGTGTGAATGCAAATCCTTAGGCAAGGAGACAGACAGGCAGCAACTACAAGATGCTCTCCAGTGCCTTCACTGACACTGGGGAGAGAGCTATAGGGAAGCTCTGGCTGCTTTTGGTACTCACAGCTTAAGGAGGATGTTTGAAACAACTGTAGAAGCAATAAAATTGGAAATAGTACAAAGATGTGAAGGAGCTGAAGATCCCCTTCCACTCAGCTTAGCAAGAAGTTAAGAGGTGCTTGAGTTCTGTTCATTTGGCTCTGACATTCAGAAGAGAAATCTGAGACTGGAGCTAAGATTTCCTGTGCAAAGCCAGCACATAAAGAGAGCCCACAACTTGCATTCCAGGTGAGGGAAGTTCAGAAGAGACAGGAGGCCCCAGTGCACGTCCATCCAGAGAAGCGCCCAAGGATGACTGATCACCACCCCAAATCACCAGGGATTGTGATGAACTCCTACCAGAAGCAAGAATTAAATAGATAAACTGACCCAGAGAGGCATCGTAGTTTCGGCAGTGATGCGTTTGCAAGTGTAAGTGGCCACCCTGAATGCCAGGGCCAGACTGGCCAAGCAGAGCAGTTCCAGTCTCAGCATGAGTTGGATGCATCCAGAATCCTGGTGACCTTCTGGGATAGAGGTAAGTGAAGGGACAGGAGCTTCTGCTCACCGTGTTGCTTCTGGGGCAGCCAGGCTGTGGATGGCCACCTGGCCCTGTCACCCCAGTGCAGCAGGGCCTGCACAAGCCAAGCGCCGAGCCTGCTCAGGGAGCTGGGGTGGGCTGGCACCTGCTCCGAGAAGCACAGCTCAAGCACCCAGGAGGGCCCAGAATGGCTCCCAGACACACATTTGGCAATCAGGAGAGGATCAAGGGGACCCTGACTAAACAAACAAGGTGTGGACCCATCAAAGGCTGCTGCCCACCCTAGTCCCACTTGTCATGGAGGGCCTCCGGAGTGGAGGCTCCAGCCTAGAGTCCAGCAGAGGTTTCACAGGAACGACCGCAGCTCATGGCACACAAACAAAGCAAGAGGAGTCTCTCTGCAATATAAATTTGATTTTATTGAAGCAGCAGTCACATGACCTCGCATCTAGCCTTCAGGATAGCAACAGACTGGATTTGGCCAGGTCAGCCAGCCCAAAAAAAGTTGTTTTTTTTTTCTTTTTTCTTTTTGCGCTAATAGACATGTCATGTTTAATACATACATTATCCAGTACCAGAAACCCAACTCAGAGATAACTACGTGCTGATTTGCTGGAGGAACGGTCCACTGGACGTGGTCTCGGCAAACTTTACAGATCACCACCAAATAACATTACTAATGGGATCCAATGATTTAGAAAAAAAAAACACCACAACCCAAACAACCATGAGTGCAGGATTCAAAGCCAGCAGTTTACACAGGTTCTTAAGTTTGCATCAACAGGTGGACGCTAAAGGAAGATTGGTTGGTTTCAATTTGAAATATTTCTGTCCCAGGGTTCCTCTCTCCATCAAATCAAACGGTATCATAGACAAGCTGGCATCTCTTTAAAAATAGCATGGAATAACACAGCTCATTTAAGAAAACATGCTCATTTCTTGAGGTTTTTCTTTATTATTACAAAGATTCACGTCCACCTATTCTCACAGAGTGGAAAGAGTCATGAGGGTGGGGGACAAGGGTCAGAGAAGGGAGAGAGGAGGAGGGAAGAATAGGGCAATTTTTTGAAATAAAGACCACACACTTGGTATTTTTTAAATTTCATTTCCAGGCTAACCTACTTTTTATTAAATGCAAATTACAGTACCAGTTAACTATTTCCGAACCGAGTCACACAGAACAAAATGTATTTACAAGGAGAATGGGGCGGGGGAAATAATAAAACATTAAGCATACTTTCCACAAAAAAGTTTATATTTAAAATGAAAAAAAAAAAAGGAAGCTACTTTTCTCAAGCTAACCCCTTAGGTACTGTTTTCCTTTCCTGTCGTTTTGCCATTATTGCAGTGTTGCAAAACGAAGCCAAGTACGACCAGAGCTGGCCAAGAGCCCTGCAGAAATCAGCTGCCACCCCAAAGGAACATGCTGGCAGTCTCCAGAAGGCAGAGTCCAGACCAAATACCCTACTGTGCTTTTCCTCATCGACTTTTCCTTTTTCTCTGCAGTGGCTGAGGCTCCTAGTACAGGAATACGAGTCTGACAGGCTTGACTTCTGCTTTTCCAAGCACTGAAAACGGTGGGGGGGGAGGGGGGGGGCGGAATTTTAGGTTGCAAGTTGCAGGCACCTGCCATTATTTTAGGTAAAGCTTGGCTTCGAAATAATGGGACAGAGTGTTCAGGGGTGTTCTACAAGTCAATTTTCTTTTGCAGGTAATTTTTTTCTTTTTCCCCAGCAAGGTAGGTAAGTTTAATAATAAAGAACACCAGTGTCTTGACTGNCAAAAAAAAATTTTATATTAAAAATAAAAAAAAAAAAATCAGTCACAGAGGCATTCAAGTAGTAATAATGTTATACAGGTTTTGCTTTTCCTTTAAATCAAGACAGATTTGCACAAGTGTATGCAATAGTTTGTATACAACCCACAGTCCTTAATATATATATATTTAGATTTCTGTTTTTAAGATGGAAGTGGTCACGCTAATTGGTGTGTACAGGCCCAAGTGATCCATCAGCAACACATTAATGAACGCAAATTTTACAGGCAAGCAAATTATATATATATAAATATATTTTATATATATATATTAAAAATAAATTGAGAAAGACCAACACAAGGAAGCTACTTTTCTCAAGCTAACCCCTTAGGTACTGTTTTCCTTTCCTGTCGTTTTGCCATTATTGCAGTGTTGCAAAACGAAGCCAAGTACGACCAGAGCTGGCCAAGAGCCCTGCAGAAA
>VWZS01005939.1:135895-181409 GCA_013397075.1 Rhabdornis inornatus
AAGGAACATGCTGGCAGTCTCCAGAAGGCAGAGTCCAGACCAAATACCCTACTGTGCTTTTCCTCATCGACTTTTCCTTTTTCTCTGCAGTGGCTGAGGCTCCTAGTACAGGAATACGAGTCTGACAGGCTTGACTTCTGCTTTTCCAAGCACTGAAAACGGTGGGGGGGGAGGGGGGGGGCGGAATTTTAGGTTGCAAGTTGCAGGCACCTGCCATTATTTTAGGTAAAGCTTGGCTTCGAAATAATGGGACAGAGTGTTCAGGGGTGTTCTACAAGTCAATTTTCTTTTGCAGGTAATTTTTTTCTTTTTCCCCAGCAAGGTAGGTAAGTTTAATAATAAAGAACACCAGTGTCTTGACTGAGCGTCCATCCGGGGAGACAGACTGTGATCCAGCCCAGTTCAGGGACCCACTACAGCAGGGCTGACGTAAAGGATACATCAAGACCACACTGGGTTAAAAAAGAAGCCCAAAAGTGTAAAAAAAGAGAGGGACAGCTCTGAGCAGACTGTTGCCAATAGCTTGGCATCACTGACCTTCGTGTCACCAGAAAGAAAGTGCAGCCCCTACTTCACTGGAATGAACACGAGATACTTCGAAATAAAACAGCAACCTTTGGTTTTGTAAAGTTACATGTTTTCCCATTCAAGACAATCTTATGTGGAATACTAACAAGGTAGTAAAACACAAACTAGTTTTAGAAACAAGGCCTTCGTGCTGGGCACAAGAAATCAAGAGTCATGTTAAACTCATCTCAAGAAAACAAAAGTGGCTTCTGGGAAGGATGTTGGGGGAAAACAGGGAGAAGAAAGGGAATAGAAAGTCCTCCCAGCAGAAAAACCCACTACAGTCTCCTACAGTGATGCCCCCACTCCCACTGCAGCCAGATGGCTCCAAGCGCAGCAACCCTGCAGGATGTGGGGATTTCCCTCCCTGGGGGCCCCTTCTGCTTGCCGCACGGAGAGTGGGAAGGCCAAGCCTCGTGGAAGCTGCTGCTGCCCAGATGCTCCTGGGTGCAGGGTTGAGACAAGCAAAATCTAAATGGGCTGCTAGGGCAAGGGTCCAAATTAAATCAGCTGCTGCTAGTGGGAGGAGGAGCACAGCGCAGGCACCTTGGAGACTCCCAGAAGAACGCCACGGCTCCAATGAAGTAAATGACGGTGGAGACGGCTTCTTTTCGTTCTGCTACTGATCAGGGTATCACCGAAACCTTACAGCACTCAAAGAGTTAGAAAGCGGGGTGAGGAGGGGGGAGCAAAGATGCGGGTTTAGGGTCGGAGACATTGTTAATAAAGAGGGACAAGAAAAAAATAAAAGGGAAATAAAATTCAAAAAATCATGGAAGCGAAGGCACTCCAAACTATATAGATACACTATACATCGCTAGAGTTATTGTTACAATAATACAGGCCGGTACCTACTGTACAGAGTTAAAACTATATGGCTTTAAAAAGCTCGTCTACATTTTGTCTGATTATTAAACAGAATCACTGCCCTGAACAGTAACTTTTTGCTCATTAATAACAGTTCCTGGGTCCACATATTTACATACAAAACAATAAAACTCAAAATTCAAAAGCAACCAAATATAATAATGTACAAGCTTGAATTTGGTGAGGAGCTTTGTTTTTTTTGTTATTTTTCTGTGATTTTTTTTTTCCTTATTTACAAAAAAAAAGGTTGTTCAAAGACCTGGATCTAACTTGTATAAAAGAATGTGTGATCCTGCTATGATCCTTGAAAACAGAAATAAAACCAGAGGGGCATCCCTGACCCTCCCCCCTGCCTAAGACACACACAGGAGACACACACAGACGCCAGCACAGTCACAAAACCAGAGAGAAATGCTCTGACTCCCCTCTGCCAATCTTTAACAAAAAAATGAAAAAGTCACATATCCCAGCACAAGCAGCAATTTTTCTTCGCTATTTTTATTACCTTTTTTTTTTTTTAAAGACTCGGTAATTTACTGCCTCCAAATAACAGCGCCTGTGGTCAATGCTTCCAGCAGTCTTGTCTATACAGCAGATCCATACCCTGCCACTGTCCTACTTTTTGAGTCTCCTGCACGGATTTGGATCACTGGGTCAACGAAGCCCCTTCACTTACCTTTCAGGACACTGACTAGCCGATGTGTTAAGACACTCTTCAGCCCTTTCTATTAAGTTGCAGGTAAGGATTTGGAAAGCCTTCTGTTGCTCAATGTGGGTGTGCTTTCCTTTGCAGCCAGCCAGAATGCAAAAAAGCTTTAAATCCTTTTTTTGTGTGTGTCTGTGCCCAACAGCAAATCGCTGAAGGGTGTAACATGAGGGTTTATCGGTTTCACGGTAGGTGGTCACTCACCTCTTCAATCAGCTCCTGCATACCCAAACCACTGCGTGCCAGGCAGGAGGGAGAGGGCAGAGCTTTTATCAGTTCCAGGGCTGCTAAGAGACAGTTTCCCAAAAATCCCACGTCAACAGCATAAAAGGTATAAGAAAAAACACACTGAGCTTGTGACCAAGCCCCTGCCACCCCTGCGGCAGCCGAGCTTCCAAAGTTGCTCCTGCCGGTTCCCCCCAGGCCACACGAAGTTCTGTGTGTTCCCGAAAAGCAACTGCTTGCCTTAGAGATTCGCAGGTCACAGAACAGCTCAGTAAGCACCAAAGGCGACTACAGTTTCTCTGAAGAAGGATAAGGCTGGAGTGGACACCAACTGCAAGCCTACCACAAGATCAGGTCTCCAAAAGTTTTGTTTTCACGCCAGGGCTGCATCTGGCTGTTCACCTGACCCTTTTGCAAGGAATATTGCTTTGACTTCAGGAAGAGAGATGTGGATGCTTTGCACCACATGCCGTCGCAGGGAGGAAACCTGGACCCTGAACTGATGGACTAGAACAAGCATTCACCTCACGCTTCAGTCAGACTGATTCAAGATTGTAGACAAAATAAAAAAAACAGTATTGCATCTATGTATACATGTATATATTTATATAATATATATACACACACACTCATATAGAGCCAGCTTTCCTACAAGTCAGCAGGTACAAATTACCATCAAGAGCATTTGGATGTGTATTTTAATATTCTACCAATGTAAAAACATAATGGTGATGTGGCAACACTCATCAATAAATAGAGATAAAAAAAAAAGAAAAAGCTAGAGGTTAAAAAATATGAAAATTAAATACAGACTCTAGCTGTGGATTTAAAATCAGAACTATCGGAGAATGTGGCATCCTGCAAGTTAAAAATGTAGTTAAAAAAAGAAGTATTACAAAATAAACCAGTAGCCTGTTATAGTTCACATTATAAACCCTGGTGTCCTTTTCCTGTACGCACCTTAGGAAAGGGAAGCCTGTTCAAATCAAGAGACAAGGAGGGGTGGGGAGAGAAAAAACCCAACCAAACACACTTTCACAGTGGTCACTTCCCAAAAAGTCCCTTAACATCCATCCACCAGCTGGGCATCCATCCCCTGCCCCTGCCGAGGATTTTGTTCGTCTGCTCTTCTCTGCTGAAGGTGGGAGCCAGCCTGAGAAACGGAAAGCAAGAGCTCCGGCTGGGCAAAGGGGATGCCTTGGCAGAGCTGACTGCTGCTATTCGTGCATGTGTGTGTATTATATTATATATCACCCACTCAGGCAAAACTTTTTTCAAATGAAGCTGCAGATTTCCTCATCACTAGCACTGATTTTTACAATGAAAGGCTTCTGCTAGCGGTTCAAGCCTTAGACACATGGTAAACCCTCCCCCCCACCCCATGGCAACCTATTTTCCTACCATGTCGCCCACTCCCTGTGCCGAGCCAGGGCAGTTCTTCAGATAACCTGGGATATGGATTTGCTGACAAGAAACACTGAGCTCTGTTGAATGACCTCTGCTAAGCTCCTGACCAAATTCAAGCTGTGCACTACATCAAAGTCTGAAACTTCACTTAAAAAGAAAATAAGAAAAGAGGGTAAAAAAAAATAAAAGAACTTCAGCAGAGAATGAGGTTTGGGATTTGTTTGTTTCGGTTTTTCCTTCTTTCTGTTGTGGGAGGGGGTATGAGGCAAGAGTCCTGGTTCTGAAGTACACAACAGCAAACTTCCAATATTAAGAGATTGTCGAGGGGAGACACTGGTGTGTTGTATTGCTCCGCTTTCCCTCCTCCCCCCACCTAGTCCCCTGCCCTGGACACCCTGCAGTGATAATACAATGAAACTGGTTTGCATTTATAGATATTTTACAAGGTTAAATAAGAACAACAATAATAATAATAAAAAATTGAACACTAAAATGAACAGGTGGGTTGGTTGGTTGTTTTGTTGGATTTTTTTTTCCTCTTTTTAATTTTCTTTCCAAATGTGACCAGTGTTGCTGAGCAAGACTCAAATTACTGGTGATTTTCCTGTGCAGCTGGCTGCTTGGTACTGGTTCAGGTGGAGTTGGAGGCTGATGCTGTAGCTACACTATTGGTCTGAACTCGTTCTCCTGCGTTAACATCTGCAAACAATGGACAAGAAGGGGAGAGAGAAAAACAAGCAGCATTACCTCCAAAACAGAGACACATTGGAAATAACAGCTGTGACATTCTCCACAAGGGGAAACCCACAACTCCCACTGAGACGGTGTTTGGTTAGGATGCTCTCCTGACTTCAGAGCATGCAGATGGAACAATCCAATCTGGGGAAAAATGGAAGATGGTCTTTAGGCAGGGCAAAAACAACCTGGAGGGCTGAGGGCCGTGGACTGGGCTCCAGCAGGTTTTGCAGTTTGTAACACTGGCTGTGCAGTGCAAAGTCACCCGTTTTACACCCCATAATTGCATGACAAGCCACACTGCCATTGCGAAAGCCAACACCAATGTCTGTGGTCACCACGAGGTTTCACACTGGTGCTGAAGTTTCACATTGTTAATCCTTCTCAAAATAAATCTGCCTGTTAGTTGTGTGAATGAGTGCAGACAAAAAACGTGATGAGCCTGCTCCCCTGGCAGAAACAGCTGGTGTGCCAGTGTGCAATTCATGCACTTGCTACCTGAGAAAGTCTTTCCAGTCTGCTGCTGGATTCAGTGTTGCTCAATCCAATTTGGATCTACCACCCTCTGAACTGCTGAAGCAGATTAACATCAAGGCCTGTAGCCAGTAATGAGGTTTATGCAAGCACATGACACGTTAGAGGATTGGATCTCTGCAGTAAATGCCTCCAACACCTTCTCAGGGAGGGACAGTGCTTCACAGAGAGACAAGTCACAGGATCAAGGGCATGTGTCAAAGTAAATTCCAAGAAAACAGAGGGTTTGCAAAGGAATCCCAAAAGGAAATTCATTGTAACTGTCTTTTCATAGGCCACATGCATCAGGTATTTCCTCTAAAAAGAAATATTCTTAGTATTAGAATAGCTGGTAGGGTGAAAAATACACCAATTTCACCTGGAACCACTTTATATAGTATCTAATTAGCCAAGTCAGAAAGACTGCAAGATACGTATAGATAAGTGGGTGAACACCTAAACACGTAAAATACAGGATGGGAAAAAGGTATTAAATTAAGTTTTCTCCAAGAGACTGTGATGCATTTCACCCCCTTAAGTAAGATTAACTGCAAAGCTATTGATACTGCAACAGGAAAAAACATCAGAAAGACTTAGCACAGAAGAGGGCAGACTGGGCAAACCATGTATTTGAAAAGACACATGGAAAAGGTTTATGAAAAGAAAGAACAGATTTGGTGACCTCAGCCTGACGGGCTGTGTGACTTCCACACAAAGCACACTGGTAGGTGCTGGGTGTGCAGTAACATTTCTCCATCACAGAGGAGCTGGGCAGTGCTCTATGGTTACCTGTTAGCAAAACCTCCTCCTCTTCAGACACACTTACCTGACCACAGCCACGAACAAAGGCAATGAACTGAATCATGCACCGCTTTGGGGTGGAAAGGGCCTTAAAGAACATCCAGCTCCAACTTCCCAGCCATGGCCAGGGACACCTCCCACTACAGCAGGTTTCCCAAAGCCCCATCCAGCCTGGCCTTGAACAGCTCCAGGGGCAGCCACAACTTTTCTGGACAATCTGTGCCTGTGCCTCACCAGTCTCACAGTAAAGAATTTCTTCCTAATATCTAATCTAAACCTATCCTGTTTCAGTGTGAACTCATTTCCCCTTGTCCTAACACTTCATGCCCTTGTAAAAAGTCCCTCTCTGGCTCTCTTGTAGGCCTCCCTTAGCTCCTGGAAGTTTGCTATATGGTTTTCCCAGAGGCTTCTCTTCTCTGGGCTGAACAGTCCCAAGTCTCTCAAGGGAGAGGTGCTCCAGGCCCTGATAATCTTAATCACCTTCCTCTGGACTCGCTCCAGCAAGTTCACATCCTTATGCTGGTGACCCCAGAGCTGGGCACAGCACTTCAGATGGGGTGTCACAGACGAGAGTAGAGGGGCAGAATCACCTCTCCCGACCTGCTGCCCAAGCTGCTCTTGATGCAGCCCAGGATACCTCTGGCTTTCTGGGCTAGAAGTGCATGTTGGCAACTCATGCCCAACCTCTCATCAACCAACCCCCCCAAATCCTCCTCCTCAGGGCTCCTCTGAATCCATTGACTTCCTAGCCTGTATTTGTGCCCGGGGTGCCCTGACCCAGGGGCAGGACTTTGCCCTTGGTCCCCTTGAAATCAGTGAGTTTTGCACAGGCCCCCCTCAAGCCTTCCAAGGTCCCTCTGGATGGCATCCCCTCCCTCCAGTCTGTCAACTACACTGCACATGCCGGCTAGAAATGGGCAGCACTTCCTGAGTCACAAATTAAGTAATATTGACAGCAGTGACAAAAATTGGAAATCAAACAATCAGCAGCATGCAGAAACACAACTGACAAGTGGGAAGAGAAAGTGATGCCTATCTGAAAAGGAAATGCTGCAAGGAATGTGTGGGAAGAAAGACAAATCGTCCTGTGGGCAGAGGATGCCATATGACTGCCCTGGGAGGTTCTCATTCCCTTTCATCTCACCCCAAATTAATTGCATCCCTGCCTTTAGAAAGGAATGACCACCATGACAAAAAAAAAAAAAAAAAAAAAAAAAAAAAAAAAAGCTCATGCAATTACAGCAACAAGGCAGCATGACTACAGCACCAATGTTATGTGGGAAGCTGGCCTTGCAGGAGAGGTACGCCCTCCTATGTAGAGAATTTCCCTGAAGGAGCAATTCCCAAATCCCACAAGCATGCAGACCAAAAATGACCACAGAAATCAGAAGTGACCCAGCCAGCAGATAAGAGCTTCTACACTTTAAACTCTCACTATGCCTGTTCTATGTCAATTTTCAAGTATGGATAAACTCCAGTTAACGCAACATCTGCTGGCAGTGCCTGATGCAAGCAGTCCAGCTGGAGCCTATACTGCTGGCAGAGGACTTCTCTGTATGTGTACAAAAAGTGCTCGTATTTCATTTGTTGAAATGAAACATGTCTTTTGATCTCAATTTCCTGAAGATAGCAGAGGCTGAAATTGTTATCATTACATTGCTACTACACAGAGATAAAGGAAAAAAAGTGGAAGGGATGGAGCTACTTATGTAATATATGCTCCTTTTCTACCATCACTGTAACAGGGAAGCTTCTGAGAAATACAGATGCCACATGTTAGGACAGGTGACACAGGCCAAGAACATTTTCTTGGGGCTTTTCAACACAATATACAGAAGTCCCCCCAGGCTGGGACAGAGCGCTGAGCAAGCTCAAGGCTGCCCTGTCTCCCAGACTGCAGGAAAATGCAGTATTTTAACATTTCAGCTCATTTGTTGACTCTGCATTGACAGGACATTTGAGGAACAAAGAGGGGCTTATTCAAGCATCACTTTGCTGAAGCACCAGAAAAAGAGCACAACTGGAGTATGAGGGTCTTGGGACATTCACTTCTCACCACAAAAAAATCAGTATTTGGGCCTGAGAGAAGAAAGTCTAGGCCCCTGGCAATGCTGACAGAGGACAGCAAAGCCCTGCTGGGGCACACAGCTATGAGCTGGCATGCAGCTTTGTGGCACAGGACAGACGAGTGCCTGGCTCGAGGTCAGGGCAGCTTATCCTGACCCACCACCTGACACCTCTCCCTGTGCAGGCAAAGAAGCGCCATCAGGGTTTAAGTGCCAGTGGCTTCCAGAAGTTTTTTCAAACTGAGTGCAAAAACATCTCTCATCATTGTAGACAATTTCCTCCAATTCAGCTTTTCTCTCTAAGGAGTGCCTCAGCTTTCTTGGAGGGTACATGACACTTCTCAAAAACCTCCTGAAAGGGAAAGACAGGACTACAGTTCAGAGAGTGACAGAGATGACAGCTCAGACTGAGAAAGCCCATTAGCACTGCTGACAGCATTAGCTGGGGTGCATTTGTGATGCTGACAGGCTGTGCTGCTCATCTGCAAAGATACAGAAACAAAGCTACCACCAGCCTGGGAATCCTCACAGGACAGCTGAGGAGAGAAGGGGAAGGAAGAGGATAGCCTGGTTTTCCTATTGTGCCTGCCTGTGGATGTAGAAATCCAGGCTCTGAGCAAACCTGGCAAAACGTCCAAGATTTACTTCTCTTGTCATGGATTCATCCCTGTTCTGAGCTTGTAGAAGCCTGGGGGAATTGCTTGCCCATCTTCTCCTGGTTACAGAATTCCAGTTTTCCAAAATTCCTTCAATGTGAATACCACAAATGCACTAAATCTTATTTCATGTAGCACTGTGGTGTTTTTCAACTATGACACACTGGCAGGTAACACCAGCTCTGATCTGTTTTGTCACCGAAAGTTCAGGCACACCACTGCATTTGAGATTACATGGGATCAACACAGTGGGATGCCTAAGACAATGACCCCAGAATCCCCGCTGGTACAAATTCCCTGCAGATGGCAATTACACTCTTCCCATCTTAACGCTGACTAATGGAGAGGTAACTACTACTGCTGGCTGATCCAGGAAGAAAAATGTAGTCACACAAGCAGATATGCATTGCATTCAGCTTGGTCTGCATGCTCCCCTCTCAGATGCTGTGGCTGTACAGTTATGAAACCATCCTCTTCCTCCTCCAGCCATCCCCGGGAATACGACTGTACTGGCGTTTTTAATCAATGGCTGGTATAATTCTCAGAAAGCTAGCACATCATTTCAAGCAGGGGCCAATAAATCTCATCTTTCTTTTCCTACACTTTGCTTTAGACATGGCACTATGTCAGAGAGTCTCTCATAAATATTCAGGAGAATTTACTAATGCCAGAGCAGCAAGCCTACACACTCCCACTGCAAAGCCAGGTTCCATTACTAGAGCAAGTACAGCTTTGTGCCTCAAGAGAAGAGGAAACAGACAACAAATGTGTTTTTTTTAACACTGCTTGCTATAGAGAGGCACAAGTTACACACTAATAATGTGAATTACAGTTACATATTTGCTCTTCCCATTATTGCTTTGAGAGCCACATTTTGGTGCATCATGGCCACTCAGAAAAGCAGTTTCTGGACCTGTACTGCTTCAGTCACACATGCAAACATTTTGCAGAGAAGTGGTCCTGTCTGGAGACTTCAGGATGCCCTGGGTTAGGTGGGAGACTTGTTCTCACACTGCTTTAGCAGTTACTGAGGAACTTAACAACATGTACTGCTTTGGTAGGTGCAGGGGTGTAGAGAAAGAAGGGACCCCTTGTATGAAAATCTCTTGCTAGGAGATCAGCATCAGCATGCAAAGCACAACAGATTAAAATAACCTCAACAGAACCTAATCCTAAGCATCATAACTCTGATGACATTCCCACCACCTGCTGTGAGAAACCCATGTGAGTAAGAAACTACCAACTGCAGAAATCCAAAACTGTCCAATACTGAACTTAATTGCACAATTTCTTTCCAATCAGCAAGGATATTATTTTTGGTTTTGAACTACAAACAGGAGGACATATCCCAACTCAGTGCAGTGCTTGCAAACAGAAGCTTTAAAAATGTTGACATCAATAATATGGGATGGGTTGGGGTTTTTTGGCTTTGTTTTTTTTTTTTTTTAAACACTTCACATTGAGGACTTGGGCTAATGTATTTTCTCCCTGTATGAGCCCCTAAAAAGTGTTGAGTGAAAACAGATTTTTTTTAACCCCATTAATCCCTCAAGACTTGTGTCTTGGTGGAGAGAACTCCTTAAAAGGCATGAAAGGGACATTAGGTGAAACAATATTTTTCAGAAAGGCTTAAAATAATTGTCCATGTTTGCATTATGTAGTTTTTAAATCACTTTTACTACTTTATCTGTTTTCTCACTTGTTGAGCAACAGATGCACATAAGAGGGAAACAGAGAACATGACTATTTGCAAAATACTGCCAAGTGTATGAAACAAGCAAATTTGAAAATAGCAGGTTTGCTTTCTCCTAAATTCAGAATAAATGGTACAAGTTGTGTCTTTAATCTGCTGCTACTATAGTTTCAGAGAGAAATCTTATCTTTCAAACCTGGGTGCATCTGTCCTGGAGTATGAAAATGCTCTTTGTACAGCACTGGCTGGACCAAGTGCTTCAAATATCAGGTAACTGTCCAGCACATGAACCAGCAAATGCTTTCCAGCACGTTTCAAGAGCAGCTTTTGAATCATGCCTTCTCATCAGCTGTCCTATGCTAAGAAGTGTCCTGCACTGTAGCACTTGTGCAGTGGGGCTGAGGTGCATGGAGGAGATGTGGAAGCACACCTGTTTTGCAGCCTGCCTTTGGTTGCCCAAGCCCTGACACAGCCTCCGGTGTGCTAAATCAGGGCTGACTCAGAGGAAGAATGCCATGTACTGAATCACCTCTGCCACATCCTGCAGCACCTGGGAGTTTCTTTGGGAGTCTCCCAACTGGTATTACCGGGCTTTAAAGTTTTCACTGGAAACAGAATACAATATGGAGTGGCTAAATGCCAACAGTGGGCTTTTAAAAGATTTCTGACAGAAACCTGGGAGAGAAGGATGCAAACAAAAAATTCACTCAGTGCTGGCCAAAACCCAAAAACATCTGCCTTGTGCCTGAAGGTGACACAAGCAAACTCAGTAGGAAGCAACTGCAACTACTAAGATGAGGCAGTGAGTACACTGACTGAACTCCCTAACTAGACCTTCAGATGCCAACACCCTTAGGGAAAAATCCTCTTCATCCATACTACACGGAGGCCACATGCTCCGAGCTAGCTATTTCTTTTCTTTCTAGGCATCACAACTCATGCACCAACTCAGTGTTAATTTCAGGACGGCTGAGAGCACAGAAATTAGGTACAAACCAATCCACAGGGATTGCTAAAAAAACAGGTGAGATAATGACTTTTTTTTAAAATAGTGGAAGTCTGAGTGAGAAGGACCAACAAACTAAGCAATGAAATACAAATTTGAGTACCTTGGGTTGGGATTTGTGTTGGTGACCACAGCTAGTACCCAAATGACCACCTACCAAGACCAAGGTTCAAGTGATACTGAAACAATCCCTTCCTCCCTGTTCAATTTGTGGGCGAGGTGGCCTGTGGGCCTCAGCAGACGGAAGGTGCCTGGGCAGCGTGAGTGAGGGTGGGGAGGGAGGGAGGGAGGCAGAGTTGCACGTTCTCACCTGAGGCCGCTGTAGCATTTGTAGGGGTTGAAGCAGCTGCTTGGTTCCGGGCATGTGCAGGGATGAGGATCGAAGCCAGAGTTGGGTTACTTGACAGTTCTGGAGGAGAGGTGGAAAAGACAGAGTTAGCTCATCATCCACAAAGTGCTGCACATGCAGGATCAGCTCATAGTTTCCCCCTGTAATGGCAACCTCAGGTGAAACACATGCCCTTACAGCCCAAGGTCACATTACATTTTATTCTTTGCAAACCAGCGAGAGGAAACCACAGTGATATTTAGCATGGCAGTGTCCAGAGCAAGACTGCCAAAATTACAGATAGTGGTGCAAAGGAGTAACTTCCTAGAGAAAGACAGTGGCTTGGGAGTGAGCAAAGAACCAGCCAAGCCTGTACCTTGTCAATGGCCTGATAATGCTGCTTCCTTCTGAGCACTGAAGAAGGATCCCCTTCTTCACAAGCCCACCTGCAATCAGTCCCAGGGAGAAGGCTGATAACAGTGGTGCTGCTTTGGGCACTGGTTCTGCAAGCAAGCAGCTGCAACAGTTGCTCCAAGAGCTTTGGCTCACTCAAGCATTATTTTTTCTCAATGACCCAGGAACCCAAGACCAACCTCTCACAGCAGTCTCCTTGAGCGAGGCCAAGAAGAGGTAACGTATCCCTTGAAAGGACAGGGAAAGGCGAAGGGAATTGGTCAGCTGGGCAATTTAAACGGACAACAAAATGATGCAATCATTGTGTCTGAAGACATTAACCAGGGAAAAAATAGTCATGTCTTTTAGGTTCCAAATCTAACATAGCTTCAGAATGTGTATTAGAATGAGAAATAGGCATCCTACAGCCACAACTGTGAGAGGATTAAGGGCAACACATTGCCAACAAATGACAATCTTCTGGCAACCTTTCAAGAGAATCTAGTGCCTCACAGAAGGTGGGACTGAGCTGAGACAAGACAGATCCTGTTTGTTTCAGAAACAGGAGTGACTGGCTGTCTCCTGAGAAAGCAACATCTGGTAAAATGATGTGAACAGTCACCTCACGGAAGGAGAATAGATGGCTCTTTATGCAAGACCTCCAGATAGCACAGGCTGTACAGAAACCCAGCCAAATCGTGGCATGGGTTCAGTAAGGGGCTTTTGAACAGTCTCAAACTATTTGGGCTCATTTTTAAGAGGCTATTGCTTTTCTTTAATGCTAGCTTTAAACTCAGGGCCTAAAGGGAGCAGGGCCTAAAAGGAGCAGTAGTCCACTTGCTGATTTTTTTTTTCTCCTCTGTTACATTAAGTTTTATTACTGCTGGGAGGGTGTGAGACAGAAGACTCCCCTGATTACAAGCCTCTTATTACTACAAATTTTGAGATTGTGTTTCAGCACTTATTAATGCAAGCAGGTTGCTACACTACCTGCAACCCATCTAATCTATCTTGTAATACTCCATTCAGGTCTAAGCAGACCTAGCTAGTCCTTATAGAAAGCCTCAGTACTCACAGCACTTGTACAAATACAAAATCCTCAATTCATGTGGGAGTAATTCAGAATTCATACATTCATAATGTTAATGCAGAATTTGTGAATCTTCATTCAAAATGGAAAAATAAACTGAAGAAACATGAATCCTGACGTGTCAAACTGGAACACCAGTTATAAACCCATACTTCAATACTATCTTGAGTATTATCTGCTTTGTGCTAGAAAATGTTGCTCCTTTAGTATTTTTTCCAAATCTGATTCTCAAATCTATTATTACTGGGAACCTACTCTTTATGTTGCTCTTTTGAAAGTTTATATCACCCCCATATTATTTTCTGCTCATCACTCAAAACAATATGGCCTGTGATCCAAACAAAAGCAGAACTAAAACCAGGAAACCCCATGACACTTGCTACCTTCTGGAGCAGCAGGGCACTGTGCAGGTGCAGCTACAGACTGCCAGTGTTGCTGTAGCCCAAGAACCAGTTATCAGACAGAGCAACACCCTAGCAAAGGCACTTCAACCCCCTTCTCATTCCTCCCTCATCTAATGTTGTGAGGACACATCCTTTTATACTGTGGCAATAACAATGGCTTTTTGTTGTGTTTAATGCAAGTGAAACCATTTCTCTGAAGCTATCTTAAGGAGCATTCATAGAGACTAGAAGACTAACCTTGTTCCCTTCTCAAACCTCACATTATCTTTCTTGGTATGAAGTTGCTTAAATTCAGCATACTCTGCATGCCTTGAACTTTAAGAGGAGCAGGACAATTCAGAGGAGATAAAAACAAAGTAAAGTAGACTCGCTTGGTTGAAGTTCAATAGCCACTTTGCTTGAGAACTTGTTTGAATTTTTGCTATAATGTATTTTTGCACCCAACCCATCTGTAAGAATGAGACACAGCAATACTGTGGAGAAAGCTTGACCTGTGATTCTCTGCAGTTTACAAAATACTGAGAATCTCTGTCCTCAGTGATTTCTCCCACAGTATTCGGGCAGGGTGTTCCACTGTAGCCTGGTTATAGAAACCAAATGTGCAACTCAAGGCTGAGTTAATTACAACCAGTACAGCTGCAAGAAGCTACTGCGGTCAAGGCAATCCAGACAAAGTTTTCAATATCATGATGTGAACAGAGCAGCTATCACAATTCATTTATGAGACCCATCCACATCAGCTGGGAGAACACCTTTGGCATCCCGCTGATCAAATCATACCATTTGCAGTCACTTAACATCTCCAAGAAGGAGCATGAATGAAAATGTCCAGTTTTACTAGAAGATCAGATCACCTTCACTCCTCAAACACAAGAAAATGTCTGGTGTTGGGAAACAGTGCAGTGTTCTTTTCCAGTATGATTATACTTGATATATCAACACTACAAGAATTCCCCGGAAAAATTATTCTTCTGTCATGTTTTTTTTGGTCACAATAACAAACTTCCCATTATATATACACATAAACATATATGTATAAAAGAAAAATTAAAGCTCACAGGCTAGGGTCATTAAAAATATAAACAAACAAAAATCCCAATGCACTCTCCCTTCAATAAAAAAGTATTTATCTTTGAGAAGCATGATACCATTCCTAAGTGCTGAATCACTCAAAGAATTTTACAGTCTTCAGTGGCCAACATGGAGTGACATCAATTTCTGTGATGCAGCACAATTCCTGACATGTTACAAGTAGATTAGGAAACGGCAGTCATTTCACAGACTACTTGAAAATTTGGCTTTTAAGAGAAAAATTGCTTTTTGTTTTGCAGGTCTAAAAGCCTAACTTAATTGCAGCTCTGTACCTAGTAGAGATACTTCCTTAGCCAAAGTAACATTTTCAAAACCCAATTAGCATATTTGTTTAAATTAAAAGAAACTTCCAGGCAAGACATTACAAATGACCAGACAATGCTCTCTTCAACAGATTTAATCTCAAAGATAAACACACACATGCCCCACAACTACAGCTGGCTGCCAAAGAGCAGCTTGATCTTGATCTTCCATATATCCTCCCTACTTGTTTTCTAGACTCTATCTGAGCAGCATCAATGCTCAGGTCAGCAGATTTGGTATCATGTTTAATTTCCTTTTGAAAATCAACCCAATGCCTTAATAGTCAGATTTTTTATCTTGTCATTTCTAACAGTTTTGCCTTCAAGCCCTCTGCAGTCACCTCCTACTTCATGAGTTTCAGGCAACTGGATACAGCCAAATCAAACACTTCTAGAACTTAATACTGCCTGTTGAAAACAAAGGCTATTTAAAACAAGATTGTCTTTCATTATTTTTCAAATTACCACAGATGACTTAATATGACTCATTATCCATCTAATGATCTGTTTCCCAGTTGGGATTTCTGCTCTGGAGCAGCCAGTTTGATGGAACCTTGCACAGTAAAGATCAGAGAACAAGGACTGAACAGTAGTCACTGGAGGAGCAAAAGCTTCTTTTATATCTTGAGCTCATAGTCAGGACTGCTGTACATTTATCAGCTACAAAGTTCTTCAAATCACTGCGCTAAGCAATGTATTTAGGTATTTAAAAACAACTCCACTTTGTTTTTTTTTTTAGTTTGACTGGTCACCTGCAACAGAGCTTGTTTGGAAACGCATTAATGATCAGCCTGTGTCCTGCCTTCCCCTTACAGATGGTAAAACTGGCACCTGTAGATGACAGACAGAAATTTGACTTTTTTATCATAAGGAAATTGCTCCACAGGAACTGTTTACTCTTACCATTCCCAGGACTCTCTGTGTGAGGGAGAGCATATCAACTCCTTAGGATGGCAAAAGAGGAGCTTTAAATTTGCTTGAGCATTAGGCTCAGCTTCCACACTACCTGAAGTGAACCAGGGACACACTGCCAATACATATATCTGTTTTTCCCCTAAGAAAAACATTTTTAATTGACTCACTATAGAGCTTTCCAACTCTTTTTAAAAACCTTTTTTTCATGTAGTAGTTAAGTTCAATCTTAATGTCATCATGAAACAATTAATAAATACTTTCAAAAAGAACAGGGGTGAAGATATATTAAGATACTGGAATCAAAACTATTTTAGCTACTGAAGATGGCCTTCGGGGGCAAAACAAAAGGTAATCCAGGAGTACAAAGAAGGACTTGTAACATAACTACTAAATTTCTAACAACAGATGCAGAAATCAGCACAGAGGACATGACGTGGAAGCACAAGCTATTTACTTGACCACTTTAATGTGTTTATGCTTCATAAATGGCCTTTAATTTCTTAAATAAAAAGGCTCCACAAGTTGAAGGAGACAGCTGTTTCATATTTTGGCAGAGGGGCACAGCATGTGCTGGAGTTTGAAAAACGACACTGATGCTAACTGGGCCAAAAGGTGTTTTAGACTTTCAAGAGAAAATGCATACAGAACTAGTCTTGCTCAAAGAGTGAGAGATGGGAGCTAATCACTTAAAGAAAAACAACAGGAAAAGTGCTCCAAAATTAATTACTAGCATATTTGTGTGCCATACTTCTCACATGTTCTGTCTTGGCAGGCAAAACTATTCTGGGGGGTATCAGTTTTACATTTCTGACTTCTGTAGAAAAAAAACAGATGAATGGTTTTAAAATCTGATACCAGCCTGGCTTCAAATAAAAAATTTAGTTGTACATTTATTTTTACAGTTTCTAAATAACTGAGTCAATGTAATGCCAGATACAGCATATAAAATCTGGAAGGTAAAGCATCTTTATTTATCTTTCACCCAGAACCAAAATGGGCAGCAACACTACAAAGCTCCCTGCCAAACATAACATGCATTACTACTTGGTCGTGGTGTTTCAGGTGTGAAGAAGCAGGACCATCTCCAAATGATACTCTAACCTGCATGGTCCACTGATATTTCACACAAAGCCATCAGCCCAGTTGCAGACTCTGAGCTATTCATATTCATACTCACAACTCTGCAGACACATGCTATATGCATGCAATCCTTCCTGATGCAATCCATAAACAACCACCCTCAGCACCTCAGCAGAACTGAACTGGAAGAATCAAGACTCTGAAAATCCTGTAACTTCAAGACCCTTTCCTCTCTTTTTGAAATCGACAGCTGGTTATGCAACTACTTAATAAACTTAGTATCACTTAGAGATTTTTACTTCTGAGAGAGGTAACACCTGCACTACAACCAACGTTTATCCCGCTGCTTCCTCAAAGAAGGGATCCTTCAATGCTCTTGGGCTACCTTGAGTGGTGAAATTGAAGAGTGCAGGTTTATCTCGCCCATTTGGTAACTTGACGTTTGGGTCCCGTAGTTCATCGAAGAAAGAGTGCGCACAGGCCTCCAGGGGAGTCAGGCGGGCGGTGGGGGTGTACTCCAGCAGGCGGCTACATAGCGCAATTGCTTCGGGGGGAGTGCGGGGCCGGAAGACCTGCAGGGAAAACGAGAAAACAAGCAAGGAGAAATGGGTTTTCTGGCTAGGTCTCGTCTCTTTGTTAACCAGAAGCAAGTCAGAGCAATTAAACCTCTCATTGCCCAGCAAGCTGGAACAAACAGTTTGTGCTAATCAAAGTCCTGCAGTAAGTAAGGGAAAATCCATTCCTGGGGTTGAGAAAGGGTTAATTGCAACGCCTTGCACTAGAGTGAAGGTGCAATGCTAGCAAGAGACTTCATGAGAGCGCACTCAGAAAAACAACTTTGAGAATGGAGGGGAAACTCATTCAAAAATTGTGACAAACACACACAGGTGCTACCAGCCATGCATATGGGGTGGAGTGAAGGTGGGGAGGAAGGTTCAAATGAGCAGGATTCACTGGATGTAAAAATATAATACAGCCCTGCTACGGTTTTGGGTTGGGGCTTTTCTGGCTAGTGAAGAAGTCTTACTAATGTGGACTTTTGCAGGCAGGCAGGTCAGACTATGTTGCTATGGAGGCTGCTGTTCAGCTTTGGAGAAAAACAAGGAAAGCACAGGTGGGGTGCGGGAAATGTCTAGCTCCAATTTGCAAGTTACTCCTTTTGTGACCTTATTCTGGCAAGCTACTCCTGTAAGTTTATAGGGATAATTCCTGCACATTTGGTATTTGTAAGGACAGCTGAAAATTGCATCAAGAAAGCCAACTAATTTAGTCTAACAGATTTTTATTTTGAGTGATTACAAAATGCCGTTCTTCACTGCAGCTTTGTTTTAAAGCTCTAAGTTCTACCCACTGCTAATCACATTCTCCTTTCTCATTCCATTATAAGCAAAATAGGAATTAATCATGTACATGACCTGGATGGACTCCTCAAGCACTTATCTCTTGCTATGTTGGAGGTAAAATGCAGTCTGGGGTAAAGGTAGTAGAGTGGGCATGAGTTTAAAGTTCTGATGCCAGCAATTTTGGTAAAAATTGAAGTAATCCAAAATGGCATTGCACCAGTGCAGGTGAACTCAAGCCACACAGCACCATGGGGAAAAAAAATTTAAATCAGTGAATGACATGCTATCAAATCACAGATGAGAAACTTGCACAAGCATGCCTTTAGGAGGTTTTAAACCAGGCATATATGCTGTCTTGAATGAGAACTGAACACAAAAGCCAAGTTCTGCAGGGATTGACATTTCCCACCCTTGGTACCCAGCTGGGCCAGCAGCACTGGGTTTGCTGCAGTGTGGGCGGTGCTAACTAACTCATGTGGCAAGGAATCCTGACTAGGGGAGTCAAGAAGCCACGTACAAGAAGACCTGACTTTATTCCTACTACAAGGTTACTGCAAAACAAACTGCAAAAAGTTTTCACATGAGGCCTATAATGACAAAAAGAAAGGCTTTAGCTTAACACTGCTGGCAGAGAGCCTGTACTGACCCCTGTGTTACCAGTGTAGGGCCACCTGAAGAGGCAGCGGAAGCTGCTTTATGCCTACTGCCCATGCAGCTTGGATTGTTGACCACAGCACACACTGGATGCAATTACTACTCCCAAATCACAGCCTGACCAGAACAAAATCCAAGACTGTCTCCAGTTAAAAAGAAAAAACCTTCTGGCTTCCCCCCACCTCCCCACGGTAAGTAGCGCAAATGTGTATGTCTTGAGGTAAACCCATAGAAATGAAGTTGTTTTGTATTTAATGTGAAGTTACTGAGGTCTCCCTCATGCACCTTCACACTGGTATTTTCAAAAGTTTGATTTATCACAGCTTGAAATGTTAGTACTTCACTCTTAGCTGTGTTTTCCTCCTCAGTACAGCTCACATATAAGCCACTATACAGACTTTAAAAACTATTTTATTTCCTTAAGGTAAAGATGACATGCCCTTATACTGAGAAAATTAGTATGCAGACAGTCACAAATCTGACGTAGTGCTTTCTTGTCCACTAAAACTCCTCATTTTCAAGTCCTTGAAACCCTAACATGTTTCCTAAACTCTGTTATGAACTGCTCAGCCTGCCTTTGGATCTAGAATAAGTCATTTGGGGTAGGCAGTTCCCAAAGTCTGCCCTAACTGCTTCAAACCAGGAAGGGGAAAAAAAATAGATACTAGGAGGCCTCACATGGCCTTCTCCTGCAACAAGTGGTGACTAACACATGAAGCAAGTTACAGGTCTGTGCCCATCTCATCTCTATCAACCTGTGTTACATTCGCCTGGCTACTGCCTCAAGGATGCAGTTTTAACTCAATTATTCCACTTCCAGCATTTCTCTCCTTTTTCTTCCAAGGCTAGGCCTAGTAATTTGAAAAAATGTTTAAGTACATACCCGTACTCCTGAGGTGAAATGTCCTGTTCCTGACGAGTCCTAAAGATGATAATGCAGTGAAATAATCCAAACAGGGGGAGTCAATCCAAAAGAGAATAGTCCAGCAAGGAAAAATATAGCCAGTATTATAAGAAATCCATGGTGTGGGGGACATAGTAAATGTTTACACAATTAGAAACTTTAAACATCAGTCTCCATAGCAGCACGTCCAACTTCACCACAGTGTATGCCAAAAAATCGATTGTGCAATGGTGAGGCATAGTATAGAACCATTTTTATATTAAATTTATGTTCCAATGCCAGTGCATTTACTAAAAAAAATAAAAAAAATTGAAATCAAAACTCTAACTTGAACTAAAAGGGTAATTGAAATTCCCATAATAAAGAATTTTCAGTCCTTGGTCCTGGATAGAAACGTCCACAGAACCAAGTGACCAGATTAGCTTGTATCCAAAGATGCATCCCGCTTGTAAATCTGTCCCAGACACACAATGTAAACTTCTGGATGGTTTTGGGTTTTTCTCAAAACAACCCAAATCCCTAGCAATTTGCAATTTCTGCTGAAGATGAAGTAAAAATCCGAGATCTATACTTTAAATTTGGATACTTTTAATTTGTGTGCACTATGAGTACCTCAGGCCGCCGCGGATTATTCTCCATTTTGGATTGACTTCCCCCTCCACTGGATTTTGTTTGCTGGCATTATCTCTTTAGGATTCTTCAGGAACTGGACATACCACCTCAGGAGTGCGGGTATGGACTGAATTTCTCCCTATTGTGGGTTTATTCCCCCTCATACCCGTCGCACCTGTTACTTAAGAAATTTTTTTCTCCTCAATTTTTCCCCTCCTGCCTCCCTTTTGAGTAATGCCCTAAGAAATAAAAGCAAAACCCTCTATGGTCTTTTAGCTCTTCCCATTCAGCAAAGTTCCCCCACCGAGAACTACACGAGCAGCTGCTGCCCATGGCAATGGCTATGCCAGCACTTCCATGCCACGGGGCACCAACACCAAGGCAATGCTGTGCTGATGCTCCACGGTGGGAAGGGGCAAGAGGATGGACAGACAGTGGGACTTGTGAGCTGTGAAGCGCCTCGCACATATGTCTCAGCAGGAGTTTAAAGTCTCTGTAGTTCTCAGTGAGGGAATTAATTTAGTAAATAATCCGCGGATTATTTTTAGTCTGCGGACTAAAATTTAGTGCACGGACTAAAATCTGGCCCACGGGAGCAAAGTCTGTCTCTGTCTAAAATACATTTGGGTGAAAGCAAAAGAAAAGAGAAAAAAAGAAAGAAAAAAAAGGAAAGAAAAAAAAAAGAGGAAGTGAAAAAAAAGGAAAAAATCCTAAGTGCACAAAGTGTTTGGGTAGACTAATATTTAGTATGCAGACTAAATACGGCTGGGCAAAAGGCACAGCAAGTCCACAAACAAAATAGAAACCAAAAATAAAACACTGACAGGAACTTTTAAAGCAATCAAATACCACCCCACCGGCGCAGCAATTCATTTTCCTAAAATGAAACAAGACCTTGTGTAAGGCTGTTTGTCTACAGGAGGGACCAAAGGCTTAAGATTTCATTTTAAAAAACGAACCTGTTTTGGAGATAAACAAATGCAAAAAAAAAGCTTTACAATAGTCTTAAAGAAAAATTTGCACTTGAATAACTCAAAACCTCTTGTTTCTGCAAAATAAATGAATTTCAGGCTGAGAACCAGGTTGCTGATTGTTTCTTTGGGGTTTTTTTTGGATGAGTTACAAAAATCTCTGGATGATCATGTCAAATGGAAATGCTGACTCATCCAAAGCCACAGCTTTTGGTGCTTTTGTTGGTTTTTCCCTCCCCCTTTCAGATCCCAAAAATCTATACCTCACCAAAAAGCTGAGGGACCAGTGTGAGTTGTTTCTTTGTTCAGGCATGCTAGTGATGCTCAAATAGCGACAGACCATAATAGTGAGTCAGCACAGTCTGACACACTCCTCTCTCCTTCTCAAGTTGAACTGCTACCAATGCACTTTTTTTTTATGTTACTCCCCCTTCATTTTTCTGGAACTACTACCTTCTTCAACATTTCAGGCTTAAGTGCCCCTGGTGCACTACACAGCTCTCATCCCCAAGAGACTTCAATTCAGATGAAGGCTTTGTGCACTAGCAGTGCAGTCACATTTTATCTTACTAATTTGAAATAGTTCCTACCAGTGTAGTGGAGTTTATGCCCCTTCTGAATTTTATTTTTCTGCACATGTGGAAAGATGAAAGAAAAATGATGGAAAGCATAGAATTCTCCTATTTCACTTCACTCACATCAGCATTCAGCTCTCAAATAAAACCACACAGGGCAAGAGCTAAGTATTGTTTTAACAGAATTGCTCTGACTTTCAATCCAATGATATTCCTCAAACAAACTTTCCATGCACAACATGAACTCTATTGTCTTGGCATAATTAAACCCCAAAGCCAAAGCTTCACAGACACCAAGGTGCTTTTCTAGCCAGTGTGTATTAAAATACATGATTTCATGCCATCAACTACTGTGTGTTTTGCATGCAGAGTGTGAATACTGCCTGCATGCTGTGCTACCTAAGAGGGCAGAGGCTTAGGAAAATGACATCTGTTGCTAATGCATCAAGTTTGTGATACCATGGTTAAAAATTTCCTCACCAGCTTCAGACTCTCATGCTTTGCCAAGAACCACCCACACCACTGATTCAAGGCTGACAGTCTGTGCACATCCTTTTGGTTTGTAACCACGTTTTTTATTGCACATGAGCATTATGCAGGAGAGAAAGCTCCTTCCTTCAACCAAAAGCTTGTACTGTTTTCAAGCCAAGTCATCAATGTAGAACATAACTGTCAAATCAACTTTTAAAAAATGCTATCATACAATACAATTACTATGAAGCAGCATTTTGATCACCCAAGTCTAACACAGGAAGGTTCATGAGAAGCACAACACATTCACAAAAGGAGAGGGAAGAGACACATGCAAGACAGCAATGTATGCACCGATCTCCACCTGACACAAAAAACACCAAGGCTGCATCTGAAGCTCTTGGGACTAGTCTTGTTCCAGATGCCTGAGAATTTCAGCATGGGATTTCTGAAATATGCCATTTGGCTATTTTGAAGTGTGTAAAACTCATGTGATAAAAAACGGAGGTTAAAAAGTGTCCACAAAAGAGGCAATGGTGTTGGGAGATATTTTAAAATATATATAAGCCCCCCGACTTCTTTCTCCAATTAAATCCCTCTGTGTTTTTTCTAAAAGCACCTCAGAAATAGTAAACGTCTGATTAGTCAAGAACTTCTCTCTGATGGCACTTAGGAGAAAATGAAGTAAAGACAGAAGGGTTAAGTGGCTTACAAATGAGCCAACACAGAACTGGGAACAGGACCAGGAACCTGTCTTGAAAGCTACTTCTTGTTGAGACCACACACTTTTTACTGGGCTCTTTCCATTGAGGGCCCTGTGGAAACACAACGAGCTTGTGTTTATTACCTAGTGCATGGGCTCTGCTTCTATCAAGCTCCAAAGAAATGCAACAAATCTAAGAGGAACTAAATAGCTCCCCTTCTGAGAGAGAACCCCCAAAACTACACCTCAGTGCTCTCAACCTCGCTGGGACAGCTGCTATAAACAGCCTAGACAGATGTGTTGCAGTGGGATGGCTAAATAGATGGTACACTGCAGGAGACATGTTAAACTTAGCATTTGATTTCTATAGTTGCACTGATCGAAATCCTTTCTTAATGCTGCATTAGCGCTCACTCATTTACTGTTAGGCAGTACCTTCTTTACTGCATATGAATTGGGCAGAGGCAGGGCAATTTAGCACCCAGCAAACCTGGCTTCGTTTCTCAGCCATATAAGATAAGAGATTTACACTGTAAAAAATCATTGCTGCTACAAAAGGAGCTGGCAAATATGAACTTGCCAGAAAAAACTTTTTTTTTTTTATTTTTAAAGTTAGTGTCCAGCAGAGCTGTTTTCACTCTTTGCCCATAAAGTCATTACACATCAAGTGAAAAATAGAGCTGTACTCTTTCAAAAGAGGTCAGGGCACAGTTTCACAACAGGCATAAATCAAGTCCAGTTCATGCTGGAAACGAGACATGCAGGTCTGCCCTGGTCCCTTCCCCAATATCTGCAGTCTGGGCAGAATGGCAGTCAGGTAAAGGAAATTTATCCAAATCCTGAACATGTGTTGTTCAAGAGGTTTTTATTACCATGCAAAACACAATGCATTTCAGGTATATGCAGGTGGGAGGTGGAGAACTGACCCAGCTCCATGATGAATTTAATGCCAATTATGGAACTGCAACCAAAGAAACATCTCATCCTCATAGTATCTTGCTCCTCTAGAAAAGAGCAGACTTAAATCTCAGAAAGAAGAGTTTGCATTTTCATCTTGAGTCCAAATCCAAGTCCACTTACAAGATTTCTGACAAAAGAGTTTCTGCTTTCTTTTATCATCAGTTATAATTAGAAGTGACAAAATGAGCTGCCTGTTTATCCATTTTATTGTTTTGTATTCTTCCTTGAATCTACAGTATGAGCAGTCACTTTGGAAGCATTACAAACAAAACAATCTGCTTTAAAACTAGACAACAACAAGGAGAACAGGAGTAGGACAGATGACAACATAAAACCAGTTCTGGAGGGTGGAAAAACATTCATGAGAGAGACCAGGCTCTACATCCCAGTCCCAGAGTGTGGGGAAGACAACAGGATTGTCTGCTACAAGCACAGAATTGTTCAACATGAAAAGGTAAAGTGATTAGTATGGAAAAACATACATACAGAATGCACACGTACACAAGAGAATATCAAGACTTAAATACTAGGCAAGTATTTTATAGTATTAGCAGAAATTAATAATATAGGAGGAAATATGAATTCTAAAGTCAATATCCAAAGCTACTCTTTAGCACAACCAACTGTGGTTCTGCACAACTTCAGCTGCAGCCAGAATTTGCCAATAGTTTTGGAAAAGTGCCAGAAGGGATGAGCTGGAGTCTGAAGTCTCATCTTAGACACTGTTTTCCTATGCTTATAACCATTTGGCTTAAAGATGTGGACAAAAAAACATCCTGAACAGTACAAACAATGAAAAAGCCCCTAAAACAAAAAGGAGGTGCTTACAAAGTTGGGAGGGATCCTGCCTCAATCTCCCACAAGTTTATTGTGAAGGCAAAGTGATGCAGAGAAAAGTCTTCTTGTATGCATCCACAAGAGTGCACAACAGAGGGGCAGAGATGCTCAAAACTAATCTAAACATGACAGTTTTTCTCCCTGTCTCTTCCACTGTCAGGCAAATGACTCCTGTCTTTTTCCAACTGAACACTGACTTGGAAATTATTCAGATGCCAGCTAAGCATAGATTTGGGGATGGTGAATAAAGCCATTCTCTTGAGTACATTCAAATTTATCTCACCAAAAGTATATTCAAAAAATGCCTGGATGTTTGAAAAATCTTGCAAGTACTTTCAGAATAGGAGAAACAAAGGCAACCAAACCACAGCACACTGAAGAGATTCACTGTCCATTTTTAAGAGCTGCCTGCAATAGAAACTGTTTCCATGTCTATACAATGGAGACAAGGCAGAGGTTATGATTAAGTATAGAAAACGGCATTTGCTGTTACAACTTTTATTGTTCCGCCATCATGAAACATGGACATCTATACACATACATATCTTTCATCATCCTGACATTATACTGGCAAACATGTGGCAGTATCCTTGGGTGCAGAAAAGAAAAAATCCAAGAGAGTCATTTTCCCCACACAGAAAGGGCTTAAACTACATAATTCTATTACATTTACTACAATCTTAATTTTATCCTTTTTTATCCTAGATCCTTTACTAGCTAGATGCAAGAGGAAAGGCAGGCTGTCACAGTTGGACATTTCATATATTTCTGGAAGTTATCACAGCGCTGCCTTTGTTTTTCATTACCCCAGGGATCTGAGACATGAAGGCAGCATTTGAGTAATGCCAGGATAAAGGGCAGCTGTAATGGGACCATGGTAAACAACACCTATCTACCACAAGCTTATGCAGAATGCCTTTAGACCTTTTGTTGGCTGTCCCACTGTCCCTGCTCCCTTCAAAAAGAGCTGCAAGATTCACAGAAAAACACCGAAGTTGAACTTAATAGCCCTGTGATTTACAGTCTTGCACTTGGTCCTGGATTTCCTCCTTGGCTTTCTGTGGTTGTATGTTCACCGTATAAAGAGTTATATGGTATAGATGAAGCTTAGACAGAAGAACAGAAACAAGTATAAAGATTAGTAGCACAGATCAGACTGCACTTCTGAGAAGAAAGAAGGCTCAAGGAGTCGAAGTGGCTGAAAGACACAAGCAAAGATATGACCCAATAACAGCAATAGCAGCAAATCTCCAGAAAGGGTAGTAACTTTTATTTTATGAGCTGACACCATTGGAAAAAATGGACTGGTTTTTCAGCCCAAGATATGCCTGAAGACATGACTGTGTTTAAAAGCCTTCCTATTCTTTTCTTACTGTTGTAAGTCAGCCATATTCACACCCCTGGAAAACACTGCTTCTCTTATAGCAGGATGCTACTTCACAGACCAAAGCAGACAAGCTGTAGGATGCACCTCCTTGAATACAAAATATTCTATACGAAGCAAAAATAAAGGGAGGTTTGGATGAAAATAACATTTAAGTTACTAAACATACTAGTGTTCTGAAAAGGATCCCCCCCTGCCAAAGCACCAAAATGTCCTGGACTCCTCCTGTTGAGGCTGGGGTTGTAGGGACAGGTGACAGAGGAAAAGAAGAGGGAAGCCCTGTTTCTGAAGAACGGTTTGAGAGGTGCCTGGAAAGTTCAGATTCTCTTTTCTTTTGCTAGCCAGGGACATGTTGAACTTCCATCATCAGGTGCCTCATGCATGTAAACTGGTATGAAAACACACACATGCTTAGCCAACACAAAACTGTATGGGAGATGAGAGGCCTCTTTAAGTTTTATAATGGGAGACTCCAACTCTTAAGTTTCAAATTTATTTCAATCTCGAATTGTCGACAAACTGAAAAATCAGTCCGAGAACAGTTTGCACTGCAAACATTGCTGCAAACTATTGCTGCAGCATAGAAAAATTCTTTTTAGAGTGTTAGTTAGACTTCTCATAATTTAAGAGGGAAGTTATCAATACTTTATTAGGATAATACCAATACATTTCTACTGAAAAGCCTAAGATACATCTATGAAGTTAGGCTTCAAACATCCATAAAATTTGTGCTCAAAATTGCAAATTCAGCCCAAAATTGATTTTCAGAAAACAATGTTCCTTCATAGATTTGTCTGTCTTAAGAGTTAAACAATTTATGTCTCTTTAAAAAACACAGAATCTATTATATTGCACTATAGCACCAGCCACCATTCTTCCTAAGTAGCTAACAGCAAGTGTAGCAATTACACATCATCACAGCAATACTGAGTAGGAAAGTAACATATCCGTGCCTCCCAGAAATGCCTAGAAGAGCAGAACAGAACCAGATACATCCAATGCAAGTCAGCACTGCAGAATTTCAGATGCAACCTATAGATACTACAGCTTCTGAAGAAAATTCTTAATTACCATCTGTGCACACTTTTGCAAACCACGGAAGTTCCCTGAAAA
Source organism: Rhabdornis inornatus (assembly GCA_013397075.1). NCBI lineage: Eukaryota > Metazoa > Chordata > Aves > Passeriformes > Rhabdornithidae > Rhabdornis > Rhabdornis inornatus. Next base: position 163,269 of record VWZS01005939.1, read on the forward strand.
CAAGACCTTACTTCTGTATAGACTACTGACCTGGAAACAACCAGTTCCAGACTGCATAGAAAAGATGCACTGGGCACCTCCACCTCATGAAACTAACTCCAGCAGGGCCTACAAACCCAACTTGGACAAATACCCATGTTCTATTAAACAGTACAAAACAAGGAGAATGCTCTTGTGTCTAAGAGCTTACAGCAGGAAGTAACTATATTCTCAGTAGTTCTCTTTCAAACATGCTGAAAGCAGCTGCCTAGAAGTTACTTCACACATACCAAAAAATCCTTCTGTCTGCTGAGTCCCCTGGTCATAACTACTCAACAAAAATAACCACCTCTTATCTATTGTCACCGTCAGTAATTCTTCAGCTTAGATGGCAAAGATTTGTGCTTCTGAAGCTGTTGGCAACAAGCTGTAGCAGTCTAGTTACAAACAGTTGCAACAAAAAACCACAACCAACTGACATTACCACTTTCACTTCTTCAGTCATTCCTGTTGATTCAAAGCCAAAGCTCTGAAGAGGCTTTTGTCACTATCCAGTTCTAAGATAGAGAAGCTCTGAGGGGATTGCCTAGGCCCACTGACATGTCATCAGATGTTACATCAATACAACTGGGTAAGAAGAACCAATTCTATGTAATACTACCACTTAAATCTATCATGGCTCAACATGCTCAAAACGTTGAAAGAAAAGGATCTTGAGAAGTAATACACCAAGAAGATAGGCATCATTACCAGCATCGTGCTGGGCAACCAGTTTTTTAAATTTGGCATTTGTATAAGCACAGATCTCATAAATGAAGTCTCATGTAACCCAACTGTAATAAATTGGTTTAAAGGCTATTCTACGCCTGGTCGACATCAGGAAGGGCTGTGTGCAGAATGACTTGAGAGAATGAGAAGCTATGCTGCAAGCACAACTCTCCAACACTAATTGTGACCTAATGGAGAATGCCATAAGAAAGAATCTGCCCTGGACATGTGCTCAGCTAGGCATGCAACCCTTCCACACACAGATATTACTTTCTTAGCAGAAGGAAACCTGAGTGCTGGGATAAGATGGAAATACACTGTGACCATAACAGACATTTCTCAAGCAGCAAGAGGAAGTGTTAACTACCCGGGCTTCAACTGTTTGAGATTCAATATTTAACTTATTCTACACCCAAGAAGCTGACTAAATGACTGTTACTCTGTTCCAAGTCAAATATTCATCATTGCTTGATATGTGGAAGACTATTTAATTGTGCAGCAATGTATGTTTCATTGCTAGCAGTTTCCTCTTTGGTCATGGAGGTCGCAATATTGTCTGTGTGTATTGCATTGGTGTCTCCCCATGAAAGCTAGATTACAAGAGATCTTAAGAAGTAACTCCAAGAAAAAACATCTCCACTCAACAGCACACCTACAGAAGTACAAACAGAATATTATCTATGAGAGAAGCATTTAAGAAAGTGACTGTCAGCCCTCATCACACTATTTTACAACACTAAAAAAGTGCCAATACATACTGGAACACCTTCCTCATTTCTATGTGACCTTTGTGCATATCAGATGATAGCATGACAATATGTAGAATATTGCAATCTGCTACTAACACACATACCATTATCAAAAATCAAAACAGAACAAAAAACAACCCACCTACAGGCAACCTCCAGACCAGCAGGTATTACAGTGTACTGCTACAATATCTCCTTCTCCTCAGCTACATCAAAAGTTTGTAGGTCCCCAGCTTAGTTAAAAGCACCCAGTTTACACTGAAAGTTACCAAATCACTAAACAAACTGAACAACTTTATTTTCAGCCCACATCTTTATTATTCAGATCATATAGACTCACCTTAGTCCATGGATGTGCCTTAATCTGAGGAAATTTGAATTCAGTATAGTTTGGATTCATTTCTCTAATTTGCTCCCTTGTAGGCGTTCCGAGAACCTATACAGGATGGAAAGAAAAAGGCAAATTGTTTGGGTATGCTTCATATAGAATTAAGACTGAACTATAACCTATCAGACATTGAGACAACCGAAGTCAATCTATGTAACTAGTAAGTTAACTTAGTGTTGAGAGCAAAACAACAAAACTTTTGCACCCATGAGAGAGAAGTCTTCTCCCTGGGCACCCTTCTCCAGTCTTTCACCACTGTCCAGAGTTAAAAATGAGTTGTACTCTTGCTGCTGCCACTTGCCCAGTCAGTGGGCAACACTAAGAAAAGTGTAGTTGTTTCTTCATTCCCTCACACCACAAGGCTTTTATACACTCTGATAAGACCCTCCTCACCCCCGGCCAAGTCTTCTCTGCTGCAGGTGAACACTGCCAGCTCTTGCAATCTCTCCTCATGTGACAGATGCTCCAGTGCCTTAATCACCTTTGTGGCCCTTGCTCCAACATCAGTGGTCTCTTGCTGGCAATTCAGTTCATACTCCAAGCCCAATGTCAAAAAATTAATTATCTTACAGAGTTTTTCACAAAATTAAAGCATCTCTCTCAAACTTACTGATATTTTGGTGGGGTGGAGAATCCACTTTAATAAGGTTTATATGAAACAGTACTAGCAAACACATTCAGGGATTGCAGTTCACTGCATACAGTTGATTAAGGATCAGACAAGTAGCACAGAATGTATTTTCCACGTCACAAACAGCAGTCTTCTGACAAGCTTAAAAGATCAGCCAGTTACTACTAAGTGTCTCCTGACCTCCTCACAAAAAAAGATGGTAGGGCAGTGCTTCCTCATCTCAGTATTTTCACACAGAAGACAGACTTAGTTTAAATCTAACTTGGAAGTATCTAAAAGGCATACCAACTCTGGTTTACCTTCACCAAGCTGTATTTCTCATTCCCAGAATCTGCGCAATGTTATTTACGGATGTAAATTAGTTGTATGAGAAATAACAAACAATTGAACATGTCTTTGTAGGGGTAGGTACATTTTGAAAGGATTTCAGAAATCCCTTGAGGGAATAAGCCTGACAATATGGCATCAGCGCTTTCTTTTCAGTTATCACCAAGTATGAGAGAGCCATTGTCTTCTAGCTATAAATAAAAATTGCTAAGTATCTTCAAGAAATCTCATTGTTTTCTGCTTGCACCCAGTTCTAGGCACCTTTTTGCTCTGCCGAGGGAAGGGGAGATGGCAGAAGGCAGGAGTTGCTCCTCCGTGCTGGGCTCAGGCTCATCTATGGGAAACCTGTTTTGGTCACATGACAAATCCCTCCACACAGCTTAGTATAATGGTATCACCTCATCTCATCAGTCTGCATTGTTACCATCAGGCAACAAATGATCACATGATGCTGGCGCTCTACCTTGCTGCTTATTTAAGAAACATCTGGTTACAAATTCCTGTGTATCTGTGTACATTTCATTCTGTTAAAGAACGGAAATTAGAAAAATGCACTCCAGAAAGTCAGGTAAGGAGGTAAAAGAGTAAGGTAACTGCTGTTTGAGTAATTTGTGGAACAGAGAAACTATCATCAGGTATTATGAACAAAACTTGGCATCTCTGCTATTTAAAATAAGAGTTGCACGAAAACAAACACAAAAAAATCCTACCCAGAAAGCAACCTTTTAAATAAAGAGCAGCAGCAGAGGAAATAAACTCTGCAACTTGTTCAGACAGTTGCTTCTTGGATAACAAATTTGACTGACAAATTGTATAAAATGAACAATAATGTTTTGTATATCACATCACTCATGAGGATTTAAAACCCACCTAATTCTAAAAGCCAAGGGTTACTCTCTCAGATGGCAGCAGATTTTTTTTGTGAATGTCTGAAAACACTGTTTTTGCTTAGGGGATAAAAAAAGAGAATGTTTGCAGATTCCATATATTTTGCTCAACTTTCAAAGGAAAAAAAAAATTGAAAGGAAAATGTGCCCTTTCCCTGCTGGTTTTCTGTCTGGCACCCACCAGAGCATCAGCCACCCAGCTGCCAGCCCTGCCAGGACGGTGCTGCTCTCAAAGCTTTGATGACCATCACTCTCAAACCTTTCCAGTTCTAAAAGATGAGGGGATTTCACACCCTAAATATTATTTTCATACCAATTCAGGATAAAAGTAATTTTTAAAACCTTGGAAGTTTTTTCAATTACTTAAGTTAACTTTCTGAAAAATGACAGGCACCTTCTATTGCACTCTCATCTTTTCTAAAAGCTAAGTATTCAGGTCTCCCTAGCATAAATGATACTTTTTAAGAAGCATGTCTACCTTCTTTACCCTTTTTCTCCTCAAAAAATTCCTTCAATAGCTTTTCTAAGAAGCAGCAAGTAGATTTATTTCTAATATAGCCCAAACATATCAACCTGGCTTGGTTGCCAAGGCTGCTCAGAACAAGAGCCTACACAGTGCAAGTATATTTAGAGACCACCTATAACATCAGAGAACTCAAATTAGATAAGCAAGGTCAGTTTCATGGAAGAACCCACAATGTCTGTCCATATATTTCACTAAAATCACAGCCATAACTCCAGATGATGGGAGAGGGCAACTCCTAAACTCAAGCATAGGCATCGAAGCATCAGCACTTAAGTTTTCAGGAATGCTTAGAAAAGAGGGTACTGAAAAGGGATCATGGTAGCTAAAAGAAGGGACTGTTTTACCTTTCAGCTACATAGCAGTCTTTGACACATGAAATAACTGTACAAAAGGAAAAGTGAATACTAGTAGCTACATAATTTATTTATATTTACTCTGTTCTCTCGAGACTGTAAAACCAGATTGCGATTCCAATTTGTACCAAAAGCGGATTAAAGAGAAAAAAAACCCCAACCACAAAAAACACACCCCAACATCCAACCAAAATCTGAAAAGAGAAGTAGTTTGGAAGGAAGAATAGAAGTTTTAAAGACTGTGCCAAATTCAAGTTACAAACTAGAACAGTGGGATGAATAAAGTGATAAACTGTAAAACTGTACCAGTACTTGACATATCTTGAAGAGATCCTGTAGTATATCTCTCCTCAACCCCCAACATATCAATCCTGTTTGCTACATGATTTGAAATTGTACCTCACTGATTCATACTGATTTTTCAGTATATTAGGAATACCTTCAAGTAACCTTGGTAACAGCAATCACTTAAGCTGCTGCAAAAATTGGTCAAAATTCATCTTTTGAGAAAGAAGCATGAATTACTATGCTCATTTTTGGCAGAGTTACTCCATGAAACAGCTGCTGTATCAACTCTGAAAATATTATGGAGCAGATGTTCCTTGGAGAGCTTTCACAGAATCACAGAATAGTTGAGACTGGGAGGGATCTCTGGAGGTCATCTGGTCTAAACCCCCTGCACAAGCAGTATTGTCAGAAGTCAGTTGCCCAAGACCATGTCCAGACAGGTTCTCACCATATCCAAGGACAGAGACTCTACAACCTCCCCGGGCAAACTGTTCTAGTGTTTGACCACCCTCACAGCAAAAACTGGTTTGTGTTCAGATTGAATTTCATGAGTTTTAATTTGTGCCCATTCCTCTTGTCCTGTCCAAAAGATGCTAAAGAAAAGAGGTCGGCCCCCTTTTTGAACTTTCCCTTCATGTACTCTGTACACTGGTGAGATCCCCACCGATCTTGCAAATGTCAGAGAGCTTTTAAGAAATACAGGATCAAATACAGAATTATTCAGGTCAATGCAGATTGGCACATACTATTCCATTTCCTGGGGAGTCTTATGGAAAGTGATTTTATCAACGAAAATGTCAGGGTTTTTTTCTATTTAACACTTGAAAAACAAAAAGAGAACCAAAGTAAGTACTGTAATAATAAAAATACTATTGTCTGATGGAATCAACTGTAACTAGAATGAAGACTTAACTTTCAAACAAAGGAAGGGGAGATCTGTGTGAGACTACAAAGCATCTTCCTGCAAGTGAAGATGCCAGGTCAACTAGTTTTGCTCTTCATTAATGATTGTCATCAACATCTCTTAAATAAAAATAAAGAAGCATTATCTACTAAGATTAACTAAAGAATACACTTGCTGAGAAGCAGACACTGCTCTGGCTCTCCTAGGATAAAAATTGAACACAACAGGTTTTACAGTGTATTCTGTCTAGTTTTTCCCTTGATAGTAATCTGTAATGGATGAACCTCCCCAAAACCTTTTTATTTATTCCACGAACAGGGTTCATGAAAGTAGAGTAATGCTATGTATCTCCTGCAGTTAAAGAAAAGCTATGATAAAGAAAGGCTCTCAAGAATGTCATCCTTACCAAAGAAGAAGGGGGGGATTTATGAACCTGGAATAAGCCCTGAGCTTGAATAAAGATTTTCAGTTTATGTTCTTACAATCAACTTTTATAGGAGGAAAAGATGGATTATTCAGCTCCAAAAGACACTTCAGTTACACCTCAGTATCAAGACAACTGCTACCCACACCTGCTTCACTATGCAAAACTGCACTGAGTCATTTATGACCAAACCCACACTGTTGCAACAGCAGAGGAAAAGGAAACTGTAAGGGTTTCAACAAATCCCACTGGAATAAAGGCCCTTTATGACAACTATTGTTACTGCTGAACATTTGCCAAAATGTAATCAGTTAGAAGCATAGGGACCATGGTTAGAATCAAGGATTTAGAAGCTCCAGCTGGTAGTAACTGAACTTGAGAGAGGAGAATGTGATAATTTACATCTCTAGATTTAAATTTAAATTTCTAGAAACCTCTAGAAAGCCTTGGTTGCAGTGCTATAGTGGTCTTCCCTGAGAAAACTGTGCAAGTTTATGAGGAAATGTATTCCTAAAAGCCTGATGTTTATGGCTTGCCAGATGGTATAATTAGTACTTCTACAAACATGACTGCACCTCTTCAGAAAATTGTGAGAGGTGTGCCAATAGTTATTTTAAGAATTCACAGTATAGCATCTCAAGCAGCTAACATGGCTTGAGACAATACTTCAAGAGGTCTGTGATAGAAAGTAAAATAAACTTACCCACTTTACATACACTTCCTTTCAAAAACTTTTTTTGACAAGGTCAAACAATGAAAACCAACTAAATATAGATATTCTTTCTATTCGTAACACAAAGGACCTATACATCAGGAATAGGAAGAAACCCACTGTTACCACTGACATGAATATAATTTTCCCCATCAACTTTCCACCCTGCCTGCCAGCACTGGAAGTGATGAATTAAGTGAGGCACAGGAACAGCCAAGTTGTGATATGAGGGGACATCAGGGAAAAGAATGCCAGGAGACTTCCCTTAGGGCTGAGAACAGAACCCAAGTAAAAGCCCATGTCAGATGCAGGCCATCAGCACAGGACCAAATCCACTAAAATGAAACACTCTCCTATGGCTTACTCTTTTGGAAGAGAAGGCTCCTCTCTGCTCATTAACTACTCTGGATTTATTTTATTTCAGAAAGTGAGCCCAAAATAGTACCTTGACATTTGAGCATGATCCATATATTATAATTGCAGTCTATACTTAGCATTAGGCACAGTTAAACTGTCAAGAGCCCAAAAAGTTACACATGAATAGGATTCCTGATACTACTGAACTTGTTTTTTCATACATTTTTTCCCCCTTGCTCCCCCTTATCCAGGGAACTACAAGAAGAAGATTTTGTTATTCCTCTTAAATTACCATGAAATGCCAGTTTTGGTGCAAGGAATAATCACAGTGCAGTAACAACCAAAAAACTCAAAGCAAACACCACCCCCACCCCATAACCCCCACTTCTTTCCCGCAGTTTTCACAAGTTGGTTGATTCATCTCATACTCTAAATCGCAGCACACAAAAAAAATATTTCTGATAAAGAAAACATCAGGCAGATTGGCTGATGCTGTCGTCCCCATATCCCAGGGCTGCTCAGACAACTATTGCTGCTTCGTTCCTTTAACAGATCTTTTTTTTTTCTGCTTTTGAGGGGAGTAGGGGGAAGGTACTAAACATAAACTTTGAGAAGATCATTATCTTAGAAACAAACACATTACCCTTCTGAGGTTCACTTCCTGCAAGAGGGATAAAGAGTAACCACTGTCTGCAGGAACTGTACTTGAAGATGTTTTAGTTTGGAAAGCATATGCAAGCCAATTTTACCTTGACAGTTCTGGGATGCCATAGAATTTGTGAGGCCAGGAATGTCAACAAACTCCCAAGCTTTCACAGGGAGCATGGCAGTCCTGCAGCCACCACTGCTGCACTGCAAGATGTGCACAGAAGATTGGAGATTTATGAAGGAGACTTTCCTGACTGCATCTTAAAGAAAAATCACTCTTGTGGTCTAGGTGCTCCTTCTTTCAGACTGTATTCAGCCAGGTCCCACTTGCACAGTGGATTTTAAATAGTGAAGTGGGAACTGCAGCCCTCCTGGGTTGCTGGAACAATCCATCAGGTACAAAGCTGCATGACTGCTCTGAGGAGTAGTGTTTACTTGTACGTAATTTCTTTACGGGATCACTGATGAAATCCACACTACCACCACTGTGACTGTTTCAGAAACTGAGCACATTTCTGAAGGAGATGTCACTTGAAAGCCAGTAGGAGCATGAATTTTAACGAGTATATTGGGTTACCTACTTCAGATATTCCCAGTGATAGGACAACCTAACATTTGGAACAGCAAGTAAGAGCTAAAAATAAGAAGAGTCATCATTCAAGATCAAAACTCGGAAAAAGCGCAGCACACGATTTCTTTCCTGTAATAGCATAAGCATTCAAGAAGATTATACTTGGGTTAAACTATTTCTTCAGATGGAGCTCCAAGACAGTATTCTCCTCCATCAAATATCATTTTGTCAGGGGTAAGTGGTCAAAGTTCTCTCTTTACTAGTCAGACTGAAAACATGTGGAAAGACCATATTTAAAGAAATAAGAACAAAAGGAAAAAAAGAGGACTCTTGATGCAATTGAACATTATGCTGTGGTTCTAGAGGGGCACAGCTTTTCAGAGCAGTTTGCAAATACACAGTAGGTCTGGAAAAACTCCAGGTGCAACTATATGGAGAAGATCTTGCAAGACTGATTGAAATGAAACTACATGAAGACTGCTGAAAGTGTATCAAAATCTGTCAGAAGCCAAAAATGGTTATGATCCAGCAAGGGACTGAGGCTGTTGAGCATACGGCCTGCAGGAAGTGCAAGTTGCGCCAACTGATATGTCACCATGAACACAGATAAAGAGGGGATGTCATCAAGAACTGCATGAGAAAGGAGAACTAATTTAATGTGATGGCATTTTTAAGTCATTATCCAGTCTAATGCATAAAACTTCACACCAGGTGTAGCATTCACTTGCTATGTTGTGAAATAAACTGAATAATCACAGCGGAGTAAGCAACTGAAGAGAAAACTGAGAAGTTTATCTTGGCTCAAAAAATACCTCAAGTGTGACGGTGACTCAATCATCTTGAATTGATAAGAACCACCAGTAAAGTTTCTAAGCTGACCTCTTCCTGCAGTGGAATCAATCAAATATAAAGGATGAAAGTCTGAGATATTTCCAAATGTGTGCTAAGTATTTTCTTACTATAGCCCATTTGTGGAAGTTTAAAATACAAGATTTTCCCTGCCCCTAAGTTTCAGGCACACAGTTCCAATAAAGCTATTTGAAAAGCAGGACCCCAGATAGTCAAACAGCAGCTCTCAGGTCCCAACCTGCAAGCTTCTACCAAGCTCACTGCTATTCTACAACTGTCAGATCCCACAGCTCTGCTTCTCCCACAGCCAGCTAGCATTAAAATAAGTCTGTGTTACAATGAAAGCCTTAAATACTAGTTTTCTATGGCAGCAAATGGAAGAGGTGGACACCATCTGTCAATTTTTTTCATGAACCCTACCCTAAAGGAAACTTTATACAACACCACATTTTACATGCTGTGCCAAGATTTAACGTTTCTGGTAATTTTTTCTGCAGAATTGCATGTCCTCAACTGTACTGAGGCTACAAAACTTAAACTCACTCACATGGTTGCTTCTTTTATACCATCCTTTCAAATCTGACTTGAATTTCAATATCCTTCTGGAAGTGCTTAAGAGCAGAATGCTTCATGTCTTCTTTGCAGAGTTAAAAAACAAATCTACTTAATTCGATTATTGGTTATTTTTAAATACACAGATAGATGGGATACATACATAGACAGGACAGATCCCTCCCAACAACTGGCAAAACGGAAACAAACTGACTCACTTTCTACTTCTTCCCAATTTTCAAAAGGTGAGGAAAAATTTGATGTAAACACACTTTCTCCCTCTACTCCCACCATGGGAAATAGCTGTAAGTGAATACACCATTACAAGGGAAGCACCCTGTTACCCATTCCTAGACAATTTCTCATGGCTGTTGATCTTGAACACAATATTCTCAATTATAACTCTTCTCTGTATTCCCACCTTCACCTTCTGCCAGGGCTTTTCTGAATAGCTTTTACAAAACTTCAAAACAGAAGATAAGGGAGACAACAGCACAGAAAAGCAACCCATTTCTCCAGTTTGCACTCAGCTTCTCTTCCAGTCTTGCCTTCAGAATATATGCTGCATTGGTAACAAATATTGTCAGAAGAACATGGTACCCACCCATTCAGGCTCACATTTTACATTACACTTTCTTCAAGTTTCAGTGAACATCCTTTTTTGTGATTACTGCTGTAAGATTTACAGTATTTTCCCCTTGACTTTCCTAAAACATACTGCCTCAGTACATTTTGTTTAACTTCACTTCCATGTGTAGTGGACTACCTAGGTAACAGAAGATGAGAAACCCCAGAAGAAGGTGTGAATGATCATTAAATATCCCCTGTTCTATATTTAAAGAAATTTGTCAGAAGTTTGTTTCTGTGAGGGTGAATATCTCAATTTCAACCTGTAATTTACTGAAATACGCTTTACACTGGGTACTCCTTCAGTTGCCTTGAGAAGTAACATCAGTTTGCTAGTACTATATATCGTCGCTACTACGAGTTAGTCAAGAAACATTACTACCACAGACGGTACAAAGGCTATCCGCAATTTTACTGAAGTACTCCTCTGCTTCAATACAACTGAAGTGTAAACAAGTAAGTGCTACAACTGGAGCATAGACATGCTATGAAATTACTGGTTCACAGATGTTTTCTTCAGTAGTGCAGAACTGATGTTAACAGCTTCTTTAGCAAACTTTTAACCAAACCGCAAATTTCTGCTTGCCAAGCATGTCAATAATAAGAGAACATCTATCTCCTGATTATTTTACTTTCACATTGTGAAATCAAAGCAATGGTAGGGCAGATCACTATGATTTCACTAATAAGGCCTCTCTACACTCAGATTTCTGATCAAGCCATGGACAGTCACCATGATATAAAGTTCTATTTACAAAAGTTCAGGTAGAGGTCAGGCTCTTCTAATGGACCAGAGGACTTAGTCTTAAGCTTCACCAGGGAAAGTTTACGCTGCACAATAGAAGGCATTTCTTCACAGAAAGGGTGATTAGATACTGGAATGGACTTCCCAGGAAGGTAGTGAAGTCACTGTCCCTGGAGGGGTTTAAGGAAAAACTGGATGTGTCATTTAGTGCCATGGTCTAGTTGACATCGCAGTGTTGGGTCACAGGTTGGACTTGATATCGGCGGTCTTTTTCAATCCTGCTTATTCTTTGATTAGCTTTAGTTTTTCAGTATTTTAGACATTAATCAAGAAACAAGCCAGGACTTTTCAGAAACATCCAAAGGCAAACACCACATGTTATCACACAAAATCCTGAGGAGGTCTGGTCATCCGATGTGGACCCCTTCCTCCACATGTCAGAAAAGTAGTGTAGCAAAAAGCAGCACATCACTCCAAGACATTTCTCAGAAGTTAAAAATATTGTCACTTGTACCATCATCACCCCTACATCTGAAAGCAATTCTAATTTTTCACTAGTGTTTTCTAAGCAAACTGAATAAACTGAGTCTGAAATACACTGGGCAGAAAGGCAATAAGAAGACATCAAAGTCATAGGAGAAGTATATGAAAGACATGGAGTCTCCAAAGGAAAGCTGCTGACAGGAGGATGTTCAGCAGGACACACAAGAAACAGGAGCCAGATTTGCGTGGTCAAAACTGGTAGAGATGGGGTGACAGTCTGGAAACGTCACAGCACACCTCTGAGCCTCACCAGCCCATGTCCTTCAGGCAGGAGAATGACCAGTCAGTGTTAGTTCATGTCATATGCTCTCTTAGGACAGGGACAAAGACACCGGCAGGTCTTCTAGTCAATGACACAGACAAGTAGGAAGTTCTCCTTTTTCACCCACAGATTTGGGGTTTGAGGGGCTTTTCACATGCATGCTACACAAATATTTATGCATCAAGGTAGTGGCAAAATCAAGGAGGAAATTCTCTTAATAGAGTCCCTTCATTGTGATGAAATCAATGAAGGTGAACAGCATGTGTACATATCCTCTGTAATAATGCCATCTTATTATGTGTATAGTATAGATTCAGAGGAAAACTATATTGCTCTCTGGAAATCTTGTTTCCTTCACTGCAGAAGTTGAAAAAGGTAGAGTAGACAAGGGTGCTGGGAAGTCAGACACCAATCCATGAACTATTCTTCCATGCCTCTAATATGAGAGCCACAGAATATTCACAGCTTTCCACATGAAATCAATCAAGATGTGCTTGGACATAAGTCATACGTAAGTGTTACATATTCTGACACATTAGTTATTTTACCTTGATAAACAAGACTCTTCAGGTGGAAGGTAGCTTTGCCCAACATGTCCTGATTCTCTATCTCCAAAAACAAGTGCCCTTTCCCACCTTTCATTTTAAAAGAGCTAGGAGGAAGGAAGAAGAGAAGGCAACTCCATATGTGAAGAATCTGGCATAAGGAATTTAATAGCATTGTTTCCAAAGCCAAATACTAATTGTGTGCAACAAAGGAAAAAGAGACAGACTCTTAAAAAATGAAAATCATACATTAATAAATATTGGCTCCACATGTAAGCACTTTTTCCAAGCACACCAGTAGTACAATCCTTTATGAGGGAAAAAGCCCCAATATATCATTATGCATGACTCCAAGAAGAGAAAGTAAAGATCATCAGGCTCTCAAAATAGCATGAGAAGTGTTTTCAAACACTGTTTACATGCAAAACCCTGTACAATCACGCCAGAATATTTGTACGTTCACCAGTTAACAACAGTGCATGTTTTCATACTGATTTCCAAGGAATAATGCAGTCAAAACAACACTTAACATTCCATACCTTGATTATTTCCACCAATTGATCCACACCACTGTCACCTGGAAAGATCGGTTGTCCTAGTAACAGTTCAGCCAATACACAGCCTGCTGACCACACATCTAAAAAGGTAAAGGTAGAGGACAGGGAAATGTATCAGTAAAATATAGATATTAAGCCATTTATAAAAAAACCCATCCATTTTAAACTACTTACTTTATCATTTGCCATGTTTGATAGTGTATGCAACACAGCTGAAAATAAAAACCATTCTTATCCTAATGTTACCAGATACCTGATATCAAACAACATTGTGGAGACAGCCTTAGAAGTCAAACTGTGAGATAATGAGAACTGGAAAATCATGTTAAATGCCACAATACATTGACATCAGAACTTACACGTGCAGGATAAAGACCATAGAATGCTTGCCATTTGTAAATTGAGAATTTGCCCAAACCCTGTGTCAGTTTAAAGCACATGTATCATGAACTATGCATAGGCATCATCCAACACAATGGCTGATGTTTTTACTGTTTCTAAGTGTTGAATAGCCTCAGTTTTTCATACATATATTGAAAGCATATGTGCACTGACAGATGAGTCAGACTGTAAGTATTACATGTACAAGAAGTACATGATGATTAAGGAATCTGGGAAGAGCCTCTCTAACCAGTCACTTTAAGATCTAATCTTTATCCCAATTCCATTTGCCAACTTGGATGAGCAACAGAACTGCAAGTCATAGATAACATGTCAACAACATCTGTAGAAGAAGCCTTCTACTCATTTTTGCATGTACACCAAAAGCCTCAGAAAGTCCTTAGGAGCTATTTGTCCTACATGAAGAAATTTTTCACAATCTACTGCAGGTATATTTTCTTAAATAATTTGGCAACTGAGTATTACAGAAGCAACTTAGGAATGTATCTAAGTGTACTACAGAATATAGCATTTTATTTTTTGAACATAATTAACTAAAATGAAAAATCAAACAAAGCAAACGCAGTAAACACTGTTTATCAAGTGTTTGTGAGAATTTAATGTAATTATACAGCAAATAAATAGGATTTTAAGCTGCTTAACACAGTAGAAGTATTGTACTTGGACGCAGAAAACTGCTTCTCCCCAAAAATAGATGCACTAAGGTTTTCTAGAAAGTCATCAATTGTTGAATGGATACCTGAAACCTTACACTAAAATCCAATCTCAAACAAGTAATCAGCAACAGAAGATCTGTAAATCCTCTACTATAAAGAAACACCCCAAAAGGGAAAACCAGTCCCCTTCCACCCATATTTCTTTAAACTCTCATCTGCTTTTAAGAGCTAGCCTTATCTCCTAGGAGAATTTATCTCCTGAGGCCTGTTCCACCTGAGATAATCTAAGACAGAAATCCTTATTCCTGCATGTATTTAAACTATATCCCATCTCTGGAAGTGTTCGAGGCTGACCTGGATGGGGCTCTGAGTAACCTGGTCTAGTGGAAGGTGTCCCTGTCCATGGCAAGGGGTTGGAACGAGGTGATCTTTAAGGTCTGTTCCAACCTAAGCCATTCTATGACTCCATGGTTTTGTGAAGCAGCATATACACAACCCTGCCAGCTACAGCTAAAGGTCTGAGTAAGGAAAACATCTCTGACAGTTCTCCAAGCCACCTATTATCACCTTGTCACAACCACCACAGAGTGGCACAAAATAAAAACAAAAAAAGCTTTCAGAAATTTAGGATTTATAACAAAATAATCTGCAAGTTAAAACACAGTTTTACTCCCCCCATTTCTAAAAGAGTGAGAAGGCTATGCAAAAATACTTCCCTCCTCTTCTCAAGAATATGGTTCAGCTGGAACATACAGTAAACAAACAGCATTGTCATTACTTCAGATTTTGAAATTACTCACTTCCAAATCAAATGAATGCACTTTAACCTAATTTCTTGGTACAAACATTGCATCAGGGTTTTTCCTAAAAAGTAACTACTTACAGTGTAAAGAGTAACAAGAAATAATTTGAAGTTTGAGTCTTGAATTTCAACAAGCAAACATACAAGATGATGCTTTTTAATCTTTTAGTCACATTTAATAAAAGCTAGTATGGCCACCAAGATGCTAAGATCTCTTTTGGACAAAAAACTAAGAAGGAATCATGTAGAGAACATTTAATTGAATCTAACTGCTAATCAGTGTCTCTTTCTGATAGCTCCTGCTGTTAGACCAACACGTACAGCAAAACCATGATGCAAAGCATCACTTTTTGTGTCTCCCATGCGTATTGGGTTTGGAGGAATTACACAACAGTTCAACAGATAGCATAGATTTCTTCAGGAGTATTGAAGAGATAGATGAAATGTACTAATCAGAGCACTGTAACTTAAAAGTCTATTTAAAGATACCTTTAAAGGGTTTTAAATATGATGAGTCCTTTACACTGTCCTTTACAAAACAAGTAGTTACACCAAAGCTGTAGTAATTTACAACTCAATGCCTTATTTTGCACTAAAAAAGTTATATATGGCAAAGAAAAATATTTGACAGACTATATACAAACACAAAGCTGACAGGAGAGTAAGTCATCAATCCCAATTAACTTCCTTTCAAGATTTTGAAACTATGCTAGCATTACTTTTTTCAGATTAGACTGTGGCTTTTTAAAACTGTTTTAAATACCCTTCAGGTCTGGCTGCTCCATGAAGTTGGCTTTGTGCTGTTTTTTCTTTTCCTAGTTTCCCTAAATGCTTTTGCACTCCACCAGCCTATTTCAGACAAGTCTGTAGGGCACAAGTCTCAAATCCAATACAAAAATTTTATAAAATCAGAGTGGAGCACCAATGTTGCTGCCAAGGTGAGGAGGGCTCAGTCCCTGGGGGAATCACTGGGCTTGCCCCAGCCCTGCCAAACTGCAGCTGCAAACAAATCAAACAATGTGCAGGTCTTTGTTCAAGAAGGCCAAGCACAAACAGCAGAAGGCACATGAGAAAGCTGAGGGCATCACATGGGAACAGAGGAAAAAAAGCAAGGATGTAGGTTATGAAGAAATAGGTGGCAATGGCTGAGGAATACTTGCTGCATTCATGCTGGGTTTAATCTCTCAAACATACAATAAATCCATCAGAAACCTATGTAGTAGTTCCTTATGGACTGAAAATTCCAAGTAGTTCCTTCCAAACTAGACAATTTAATGTCTTGTTAGAAGTCTACTCACTTTTTCTTTATTTTACCGGCTAACACTTGAAATACACAATGAAGTAAAACACAAGCATTTCAAAATCCCCATCTTTTTTCCAGGCACATTACTTCACCAACTTCCAAATTACGATTTGGGCAATGTTCCCTGGGCAAAGAAGAGAACAAATTCTGGAAGCACCCTCAACAAAATCCAGAGAGTGGAGGCCAACTTGAGCAGCTCCCAAGGAGGGACAGAAACAAAATACAACATATACTGGTATTCATACAACTCTTGATAAGCGATGTACAATAAGGAACAAACTAAGAAATCTCATCTCTGTTGAAACTTGATGGAATTTATGCCATTGACTAAAATTTGGTTCCAGGATAGTGTCAGGGGTTGGCCTTTCCTCTCTGTGGAATTTTCCCCATTGTCATGCTAAGAATTTGTTGGCTACAACATAGCACGGATGGCTAGTGACAGTTTCTCTCACAGGGGGTGGGGGGGAGAGAGAGAACACCGCGAGATCGGTGGGGCAGGAAAAGGAGAACTGGGGGCAGCTGTGCTCTCTCTCTCTCTTGTTTGGCCCGGAGAAGAACGGTTGCTGGAAAACCTCACCCTGCCATCCCAATGCCGGGAGCTGCCTTTCCTCGGCTGTAGGACCCCGCACTGCCTTGCTCGAATGCTCTCCCGCATCTCCTGCCAACTCCAAGCATCTTGTTGGAGCATCGGGACCAACACTGCCCTGGGATCCATGAGCAGTGTCTCTCCTCCATCCCCTTCCACCTGGGCCCAGTCGCCATCACCCCCAGTGCCCCTCCAGTCACATGGGATCACTTCACCTCCCCCTGCTCACCGGGAGCTGGCCGGCCCTGCCTACCAGCTGGGATGGTATTTGCACCACAGAGGAAAGGTATCCACCAACCAAAAAAACTGTTGCTGGGTTCCTGCTCTGTTTGTTGTTACTTTTGTAGTTGTTTTTGTTTGCCTTGTTTTATATACATATATATGTAAAGAACTGTCATTCCTACCCCCGTATCTTTGCCTGAGAGCCCCTTAATTTCAAAATTATAATAAATAGGAGGGAGGGGGGGTTCTTAGCAGATACCTGTCTTTCAAACCAAGATTTTGGCACCCAACGTGAGGCCTGAGGGCATTGAGAGGAGGGTGAAAAAGGAATAACAGCTCTTGAGTTACCTAACTTTTGTGTTAGGTGGCATCATGTTGTCCAGCTTACCCTGGTTTGGGCTCCACCAGCTATATCTCTCCCATTTGCAAGCCCTTATTTGAACACGGGTCCTATCACCAAGGCTACTGTGGCTATTATCCCGTTCATTTTATGGGTTGATCAGTTGAGGAATTCATAGATTTTTAACTTCCTCTGGAAGGCGGCCACATGGATTCAGGGATATCATGCTCTAACCATATGTTTTCGGGGTTACTTTAGTAATGGTACGTACTGTGAGGCAATGACACGAGGAAAAATTTTCTCCCAACCCTTTACCCAGGTTTTTGGGTCTACTCCACCAGTTTTTAAAAGGTTCAAATCACCTCTAAATGCTAATGATACCATACAGTGGCTGGTGTTGCTGATAGGCCTGTTTTATTTACGATTCAGAGATAAGGGGATATTGGCTTGGATAACCACTCTGATACCTACCCCAGGAAACAGAGATGTTGCTCAAAGGCTGACCCTGCCCCACAGCCCACCTCAGAAAGGAACTACCCGGAGTGGGTAGCGGTTCCAGTGAAGGAGATGCGTGAGATGGGCCAGATGCTGAAGGAGTACCTTTCCCCAGAGGGTGAGAAACCCTTCCCGCCTGCCTT
>VWZS01005939.1:181722-229888 GCA_013397075.1 Rhabdornis inornatus
AGAGAGAGGTTTGTCCACAGAGAGAGAATGCAGGAGTACCACCATAGAATGCCTTGGAAGACCCTTGAGGAAGGGATCCAACAGGTAAGAGAAGTGGCAGTACTGGAGGTACTCTTTGGGAGGGATGGACAGCATGATAATGACCCTGACCAGGTCAGGTGTACAGGGCAGATGTGGAATCTGGCAAACCTAGGGCCAGCTCAATACACCACCTTTATTGCAACAATAAATGCTGCTAACAACCAAGAAACAGTGGGTTCTGTTGCTAACAAGCTTAAAAATTTTGAGAGTATGATCAACGGCCTGATGCAGACCCATGTAATTAAAAGCCTCCAAGAAGAGATGAGGGAGGTGAGAAGGAACAATTCCCATGCAGCACCAGTGCGAGCCACAAACCCCAAAGTTACAGCCCAACGTTCCCCAGCA
Source organism: Rhabdornis inornatus (assembly GCA_013397075.1). Taxonomy (NCBI): domain Eukaryota; kingdom Metazoa; phylum Chordata; class Aves; order Passeriformes; family Rhabdornithidae; genus Rhabdornis; species Rhabdornis inornatus. Next base: position 182,149 of record VWZS01005939.1, read on the forward strand.
AGGGGGAGAGGGTACACCCTACGAGCTGACCTGTGGTTCTTTTCTGCAAGACCACAGGGAAGACATGAGAAGATGGGATGGGAAACCCACTTGTCCTGGCAGCATGGTGCGTCAACTCAGGGAGGGAAACACTAACCAAGGGAGTTCTTCTAAAGTGAAGGTAGCCTCTACCTCCCATGACCAAGATGCTTGGTATTACAGAAGGGAGGATGATCTGTCATATCCCCTTGAAAGAACCTCTAGCATGTACGCCCAAGAAGGAAATAATAACCAGGGCTAGAGGGGCTGTGCCTCTATCCAGGGAGAGGCATGAGAACATCAGGTCTTTCGGATGGTGTGGATCCGACGGCCTGGCACATCAGAGCCACAGGAATATGAGGCATTAGTTGATACTGGCTCACAGTGTATCCTAACACCATTGGGACATGTGGGGGAAGAACCTGTTTCCACTGCTGGGGTGATGGGGAGATTACAGGAATTGACTTTGCTGGAGGCTGAGGTGAGCCTGACTGGGAAAGAGTGGCAGAAACATCCAATTGTGACTGGCCCAGAGGCACCATGTATTCTAGGCACAGACCTCCTCAGGAATGGCTACTACAAAGACCCAAAGGGACTCAGGTGGGCTTTTGGAATAGCTGCTGTAGTGGCAGAGGGCATTAAGCAGCTGAACACCTTGCTTGGACTATGAGAAAGCCCATCTGCAGTAGGACTCTTGAAGGTGAAAGAACAACAAGTGCCAATTGCCACCTCAATGGTGCACTGCCGACAGCACAGGACAAACCGAGATGCCGTAATCCCCATCCACAAGATGATCTGTGAGCTGGAGAGCCAAGGGGTGGTCAGCAAAACCCACTCACCCTTCAACAGCCCCATCTGGCCTGTGCGCAAGTCTGATGGAGAACAGAGACTGACTGTGGACCATTGTGCACTGAATGAAGTGACTCCACCGCTGCTGCCATGCCGGACATGCTGGAACTCTGGTACGAGCTGGAGTCCAAAGCAGCAAAGTGGTATGCCACCATCGATATTGCCAATGCATTTTTCTCCATTCCTCTGGCAGCAGAGTGCAGGCCTCAGTTTACTTTCATCTAGAGGGGCATGCAGTACACCTGGAACCGCCTGCCCTAGGGGTGGAAACACAGCCCCACCATCTGTCATGGACTGATCCAGGCTGCAAAGGTCACTAGAAAACGGTGAAGCTCCAGAACATTTACAGTACATTGATAACATTGTGTGAGAGAACACGGCAATGGAAGTATTTGAGAAAGGAGAGATCATCCAGATTCTGCTGGGAGCCGGCTTCGTCATTAAAAAGAGCAAAATCAAAGGACCTGCCCGAGAGATCCAGTTCCTGGGAGTAAAGTGGCAAGATGGATGGTGCCAGATCCCCCCTGAGATAATCAGTAAGATCACCACGATGTCTCCACCAACCAGCAAGAAGGAAACACAAGCTTTCTTAGGTGCCATAGGCTTTTGGAGAATGAACGTTCACGAGCACCGCCAGATTGTGAGCCTGCTCCACCTGGTCACCTGTAAGAAGAACGATTTCCACTGAGGTCCTGAAGCAGTAGCAAGCCTTCACCCAGATCAAGCAGGAGATCGCTCATGCGGTAGCCCTTAGCCCAGTCAGGATGGGACCAGAGGTGAAGAATGTGCTTTACTCTGCAGCTGGGAACAATGTGCTTTACTCTGCAGCTGGTTTGTCCTGGAGCCTTTAGCAAAAGATGCCTGGTGAGACTTGAGGCCGACCACTAGGATTCTGGAGTCGAAGTTACAGAGGGTCCGAAGTCAACTACACTCCAACAGAAAAGGAGATCTTGCCTGCTTGTGAGAGTTCAAGCCACCACAGAGGTTACTGGCACAGAAGCACAACTCCTCCTGGCACCCCGACTACCGGTGCTGGGGTGGATGTTTAAAGGAAAGGGTCTGTCTACCCACCATGCCACTGATGCCACATGGAGCAAGTAAACTGCCCTCATCACACAATGCGCCCGTATTGGAAACCCGAATCGCCCTGAGATTTTAGAAATAATTACAAACTGGCCGAAAGGTGAAAATTTTGGTCTCACTGTCAAAGAGGTGCAGGAACAAGTGATCCGGGTCGACGAAGCCCCACAATACAACCAACTGCCAGCAAATGAAACATACTACGCTCTTTTCACCGACGGCTCCTGCCACATCGTGAGGATGAACCAGAAGTGGAAAGCAGCTGTATAGAGCCCCACACGACAGGTTACACAAGCTACTGAAGGAGAAGATGGATCAAGCCAACTTGCTGAACTCAAAGCTGTTCAGCTGACCCTGGACATTGCTGAGAGAGAGAAGTGGCCAAAGCTCTACCTTTACACTGACTCATGGATGGTAGCCAATGCTCTGTGGGGACGGCTGGAGAGGTAGAAAAAGGCTAACTGGCAACATAAGAGAAAACCAATCTGGGCTGCTGATGAGTGGAAAGACATCGCCACTTGGGTAAAGAAGCTACCTGTGAAAGTCCATCATGTAAATGCCCATGTCCCCAAGAGCTGGGCTAATAAGTAACACCGACAAAACGAGCAGGTAAACCAGGCTGCAAAAATAGAGGTGTCACAGATAGACTTAAATTGGCAAAACAAAGGAAAGTTGCTCCTGGCTTGATGAGCCCATGATGCCTCAGGTCATCAAGGCAGAGATGCCACCTATAAGTAGGCATGAAGCCAAAGAGGCGGATCTAACCATGGACAGTATTCCTCAAGTTATCCATGACTGTGAGACGTGTGCTGCCATCAAGCAAGCCAAGCGGGTCAAGCCCCTCTGGTATGAAAGATGGTGGTCCAAATATAAGTACGGGGAGGCCTGGCAAATTGATTACATCACACTGCCTCAAACCTGCCAAGGCAAGCGCCACATGCTAACCACAGTAGAAGCCACCACTGGATAGTTGGAAACCTACCCTGTGGCCCATGCCACTGCTCAGAACACCATCTTGGGGCTTGAAAAACAAGTCCTTTAGAGGCATGGCATCCCTGAAAAAATTGAGTCAAACTACAGGACTCATCTAAAGAACAGCCTTATAAACACCTGGGCTAGAGAACACGGTATTGAGTGGATGTACCATATCCCCTACCATGCACCAGTGGCTGGGAAAGTTAAATGGTGCAATGGCCTGCTTAAAACCACCTTAAAGGCACTGAGTGGAACGACTTTCAAAAACTAAAATATTAACCTACCAAGGGCCACATGGTTAGTGAACACTCGAGCTTCCACTAACCGAGCAGGCCCTGCCCAATCTAAGCCCTTGTGAACACCAAATAAAGATAAGGTTCCAGTGGTACACATGAAAGGTATGCTAAGAAAAACTGGTTAGGTGAATTCTGCCTCCAGCAAAAACAATCCCATCCATGAGGTTATATTTGCTCAGGAACCAGGTTGCACCTGGTAGGTGATGCAAAAGGATGAAGAGACCTGATGCATACCACAAGGAAACCTTGTTTTAGGATTAACTACCTATGATACTGTGCCTGTAACTCCATGTATGTATATAATTTAAAGATTTTAATTTGATGAAGCATGTTGGTATAGGGAAAATCCGGGGTGGATAATGTTGGGGGTTGGCTTTTTCCCTTCTTCTCTCTGTGGAATTTTCCCCATTGTCATGCTAAGAATTTGTTGGCTACACCACAGCATGGATGGCTAGTGACAGTTTCTCTCACAGGGGGCAGGGGGGAGAGGGAGAACACTGTGAGATCAGGGGGGCAGGAAAAGGAGAANTCCACCAACCAAAAAAAGTGTTGCTGGGTTCCTGCTCTGTTTGTTGTTACTTTCGTAGTTGTTATTTTTGTTTATCTTGTTTTATATATATAAATAAATAAACAAACAAACAAATAAATAAATATATATATATAAATAAATATAAGTAAAGAACTGTTATTCCTACCCCCATATCTTTGCTTGAGAACTCCTTAATTTCAAAATGATAATAAATTAAAGGGAGAAAAATTTCTTAGCAGATACCTGTCTTTCAAACCAAGATAGATAGTCTGCTCTTTTTTTCCCCACACCCTTTATATCTTGAATTTTAAAATTTATCTACATCAGGATGGTAAAATTCTACCTCAAGCCTGAAGTAAACAAGTACTAATTTCTGTATTTAAAGACATGTTACTTAAAGGAAGTGATCAGTTTTTCATAGTTCCTTCTGAGACACTTTCCTTAGTACAATCAGAGCTAACTGCTACAGATTAATATGTGGTGTAACTAACAGCTCTCATGGGAGAAGCAGCATTTTCTGAACTATTTCTTTTCAGTATGCGCAAGTTAATTAAAGCAAACTAGGACTCTCATTCCCATGCTTTAAATTAGCTAATAAACAAGCTAAGAGAGAATCTTAAAAGGAAATACTTCAACAAATGGTCCTTACAACCAAACTAATTGGGACAATGTGAAATTTTAGGAGAAAATACTGAAAACCACTCCTTTGAAGAAAGCAGGCAAGGATACTTTTCTTCATACCTTCAGTGAAATGTAGTCCAAACAATACGAGAGAGAATAAATACAACTGCCAGGCAACACCAATCTTCAAATAAGCTTATTCCAGATAGTTTTCCCACATTATAATGGTAGCTAATGCCGTATCTTTCCTAGACTAAAGAACACTTAGACAAATACCATTATCACCTAACCTACCTCCATTAATTTAAACACACAAAAATTCATATAGCCTCTTGTACTACAAAACTTTTCTTCAACTAAGTTTCTACTTCTTTATTGACCTTCAGACCTGTTAGATGGACATTGTCTAACACTATAATCTCCATAGTGCCTGTGCTTTTGAATGCATTCTAGCATTACAGAAGGTAAGAAAACAAGTATTTCTCTTTAAATCAGGAAGAGGCACCTGTGAGGACTACCTGCAAAATACACTGCTTAGCTTTAATTCTGTAAGCCTGCAATGATCATTTTTAGTTGGAAATTAATACCCTGTCCACAAATTTCACTTTTTCTGATCTCAAACTCTGCCCTTCCAAGCTGAAAAGCTGTCCCTTTTCTTCACAGCACAAGCATCATTCATTGTATTACACTCTAGCTCCTCTAATTTGTTATTTGGAGGACATGGAGGAGGAAGGGGGAAAAAAAAAGGAGGTTTCTCTCATCCGCTTAGAATAAATTAAGAACTTCCATTTATCTGATACTTTATGGGGCATATTTACCTTCCTACTTCTTTTACTACCCTCATCTATTTATCTGCCTCACTATCCCTTTATCTTGATGGACTTCCTCCATCTTGGAGGTGACTCCAAGTTGCTGCTCTGGAAACTGCGGAAACAAACAGTCAGAAAAGCAGCCCTGGGAAGCTATAAAATCTACAGTTTCTAGTTACCACATGTCAGACTCCAAAGTGCTTTTCACTGCTTCTGGTTTGAAACAGTATTTGGGACGTCAGAACAAGAGCAAAATTCAGGATTACAGGCAGATGTACTATGTTGGTGGTTTGCACATCAAGCTACCACAGATCCAAAGACTGAGGAGAAAGAGTAAAGCTGAAACATCAAAATACTTGAAAAGACGTGTTTGTTCCGGTATTTGGAACAAAAGCTAAACACAGGTGTCCCTATTCTTTTGCAATGAAGAAATGAACCTACAATGACAGGTGATAGAGCAGTTCAGTAAATTAACACATCTGCTTATATTCAGCACTGGAAGTTGCCATGTGAGAAAGAAGCAAATCCTTCTGACTGTTTGGCAACAGTTCTGGGACACACCTTGTGGTGGTTCTTACCCAAGAAACTCTGAGACAGGCCTGCTACATGTACCTGCAGAAGAGCTTCTCCTCCAGACTGCAGAGGTGAAACACTCCCACTTGCAAGGAAAGTGAATGAACAATTTCATGATACTTATTTTTGGACACCCCAAGAGAAGCCAGCAACGGTCATGCAGATCTGTCTTTCCCCGCCAGTGTCTATAAATGTTCCCCTCTGAAATGCTCCCAACTCCTGCCAGCGCAGCAGTGGAGTAAACACAGAGACCAGCAGCCCCTCCGTTGTGCAGAAGCACCACCAGGATCTGTAAGCCCTCCCCTGCCCCACCACCTCGGGAAAAAACATGAGATTGAGGCAAAGCTCAGCTGCACAGCTTTCTTCCATACAAAAGGAACATATGGCAATAGAAACAACTGCACACACCCCTACTCCAGTGCCTGTCCCAGGAAAATGTAGGGGAACGTGGGCAGCCATCCCAGGGATTTTCAGCAGCAGCATCACCCATAAGACCAGCATGAGCCAGCACCATGCCATCAACATATTCTGGGATGCTATAATGCACACAGATTGGCAAGGAAGCCTCAGCTGAAACACTGTCAAGGCATAGCTGAAGAGCTTGGTTTGGGGAAAAAAAAACCAACAAACCAGCCCCCCACTTTCCTCTCTCCCCGCCAGGAAACCCCAAACAACCAACAACAATAGCAAACTCCTGCAAATCAGCTGCAGGAAGTAGATGATAACCATTCCCAGCAAGCTTTACGGACACACACACACTTGCAGAATTGATAGCCAAAGGTGCACAAAGGCCCAAACTGTACAAGCTATGAAGGCACCCAACTGACATGAGTATTTCTGCTGACCACTGAAAAGTCCTGTAAAGTTGTAAGGCTGGCACTCAACAGAGCTGTTATGGGTATGGATTTGTAGCTATTTGGCAACAGTGACTATTTAAAAATTCTAATAGGTCATTATTTTAAAAACAGAGTTCCAGGTCTGCTGGAGGCACTAACTGCAGTAAATGTGATTTGATGCTACTCTTACTATGGTATTTATTTAAATGCAGTACCACTAATGTGGAACTTTACAGAAGTGTAATAAACATCACACCCCTGGCTCAGTTATTTTTTAAAGGGACCTTTCGGGTTAGAATTGAAGTCATGCACTTCAATGAAACTATTAAGATCCTAGAAGTTAAATGCCAGTTTACAGTTCATTGTGACATCCAGGATGAAAAGACACATCCTGGAACCAATTGCTACACTGAAGGGCAAATAATGTCATGAGGACAAATTCATGTGTTTAAAGACAATCCGGATGAAGCCAGACAACCTAATGCAACTCCTAGTTCCAGTGCTAAACAAGATGACTAACAACTGACATTGTCATAATGCAGCTGGTTGTGCTGTTAAGTCTTGGGTCACCAGTGTCACTGCATAGCCTTAAAAAGCACTTCTTGATCAGAAATACTTCCAGGAATTGTCCTACTGCAGCGCATTATAATCATAAGCCCTGCAGTAACATTAATAAACAACAAAAACCTTCCCAAAAAAGCTGGAAGCCTTGCAGATATTGTAGGAAAATTTCTACTTAAGAACACTTTTTGGCTTTGTATTCTTCACTGATTTTACTTTTACTGTAGTTTTACCAGAGGATACTTAACTGGAGGAGTAAAGATTCCTGCCTTACATGTAAAACTTACTTTTTGTTACCACGCACACACAAGTGATTCTTACAGAGTGATAAGGACTACAGTGGGAAAAGGCTGTTATGCTAGCAACTCACAAGAAAAACAAGAACTAAAAAACCAAGCATGCCAACATGTCAGTTTAAAAGGCAGTATTACGATACTGAAGCATTTCACAGTTCCCTATACTCTCAGCTAAAGCACAAATAATAACATGCTCTTTCCCTTCTTTTAATAAGTCTCTCTATGCTTGTTAATTGGCTTTCCAACAAGCTGGATGAGTTTGGAAGAACAATTCCACATGAAATAAGAGTTCTCATGATGCACCATTGCTGCCTACCCAGCAAGAACTAAGGAATATGTACAAACATCAGCACCACAAAATTAACCCTTAGAATTTCTAGCATATTGCAGAATACCAGGAAACTGTAAAGCTTGTAAAAGCGTTTCATTTCTGGTCATCTCCCAGATCCAAAGACTGCTGAAAAAGAAGTGGAAGGTGGATAGAACAGGAAAGAATAAAGGAGTATTAAGTTAATTTTCAAGCAATTCAGTGCAAATTTCAAAGAAAGGACATGGAGGAACGGGTGGGGTTTCTTGGCATAAGAAAGTCAGAACAATGACTGAAATTGAAGATATTTTTGGAGGCAAGTGAAAAATTGCACTTCAGAATGGAATTTTTATTAGAACCATTTTAGAGACCATCAGGTAAAACAACAAAAATTGAAAGTGCAACTTGAAAAAGGGTCTGCAGTTGGAGCAAGAGACACTTCACAGGCTTATCGGTAAAGCAGTCTCTCCTGCTGACACATAAAATACTTGTTTTATGCATTTATCCTCTGAAACAAGGTCTCAGTGTACACTGATAATGCAGCTGAGCCAATCTATTAGCTCTCAGTTGGCAAAAAGATGTCAAATGGGATCAGCCACCTTCTTCACTCACAAGCTCACAACACTTTGCTTTTACCTGGGCTCTGCTGCTTACTGGACTGCACAATAATGCTGATTGCACTCACTCACACAGCAGGAAGTTAACCTGCCAAAATCTCATCAGTTGATGCTGAATCAGCAAATTAAACGGCAAACTGTAACAGCCAGGGTATCCAGGTGCAAGAGCAGGGGTGGGGCTGCCACTTTTGGCAGCAGTAAGTTCTGCTCTTTTATCTTTTTTGCTCCATTACTTTCCCCAGACTCCTCTGGGGGCCTCTTCTTCCAACCAGGAAGATATGCAAGAAGTGCTATAATACATACTGAATAGTAACTAATGGGAAAAAATTAGTGAGAGCAGGGAAGTCTTCAGAAATGTGTTGAGGTGGGGTTTTTTCTTCTTTTTTTTTAAGAACTGCAGAGTTAAAACAAGCCAGCCAGCCACTGCATTTCACACTAGTTCAAACATAGTAAGTTTAAATGCACTGGTTATAAACATAGTTTGCCAAGAGTTGATCATGATCTCCAAACCCTTTTGAAAACATTAAACCTTGTCTAAGTGACTCAAGTCCATAAGCAAGGTAAAAGGTTCCCCAGTATTGTGCTGAGAGACAAATCTACTCTCTTTTGCACTAGAACTCAGAAGAAGCCCAGGCAGTATCTTGACTGAAAAACTGAAGTAGTTACCAACAACCAGCCAACACACTATTGTTAATTTCCAAGATTTTTCATTTTGCTGTTCATTTTTAGTTCGCTACTGTAAGAAAACTTGGCTGCTTCCTGATCTCCATGAAACCTCCAGCTTCCCTAGTATTTCTATAACACAGCTATGTGTCAGGTATATAGAACGAGTCCTTGTGTTCAAAATTAATGACTAAAGGACAGCAAAAGCTAGCAGAATTAGCTGAATTAGAAGGACTGCTGTACAATATTTTTAAGTTGTAAAGAGAATTTAAAGTCAATCATTAGGCCACGCTTACCTCCCCCTATAAACTCTTTACTAAAAGCCAAGTAAATAAATTATAGATTTATGTTTAAACCACAGCACACCAGAAACTGTGGCTGATTTTCTACAGATAGTCTTTATAGTTATTTCAAGTTGTTAAAATGCTTTTCTGGCTTGAGATCTCACACCTACTTTTAAGCTAAATGGCAACATTATACAGATTTTTTTTTACTTGTAATCAGATTTTCCCCCTCTACATTGAAAAAGTCCCTTTCCTAGTGTAATTGATGCCGAAATCTCAAAAGGTGTAGGCAGCACAGCAGCCATCTACAAAACATTTGCATTTCTTTAAAAAGTGGTACCTAATAATTTACAACCAAATTCAGCCCCTGGGGATTTTATCTGAGATCTCTGGAAACCTTTACACTTCAGTACAGGATAAAAACTGAGGCAGTTGGTACAGATTTCAACCAAGTGCACACACATACCTATACTGGAGGTATAATCGGTGGCTCCAAAGATCAACTCTGGTGCCCTGTAGTACCGGGAGCAGATGTATGACACATTGGGTTCTCCACGAACCAGCTGTTTTGCACTGGAAAGGAAACAACAATATTTCAGTAATGAACGCTTTTACAATACTGCTGTGCAGACCAACATCAAGCTTTGGCATTCTTCACCCACTCCCAATTCCCAAATGTTCAAGTAGAATGTTCTTCAAAGCTGATGCAAACTGACTCTCTGATTCACTGTGAAATCAGTCCAATCCATCAAGCATCTATCTTGTACTGGGACAGCAAAGGAAATTCTGACTACAATCTAGGTGGAAAATGGGGTCAAATTTTTGGCTGCCAGCTATCTTTTGCCAGATACAAAGGCTTGCTCACAGTGGAAAAGAGGACAGAAAACAGTTCAGTCAAATGCAGTCACCATTTAAGGTTCAAAAGCTCCAGATACTCACAAGGACTGAGTGGGGTATTTTTGTTTGTTTGGTTTTTAATTTCCATTCTGCCCCTTTGCTACTTAAGGGAGTGTGGTATGAGATGACAAAGAAAAAAAAGCCTTTTCCATTATATTCACATGTTAATGGTGCACGATTAACATGAAGGTTTCTCTTATACTGTAATCTATCTGCCACAAAGGATCTAACCTACAGTATTGCCTCAATACTTCTCTTTGAAAGAATCCAAGAAAAGAATGACCACAAGACCACATTACTTTGGGAACATGAGTCTATGGACATATTACACTTCTTTCCTAATGAACAAGCGCTGGAAGGAGCTGGAAGACAAAACGCCCCTTTTGGAAATATGACATTCACCTAAATAGCACCAAACACTGCAGAGTGGCAAGCCAGTCAAGTCCAGTGTTCAGCTCTCCAGACACTCAGCCTCCATCACTCATTTTAAAAAGTCTCAGTTTTCAGTTTTCTACACAGAAACTATAGTTAACAAATTTCCACTGATAAAAAATAGTAAGTATTCCCTTTTTATGCATTGTCAATTTTGAGTTTCAGCATGATTCCTACTTTGTTCCAACACTGGTGAGGCAGAGCTGAGAAGGAGATTCCGAGGCACCAGCCATGAGGATACACTGCTTGAATAACTCCCATCTGACATTCCCACTCACCATGGGCAAGCAAATTTAGCAATAATTAAATAGCAATAGCTTCTGTGACCTCTCACACATATACCCCAACTATTTTAGTCCACAAAGTTACAGCACAATCTAAAGACTGAACTTCCCCAGAGAGAAATCTATGTCCCGTCTCACTGCAGATTGCCAGAATTGCTGTATCAGTTCTAAGATGAGGGCTGGACTCTAAAGGTGATTCTGAGTGGATATTGGAAATAAATGTGCCTTTGGAAACTATAAGTCCACTATCCAAGAGCTTCCACTGGAAGTGCTGCTTCTGATTTTGAGCCTCTACTGTATTTGCAACATTAAGTGAATTGTTGTACATGGAAGTAGACAGACTAGGGTAACATCAGCCTTTTTTAATTACAATGCCACCACGCCTGTCCTCTCTTGCCCAAACACATTTCACTGCAGTAACTGGCTCTGTTTTTCCATGGTGCAGTATTTTCCCTATGTCATGGTGTTGATTTTATTTTTCTAATACCTGCAAAAATAAGAGGCATGAAGTTGAATTCCCTCCCTCTGAATATCCTTTTCCAGCTCTTCCCTGCCACTCCTTTGAACTCACTTTGGGGGGAAAACAGAGTATCAATAATTCCTCTTTTAAGCTAAATTAAAGACATTCTAAGGGATACAGAGCATTTCTTGGCCAAGTTACATTAAGGTTCACTTTGAAGGAAGATCTTTTCACCAGTTTTCAGGGACAAATGTGCTTACCTTCCAAAGTCACAGAGTTTTAGAACAGCTGTATCAGGGTCCAGCAAGAGGTTCTGCGGTTTTATATCCCGGTGGCAGATCCCAAAGGAATGGATATAGGCTAAACTCCGGAACAGCTGATACATGTACAACTGGAACACAGAAATATCAGTCAAATCAGGATAAACAATTAGTTTAGCACAAACACTTAGAAGAAAAAATCACTGAGAAAAAGACCATACTGAATGCCTATTAGGGTTATGAAGGTGGGTAAGGTCTTTGTATACCTTCCCCACACACCCTTTGCTATGTACACACACGTGGTTCAAACCTTTTTACGTGTCCTTTGAGACAGCATAATTAGCGTAATTCCAAAGAAATAATTGTGTCAGTTTTCCAACATATGTAAATAACGGCAATCACAAAAAGCATACACAAAACAAAGGAGTTTCAGTTTGCACTACAAATCAGCCTCTTCACAGCAGTGAAGTATTCCAGGTTATTCAAAAAAACCCAAACCAAACAAACAACTAAAAAAAATGCTCCACAAAAAAAAAAAGCACCTTTAGTTGACAAAGCTATATTAAATGTTGCCCAAAGACAAGGGTAGTTTCTCAGCCTGTCACTGAAGTGAATCTCCCAGTATCTCTTGCTGAGGGGACAGAGTCATTTTTATTTCAAATCTCTGGACAAAACCAGAAGGCGAATAAAATCAACTTTTCAGAATAATTTTATGCAAGGCACAACAAAAAAGTATGCCGAGGGAGAGTCTCCTCTGCCCACTTTCCAGGGCTGGCTCACCCCTCAGCAAGGCAGAACACAGGAAGTGGAGATATTACGAAGCCAAGAACATCACAGGACAATCATAGAGGGCAAGACAGATGCCTAGCTTTTGGAGCTACGTATTTTTGATTATGGATAATAAAAAGCTGCCTGATACAATTAAGCATGTATAGCAAATACAGTCATAAAGGCATGGAAAGCCCTGTTTTAAGGTTGACAAAAGGCTGCCAGATTATTTTTTATTGTTGTTGTGTCCTCACAAGTTTCCATTTAAATAAAGCTACAGACAGGACACTACACCAGAGATTCACCTCCACACTTTTCTTTTACATGCACATTTTCCACAGTTCACCTTTAACAGTCTATACAACCGGGTGCAATTACTTGATATTGATATCAGGTCATGTTTGCCTCTCTTTCACCACTATCTTTACCATCACACTTTCTCTCCCCCTTGTTTTTTGTTGTTTGTTTGGCAGGGAAGTAGGAGAGGGAGAAGAATTGCTTGAATTTTGGCTCTAGGCCTCTGGTTTTCATACTTGTTTCTGAAAACCACAACTCTGCACAAAGAAAAGCAAACAAACATTTTTTCCGAATTGCCTGTTCTAGTCCCTAAAGTATGTATTGTGCAAGTGTATTGCAAAATAATGCAAAAGACTGCTCTAACTTGAGGGGTCAAGTCAACGCATGTGGGATTTAGAAAGTATGCCTTTCATCTCCACACAGCAAACCCAAAATTTCCAAGGACTCCTTACAGCAGGTTAGAAATTACAAATAAAAATTAACCAGTAGATTACTAGAACAGCTTCTGCGCAGCTGTAAGTTTCTTTGTTACCAGGGAAAAGCAGCTCTCTACCTGTCTAGTTATCCATCAGAAGTGAACAAATAGGTACGGTCTGACCTTTGTGTAGCCAAGATGCCTAGAAAATTGCAAAATCCTTAATGACATTAAGGTAACATGATCTTTTGAAATACAGGATTATATAAAAGCCTAGCCAGAAAAATAAGAATAGCTTTCCAGGCTACCTGAAACAGGAAGTCCCAGGCATCCTGCAAGATAAAAGAGTTGAAGCAGATTTTTCTCTGAAAGTGTACGAAAGAACAATTTTGTCAAGTTCCCATAACAGAGAACAATTAGGGCGTGAATACTGACAAAAGATATATAAATAATTTATCAAAAGCCGAGCCTACAGATTTTGGAGAGCACATAACCTGAAGACATGCTGTTCCACCAACAGACCAGAGTGACCCTGAAGTCTGCTGGATGATAAAATTCTGTGCTTTCTTAAAAATCAGGCAAAAGTGATGCCTATTGCAGAGACATGCCATTTACAATTTATCCATATAGTTATGGCACAAAATTTCATTATTGAAAGAAATAATTACTACTTTTAGCTTGCACCTTTGAAACGTCCATCTTATTTCAACCAAATTGAAGTTTTTTCTTAAGCCAATCCTTACATTAAGCATTATACTTTTAAAGAGGAGTCTGGAGAAATCAATATGCATCGGGAAAATGTGTTGGTAATTTCCACTAAATATTACTGTATGCCATGTTAACAAGTTAATGCCATGTGAAAACATCATCATTCACTAGTGTGTGGATTGTGGTCTCCACAATATATGAAATGGAACTATGGGGCCTCAAAAAGAGAAATTTTATTTATTTTAACCCCTGTGTAAAAGATCTAGACAACTTGAGTAAGGTTTTGAAACTACAATGTGCACACAAGTACCTTATCGCATGTAGCTTTTGAAGACATAAGCCAATGAGCTTCAAGTGGAGACAAAAATGTGCCTTTCATGACCACAACAAAAGCATATGAACTCTTACCCATATGCCAGGAAAAGGGGAAGATAACAGATTAGGGAACATCCTCTTGACATCCTCTTTCACTTCCTGACTTTTGTTCTATTACGTCTTCACCATCTCAGGAAACTGAAAGCTGCTAATCTGGCTGGTGTCAGTCTGCATCTAAGCCGCTTCAAAAACAAAACACTCTCCCCCCATACTCAGTCTCCCCAGCCCATCCCAAGATTTCTGTAAGGTCAAAAATTGGGAGCGTTTGTTAAAAGTCTCAACCCTCTCTTCTTCCTTTGCCATAACAACAAGTAATTCTGAACTTTTTCCCTTGCCTTAAGATCTATTTGCTTCTAAAAATTTCTGAAAATGTACTATTATGGCAGAAAAGAGTATTCACAGCGTATTTCTATAATATCTTTCTTCACCTAACCACATCTGTCAGTTACCTACCTTGACATAAATCATAGGGAGTGTCTGTTTGGCCCGACTATAATGTCTGGCAACTCTGTATACTGTTTCAGGAACATAGTCCAGCACCAAGTTGAGGTACACCTCATCTTTCTGAAAGAGAATAGAGAAGAAAAACAAATCAGCACTAGATTTGAGGCATGAAGTACAGTAAAAGTGTTCAGAGAAAACTAAAAGAAGAGAAAGCTGTGGATGTCTTGAGTCCCATCTTTAGTGTGTGAACTGCCATGGAACTATTTAGGCTTTGCACTTGTGCATTAATACTTCTGTCAAATTTATGTTTAATTGTTCTGATCTCCAATGTAAGATATTTTCAGATTATAAATGGAGACAAGGATACAGTTGTTCTGCCCAGTCAATATTTTCATTAGGAAGAGTATTTCAAGGTAACATCTGCATAATTAGTTAAAACAACCTATTAACTCATTAGTGCCTTACCTGCCAAAACCCAAGAAGTGCAAATTTAAAATTTCAAAACTCAGCCCCCAACAACAACACATCAAAAAAAGTTCAAACAACCTTCATCTTTCAGAAATATCACTTTGATCTTACTGAATTCCCAGCTATTAAGAGATTAATATATATTAACCATTTGTATACACTAAGCCAGTGTTAACATTTGTAACGATTCTGTTTACAGGTATTTCAATGTCCAGTAATCTCAAACATATGAATTTATTCATGACAAAAGAGAATATGACAAAACCAAAGTCTGAAGTGTAGTTTTTAATATCTAGGATTCAGTTAGAGATTCAGGTGAACATAACACAAAAGAAAAAGCAGAAGTAGCTTTATAATGAGGTACTTTGATACATTATAAAGTACCTTATACATTAGCAAAGGAAAGAAGGAACAAAGAGGACTTAAATGACAAAATACTGTAAACATATAGCACTTAACTGCAAAACTGAGAATTTTCAGCAGTAAAACAGGTCTTGAAGAGACTTCTGATATTTTAATGCAGTGTTCAGTGCAAATCCTACCAGAACAGTACATTTAATGTTGGGGGGTGGATACAATTAACCGTATCAGCATGAAAAATTATTTTGAAAGCTAGTGAATTAACTAGACGTAACCTCTCCTGTACCTGCTATTTTATCACCCAGAACTTCCTTTAGAGAAAGACAATACATAGACAATTTACATGGATGGAAACAGCACAGAGCTCCCAAGTCTTTGACTGGAGGCCCTTGTCTATCTATATCTTAACACCTAAGCCCAAACCTCATTTAGCTACAGCAATTTAACACTGCTACTCTACTGTGACCTGACCCATCACTTCAAGCACAGAATGAGGTGTGTTTCTCTCACAGTGCTCTGCTGCCCTGCCACAGCAAAGAGCAGCAGTCTGGTACACTGTAACACACAGAGAAATACACACCTTGAATACATATGCAGAGAACTGCTGGCTTTGTGTGCTTTTAAAGGCTCGGAATTCAAGCTTTCTGTTCACCATTATTTGACAATAAAGGCTTGTATTTTCAGGACATTTTAATAGCTCTTACCAATACCTCCTAATAGAATAAGACACCTTGCATGGCCCTGCTTACGTCATTCCTCCCTACAAAAAAAAAAAAAAAAAAAAAAGCTCTTTTCTTAATATCACTGCTTAAATGACAGTGGCAATAGCACAGCACTAAGCAAATGACTTGGCCCACCAAACACAGACAAGGAGCAGCCTCTGAAACCCTGCCTATGCTGGTGCTTCTCCCAGCACTATCCCAGAAACTGGGAACAATATGAAGGCTTCCAGGGACCAAGCTGGGCAGAAGAAAATTTTTGCAATGGATGACAAGGGACAACTACCAGCAGTGCAGAGGAAATACCAGATGGCTCTGGAACTCCACAGACATGCAAATGTATGCAAGAAAAGAAAACAACAAAAAAACCCCAAAAAACCCAAAAAAATTGTATTTTAGCATTTTACCTGCAACAAGAAAAGTTCTTCTTTCCCTGACTCTCACTTCAAGTCAGTAAAATTCATCCACCACCTCTTCTTAGGTCAGAGCTTTCAAGATTTAGTTATAAAATACCAAAAATAAATGTCCTAAAAAATTCAAAGTTAGCTTATGCCTGGTAAGGCAACCTGTAAACCATGAGAGAAAACAGTTTCATGAACATGAATGCTGTTTTCTCTCATGTATTGAAAAGATTTACATAAGAGATTTGAGGAAAAATATGAGTAAAAATTAAATTATAGTGATTTGATAATCCTCTCATAATACAAGCAAAAGGACACATGCAAAACAGTAGAACATATGATCACAAAACCCTGTCTACACTACTTCACAACAGTGAGTTTTGAGAATTACAGAACTACTCTCTAGTTCATATAATCTTTGCTTTGCTTTCAGTGCCTGCATTTTTATTTCTAATTTTACATTCTATTAAAAATGGGACCAATTCAATAGCATGACACGACATAAGCACAAAAAACCTTGAGGCATTTGCATCTTTAGAGATGGAGACTTCACCTCTGAGTTTTGATACCATCCACAGTACCTAAACAAACAGCATGGGTTTTGTGTGGTACTGCTCCTGTGTAAATCTGTATCACACAGAACTCAAAGGCAAATGAACACCTTCGCCCGCTCCATCAACTATCAGGTTTTGATGTACCACTTGAGGGACCCAGAACTCCAATATGCAGCTATAAAGGCAATGCTTATGCCATTGGCCATGTAAGTAGTGGCATATTTCACTTCTACCACATGCAACTGACTCCAGAAGTTCTCTTAATGACTGCTATAATGAATTAAAGACTATTCAAGTGACATCCTTCTGATGTCATCTGGCACTGGTCTGATAAACATACAGGAAAGATTTTTCACAAGCCCTGATCATTCTCAGTGAGCATGAACTGGATGAATATAATACCCAAGTTACCTGGATTCACCTGAACAAGATTCAGGACAAGCTACGAAGCCTGACAAGCTACAAGCATGATGTAACCTGGTTTGCCTACCTCACGCATTCCTCCTAAACACGTATTTTTCCACTGACCCAGATGTATTGCAATAGGAAACAGGGTTAGCTCAAACAGCTTGCCAAATGAGGGCAACTGCTCGAGGATCAACTGGGACAATGAAGGCTTATCTTTCCATTACAGAAAACCTCACCAGATAGTCCACAAGTGACTTGTTTCCATACTGCTGTCTCAAAACTGCTGGTCTGGGAACAAACCAAGGTAACCTGACTGTCACAAGCACGTCTGAAATGACCTACAGAGAAAAGTCCAGAGGAAGCTGCAGCATACAAAATACAGAAAGCAAACACAAGGTGTCATTAAATAACTCACTTCTCCTTAAAGACCTTGGGGCTTACTAGCCTTCTGCTGCAGATCAAATGTTTATGTGTATTTATATGCTCCTGTGCTTGCTGCTAAGGTTATGACCATGTACAGTTCAAAATAAAAAAGTGGGAGGGCAGAAAGCCAGATCCCAAAATCCAGGATCAAAGTATTTCATCAGGATTTTGACTTCAGCAATGTGGCACATGTACCAGCAACTGTATCAGGTGCTAGAAGCTGCAGATAAATGACTCGGCAGATAAATTCTCAGTTGACAAACACTGCTCCAAAATGAGCCACAGCAAAATAACCACTGTTTTGCCTTCAAATCACTCTGCACCTTTCAAGAACCACCAATTCAGGCACTGCTTCACTTTGGTGGTACGCTTAATGCCAGTAAACACTCACACAACCTGTACCATAATAAGAGGCATGAAAAAGTCTAGGACACAAGAGCCAAAACATTTTAGTAACTTCTTTTTTTTTTCTTGTGCCAGAAATGGGAGACAAAAAAGGATGAAAGTACATGAGCATCATACACAATGTGGCTGAGGACTGAGTGAGATTGAAAATATTGCCTTACTGACAAAGGAGAGGCTGCATGGAGGTCTCAAACTCCACTTTAAAACTCTTCTCTCTTTCAGTCCAAATAAGTAATCTGTTTAAAGCACTCTCCAGTTGTGCTTACTTGAGGTCAATATAAAGAAACAGCTATTGAATTAAAATAAAGCAATAGCCATTGAATTCAAAGATTCACTTTTCTAGATTGTTCATTGCAAGGATAGCTAAAGTATTGCATCTCTGTGATCATCCCCTGCCTTAACAAACTTCAAATTGATCTAAAATGGTTCCTACATGCTTTTGTTTTCATGAATCAGACACACTACATTTTCAACGTATAAAGCAGCAACCAATATTTAGTCAGTCACAGTGCAACTATTTCCCTTATTCACCACCATGATGATAGAAACCAGGGGGGTCATAAATGCCAAACACCAGACTGACCGCTAAATGAAAATTCTTACTTTGAAAATATGTCAGCATCTGATAAGACGTTGGAAGTATTCCTGAACTGCCAAGGCCTATGTGGAATCTAAGGAAAACTTCTCTGAACATCAAGTAATAGGATTAAAAGGTTAAGAAACTATTCTGGGTGCTCTTTCTTCTAGGGTGACCATATTTACTGCTCAGCATTTGGAAAAAGTGATGAACATGCTCATTTCAATTTGTATCTCCTGCTAGATTAGTAAGAGTGTGACAGTTCTGGTGGGGTTTGGGATGGGTTTTCCTTTGTTTTCCATGGACTCCACCTGATCAGCTGTATGAACACAACTGAGAGGAGATGAACAATACAGGAGTTTCTTAAACTAACTTTGCATTAGGAGAAATAAATGTGGAATTGCATTCTGAAGAAACTCACTTTACATGCCTATTCAAGCTAAATGCACACAGACAAGCGATATGCCTAAAATTAAGTAATATGCCTCCAAAATATACTTCTTCTTATTAAAATTACCCCAAGGCTTCAGTATTAGGGCTGTATGAGGTAAATAAACCAACCAATTTACTCAAGAGGATATTTTCTTTACCATATGACAGCACCCCACTGATGATGTTTAAGAGACAGGTGCTGCATGGAGCAGTTACTGACAGGACGAAGCTATGCAAGGGTTCTGTCAAAAAGCACCTGAGGGATTTACCTTTCAGTTGGAAAGCAAGAAAATACCTTTCAGCATTTCATGTGGACTATGCCTTTTTTGAAAGTGTATTATTTGAACACTAGAGTATCAGCATGAGGTAAATTATGCCCTTCACCCTGACTTAGGTATCTCGATTTAGACAACACAGAAGGTTCAAAGTCATAGTTTCTGTCCTAGATTAAAAAAAAAAAGTTATTTTACTTTTCTTAAAGCTACAACCAGCACACACTTCACACCCCTTTATCAAGCACCATGCAAGACCCACCTTCCTTCTCTTATCTTGAAGGCTGACATTGGATGTTAAAGATACGAAGACTTTTGACACACTTTCAAAGACAAAGCAAAATTTGTAGCCTTCCTACTCCAACTAATGAGTGGACATGATACACAATAAAAAATTGAGAATGCAAAATACATGCTAGCTGACCTTATTTGTATGAAGGAATGGTGACATTCAGTGGCCACGTGTATCTGTTTTTACTCGCAGTTTACAACCACATCTATTTCAAAACAGAGCTTTGCCACCAAAATAAAGGGGGCGTAAGCCTAGAGATACAGTTGCGGTTTCACACAGACAAATCCAGGAGTGTAAGAACAGTTGAAGACTCAACTTCAGTGTTCAGAGAGATACCAATACTTTTTAAAAGTACTGCAAATATTGGGCAAAGTATCTCCCTTCCTAATCGCTCACTCTTTATGACCAAGTTCAAGAACTGAGATCTGTCCCAAAACTTCTGTTCTTATGCCCACTTGTCAAAATTTACCAAATTGCTCTGCAATGCTCATTACTCTTCAGCAAAACACAATCATGTTATGTAGATAGGAGCTGCCAAGTGGGTCAGCTGTGATGGCAGCATAAGGCCAGAAGTCAACCCTCCCAATAATATTTGTATTTAAGAACTTTCTTGGTCTTGTTTGAAGCCAACTGGTTTACATTATCTACTTTTCATCACTGAAAGAGTAGAGGTTCTTAGGTCATGCACTAAGACATTCTTTGTCAGTGTGAGATGTTACATAGTAATTCATGTCATTATAAATATACACCATGAGATCAATATAAATAAAAATACTAAACCCAAAGTAAAGCATGGACATGAGACACAGGAAAATCTAATGATTTCATTATATTTGTCTAAATCACTTTGCTGTAAATGTTGGCTTTTTGTTTTCATGTATTTTTATTATTTTGTCACTATAATTATAAATTGTATCCACTTTTTATGTATAACGAGGGCTTATATAGACATGAACAGACTTGTCACTGCTGTTACCTGCTTGCTAGGAGTTTAACCCGACAACATGTTCGAGCCTTGTCCAGACCTGGTGGGGGCTCATAGATACTGCTACCTGAATGGTAGCCAATGTGTTCAGGCTTGCTTGGGCTTGTACCCCAGCACAGTAAGCACAACACGACCCCACCAAAAACTGCCTATAAAAGGGGCAGTGTCCAGGGGTATAGGACGGATGTGCTGGCAGAGCACAAACTTCCCGCATCCCCAGCGCTGCTTGCCTGTTCCTTATCAACAAATTAATAAATTGCCTTATTGACTGACCTACCCGATTGTGGTGAGTAAATTTATAACAGTCAGAAAAAAAGAAAAGAAGAAAAAATAAAAATATTTTCTAACCTAGTTTTCCCCCCCCAAAGAGTGGCAACTGTAAAGGAAAAGGTCACACATTAAAATAATTTGGGAATCCCTGATGATTCTTGTTTATTTTATGCCCCTGTGAAGTCCTCAAGCTTACAGATGTACTTCCAAGGAGAATTTCTACCAAGTTGGAAACATTTGCCCAACATCTAAAAGGCAGGACTGAGCTACCATCTTTGACATAAGTGACCTGTGGATATTTGAACCCCAGCTCCCAGGCAGGGACTGTGCCATGAACTGGCCCTATGTCTGTTGGAAGATGAAAATTAACAGATGTTTGGATCATTGGACTGTCCTGCACACCTTGTGATGAAACAAAAAGCAGAATCTTGGAGATCCACTGTTTTCTTGACTGTTCACTACCTTCCAGAGTGAGTAGGAATTTCTGAATCAGGATATACCCATGACAAAAAACTAGGCAAGACAATACAAAATAATTGTTCAAACTACATACCTGCCCCAGGACAAACAACACAAGCTGCCTTTCTAATGGCCATCCAACACTGGGAAAATGAGAGCAGGAGCTAGAGCTGGCAGAGGAATGACTTGAGAACAGAAGAGCAACCAAGGAGATGTACTGGATGGCTCACTGGCCTAGCAAGAAATCCCTAAGCTTCCTATTGTCACTTCATGTGACATACCTTCTCTGAGCTCTTTTAGACTAGAAATTATTAGTCAAACATGATTAATACTTAGTACTCAAAACAACTTTTTACATCTATATATACACATAAAGGTATAAATGTGTGCATGTATATATATATACACACACACACACTTTGCTGTATAAAGGCAATATAAATTCAAAACTGCTTAGACAAGAGAGAGTCACCCAGTCACAGAAAAGAAAGGAGAATGCCATGTTTGATAAACGATTTTCATGCTGCTAAGGCTTGATGGCTTTTGTCAAAAGCAGGAAAGAAGTTTAAGCAAATGGGAGACTTATAAAAGGTAGAGTTCTTCACAAGGAAAAAGGAAAGATAGGGAGCTCGAGCCCTTCCACCAGTTCCACATAGCCAGCATGAACAGCTAATGGAAAGCTCCAAATTGCTACAAACTAGCGGTACAACTTGGACGCAGCTAAGGAATGGTCTTGCTAGCAAGAGTTTTTTAGATTTGTTTTTTCATATGATACGTTTCCAGTTTTCCAGTCAAGAATAAAACCTCCTATTTCGCTAGAATGAAGACAGTTTTAAGGTTCCCCAGTGTCTAAAAATATCTAGCAATTGAAACGAATTAAAGTGACTGTTAGGCACACGGCTTTCAAAGATTGCCAGTCTGACTAGATATGGAGAAATCCTTTGAGGTATCTCTAAACCAAGACAGATATAAGCTTCTTGGACATTGGTGCAAAAAACAAAACAAAACAAACAAAAAACTACAAAAAAACCCCCAAAATCCAACCAAAAAACCAAAAAAACCCCAACACAGAAAGAGAAGTCTCTGGGCTTAGACATGCTGGTGTCAAGCACCAGGGAAGAAGTTCAAGCAACAGGAACAGGTGGAGTAAACAGTGGCAAGAAAATATTTATGCAGAAGAATGCTTGATATATAAGTAACAACATTTAATTAAAGAGATCAGCAGTATGAGATTTTCCCATCGCTGCTAGACTTAATTATCACAAACATAGATTAATAGCAGAGGATCATCAAGCTCTTCACAAAGACAGTCAACAATTGCAAGCCCAACTCATCACTACACCACTACATTTTCTGCTATACAATGCTTGGATTTTTATATTACTCTTCCCATTGGACTTAGCTTCAATGATAATTGATATATACAGCAGTTGCAGATATAGATGATATGTTTATAACTGTCATCATAAACATATCATCTATATCTGCAACTGCTTCCTAAACAGCGTTCCTGGTTATCAGATGGGACATTACACTTTTCTCCCTTCTCCACCCCCCAGAAAGTTTGACTATGAGCGTAATACGAAGGAGAAGATGCTGTTGCTTCCCAAAATTGACGAAAGCATGATACGAAACATTCTCCTTCCTTCCTTCCCACATGAACTTCAGAACACCGATTTGCTGCTATCTAGAGCTTTTCCCAAACAGCAGACAAACTCCAGCCCCTTTTCTCCTAGTGGAGTACCAGTCTCCTACAAGGCAAGAACAGCAACCTGCTATACCCCATAGTCAGTGGAGAAAAACCTGTGACAGGCTGCTGTGCTAACACTCAGCATGCGTTTGCTACAGCTTCTTCTACAGGTGTTTGCTGAGAGCTGCAAGAATGGGCATGAGTCATGCATGCCATCACACAGTTATCTTCACATGCTGCCACCTATATGGAAATACTTGCAAGCCAATTAAGCGTCATTTTGTATTGAACTTCAAGAGGCCTTGCAACCTGAACTGCAGCATTACACTGCTGATGTTCTGCTGGGCGTGTGCTGGCCCCAGGGACTGCTTCTCATTTGTCCTATTCTGCAACAGGGTAGCAGTGGAAATCTCAAAGGCACAGAGCGGAGCCTTGAAGACCAAGGAGCAGAAAGTAACTTGAAAGAAGACTTCTCACTGAAGCATAAAGATTCATCAGCCATGGATAGAGACATTTTTAAAAGCAAAATTAGTGCCAAAAATCAGCCATGAGAAGTTGAAACAGCAGAATGGAAAATCAAGCTCAACATAATTTAAAGATTTCCAAAAGCGTTTTTCTCAAGTTACTGTTACATAAAAGCTCCTGGGACAAGTATTGTAAACAGTTTTAACACTCCACTATTTGCAGGAGGTTTTTGAAAGCCATTAGATAAGTCAGTTGTCTTCTGTTTGTCCAGTTAACTTCAATTAAGTCACAAGCTGTTTTAAAAAACCCAGCAAACCAACCAACAAAAAATCCCAAACCCAAGCCTCATTCACAGTACTTTCCTTTTTGTACTCGTGATGCTTGAGGAATTTCTGTTTATGAACAGAATACTTAAAGCTTAAAAAAATGACACTGCACTACCAGCAAAACATACACAGCTGAAAACACTTGTTAGCACCAGTCAAGGGCAAGGAAGGAAAAGGGGAGTTTGATAAAAAAATAATTTAAAAAACCTAAATTATATTTCTCTTTGAGTGCTGTAGTTTCGCACGCTTTCTATAGGCACAGGCAAGGTACAGAGCCAGGTCCCCTGCAAAACACCTCTCAGGTAACAGCAGATCTCCTCCAATTATCCCCCTGTGAACTTCACAAGACAAAAGCAAGTTAGCCTGGAGATGTTAGCTCTTTTTCTGGCTCCAAAGACCACGAAAGGGGTGGGCTGCCTCTCCGAGTCTGCTCACCCACTTAATGAACCTGCAGTTAGCAGCCCATCAGTAGCTATTAGCTCTCATATACAGCCCTTTATACCACTGTGGACAGGTGTATCAGCATCTGAAGACAACTAAAGATGCAATCTGCCTTAAAAAATGGAAAAAATAGCAGTATTTATATGAATTATCTAGAATTTATATAAGTATTTGTAGCAATATATAGAAAGACCAGAGAAAATTCAGAAGGTCATCTAGCTCATTTCCCGACCTCACAATTTACATTAACTCCCACACAGACCACAACGACTTTGTTTCTACTCCATGGCTGGTCCTGCTTTAAGAATAAGGCTGGCGCAAGATGCCATCTTGAAGTCCATTTCATCCTGAATTCTCCTATGATTTGTAAAATGCTCATAGATACTTAGAAAATGAATACATTATAATTTCACATTAAAACTAAACCTTGTAACCTCCTCTTGAAAAAAACACGGAATTTTAAAACCTGGACTGAACAAAAACAAATGTCAGTATCTCTTCTTTAGAGTTATTAAATCCAGCTATTTGCTCTTTCCTCTGGAGCACAAACATTTGGACAAATTCCACAATCATATATTATTTTTTCCTCTGGGCTCTAAAACTCAACCTGACACATCTGGAACAGATGCACAAGGAAGGGGGACAGAAGAATACAAAGACTAGTTTGGGGAAAAGTCACATATATGCTTTAAATCTAAAATGCTTAACCATAGAAATCTAAAATGCTGAATCATAGAAAACATATATCTGCACATATAGAGAAGTAATGCTAGAACACAAAGCCCAGCTGTGATTCACTAAATTAAGAAAGAGGCAGTGCATATGCAAATCTACTGCAGTCTTGTATTTTTAGTGTAACACCACTCCTTACAGACCACACACTTCTGTACTGAAAAACATCTGTTCTAGTATGACCTGTTGGGCACCATTATAGCATTTGCTCAGTGTTATAAGTCTAGTATCTTCACATTTCTGTCTCCAGACATTCAGACAGTCAAGTTATACCCCCGAGAGTTACCAGGACACATTCCTTTGTTTTTCATTCTTACCTTCTCTCCACTAGAGTAGAAGAAATAACGCAATCGGACAATGTTACAATGATCCAACTTTCTCATAATCTGGAGCTCTCTGTTCTGAAACAAGAGAAAAGCAAACAATTATAAAAACTTTTTGTGGAAAAGGGTAAAGTACTATCGTGAACACTTTATCATACAGATACAGAAGCTGACAAACCAAAGAACAATTAAGTTGGAAAGAGGCAACAGCTTTCACATGTTTATTAGTATTTATTGCAATTGCTTTATCACTGAGAATGTTGCCAACTTTGAGTACATTTTCTCTCTAAAATAAACATCAACAAATCCATCCCGTAATCCATGAAGTACCTATTTGCTCTATCAAAGGGTCAGTGGCAAAAGGCAAGAAAACATTAACTTCCCACTTTTATTTTTTTATCTTATAATAATACAATGTATCAACCAGAAGGATAGGAAACCTATCCCCTTTGAATACTGTAAAAATAATGCAATTGTGAAAGCAAACATAACATTTCCACCTAGGTGTCCAATTTTCTCTAAGTTTGTAACAAAAGATCTTTTCCACTACCATTCATTTTGCAATACCAACAAAAAGCACCTGAAATTGATTAGGTAACTCAATTTCCACTTCTGTTCAACCAAGGTTAAGCCCGTTTAGACAGACAGAATAATAGCATTATTTTCCCATTTTATATCAACCTGAAAAAGCTGTTAAAATAAAATAAGTTTATCACATGCACAATAAACTGGGAACTTTACTGCAATACCCATTGCATAAATGAGGCCTGAAAAAATGAAGGATCTTACAGCCTAGCAAGTAAAAACAAATGAAGTTTTGAAATGCAGGAATGAGTAAAAACAAGCAAGTAAAATTAGCACAGCTATGTTTCTCACACTTCATTCCACTGCTGTTGCTACAACGCTTTCTTCCTCTAGTCACATTTCTACAACGCAGTTTTTCCTTTCTCAAATAATATACAATCTGCAGCTAAGAAAATAGAAGGTATTCCACTTTTTACTTTGCTCGTGGGATTGCTAATCATATATTCTAAACCAGCAAGAACTAATACACGACTAATTCACTGGTCTTTACTAGCATCATTAATTCTGGCCAAGTTCAAGAATACTTGGGAAGAGAACTCTTTAGCCACCACACATTTTCACACTTAAGTCCACAAAGCTAACACCCACTTTGTGCAGTGCTGCTGTCAAAACAATGATTTCAGATCCTGTGTTATCAGAGGGTCATATATGATGTCTGTCACTACAATTAATTGTCAAGGAAATCTATAAGAACCACTCAGAGCTTCTAATATGAACATGGCTATAAACTCTACTTTTAATTCCTCAAAGCCATGTAGCCTTAAAAAAAAGAGGCACTACATAAGATGCAGGATCATTAATCTTATCAACCCTGACACCCACTGACGGAAAGAATACTTCAGTATGAGCCAGCTCTTTACAAACACAAGTGACATCTCACACAGTTATCAGCTGGCAATTATCCAGCCAGTAGTTAAGGAGAAAGCAAGTCCCTCAAGCCTGCCTGGCCTCTGAACTGATTAAAGTCTAAGACCATTTGGTGCATACCAAATAGGTATGCATACAACAGGGCTATTCTATACTGCAAGATCAAGAGAGAAAGTAAGAGAAAGCAAGGAGAGCCTGTGAGGCTCTCACGTAGCTCCTGAAATCTTATGGAGTAAATTTGTGAAAAAGGAATAGAGGATTCACCACATAACCTCATCAATATGCCTCATATCTCTCAGAGTAAAGCATTCTCCTGGCAGGAACAGGAGCTCACATTTTCTCCACTTACTCATTCTTTATTAAAATCCAATTTTAAAAAGTCAATTTTGGGAGTCATGGCTGGGGTTCCTGTGCTGCATAGCACAACTTAAACTTCAGATCAACAGAATGCCATCCTCTTGTCTCATCCAAACCACTGCTGGCCATGGGGTATCTCCCTGGACCGTACAACATGGGGAAGATTTCAATTAGTGAATCAAAGCAGGGATGGCTCTAGACCCCAGTGGTTACAGAATTACCTATTATGACAAAACTAATGTCTGCTGTTGGCTTTTACAGAATTTAACAGTATTACTACAGGACCGAGTCTAACACTGCAGGTTCTAGCACCTCAACCAAATTCCACCAGCATTCCATAGCCCAACATATGGCAAGTAATTTCTTCTTCCCTTTCTCCTATAGACTGTGAAATGGGAATAATACTTTTTATCTCACGGATTTACTGGAAGAAACATGAATATGCAAAGCATTAATGTGCAAGTATTATTTTGGTAACATCTCTACTAGCTTCTTGAAATACCCATACATACTCTAAGTCAGGTTATCGCTTCATGTTCTTTAGATAGCGTACATGCTGATTGGATACACTGGAAAAAAGAAATCAGCAGAAGTTATTCTAATGCTAGGCAGAAGTTATATATATACTCTAGTTAATCTCATCCTAGCACAGGCACAGTTTCTGCCTACTGTGATGCCTTCCTCTTTGATCCATCTCCTTCAGCTCTCATCCTGACCATCTGCTGCAGCTGCACAAAGAGTGTCTGAAGAGGCGCTAACATCAGGGATATCATAAACTGGTTACACAGTAACCCGTATCTTACATCCTGTGACTAGGAGAAGGAAACATACCTAAACTGCAATCTTAGCCAAACAGTCACCTCAGCTATCCTAAAACCAAGCTGATTTCTAAACACCATTCCCTGGTGGAGTTAAAACTGGAAATACTTGAACAGTTGCAAAGCTCAAATTGGATATGGCAGGGGAACGCTACTGATGTTCATGTTCAAGAATTAGTTTTTTCTCAGATGAATATTTCAAGTAGTCTCACTTTACCATATACTTCCCTGTAAACATCCTCAATAGGTAACAACCTTTCCACATTATGATATGGGCTGTTGAATACCACTGCAGAACTGCTTGGGGGGGATGGGGAAATATCAGATTATAACCAGGGAACCTTTAGTGAAATGAACAGTGACAGATGTCATGAATCAAGTGCAAGAGACAAAACACATGTCCAAAGATAATGCAAACTAAAATAATTTCAAACTATGCTGATGAGAAAGGCTGACAGTGCCCATTCAAAATACATACTTAGATGAAAACCTAAGGCTCATGCTTATCGTTAAGTCATCATTTTTTTCTTCCAAGATACATAGATGCAAAGTCAAAGACTCGAAGAGGAGGAAACAGTTACACTTTCCTGTTCTCCAACCCATTCAACATGAAGGAAAGGGTTGAGTTTTCTAATCGGTGTACCAGGCCTGGTAAGAACTGCAGAAAGCAATACCCTTCAGCGCTCACCTTGCCACAGGACCCAGGAGGTATCTGTTCCCACCAAAACGTGCTGCCACAGCACATGTTCCTTTGAGGAGCCACATACCAACGGGACTATGAACGGATTACTCAGCAAATTTTCTGCAGTTTGATTTCTTTATCTAAAATAGATTTCTTTATCCAAAGGCAAAGGCTGCTGGTGTAGACTGCTTTATGATCAGTGCATTTAAGCCCTTGACTAACTACTGAAGCAAATGCCCTGGGACAAAACCCTGTTCATCACTCATGAAGACAACTTTCCTAAACCAGACTACCTCTTACCTGTTCATTAAATTGAGGAAAACTGGTTGCTCATCAAGGTTAAAGATTGCCAAATAATCAGATTTATAACTTCAAAGCACAGACAATAAAGTTCATGCATGAAGATTCCCGCCTTCTCTCCAAAATTACACTCCCAATCCCTCAGAGCTGTGCTAACGCTGCGGGTGATACGACACCACCAAAGCAAGGTCGCTTCTGCCCTACTACTGTAATCTGCTATTACAGACTAGGATAAAACCATCACTCCCCGCCACACACACTCCCCTTCCTCCCCATCCAGGGATTTCTAGAGCTAAACTGATTTGCATTCATCACTCTTAGTCTGATTCTTAGCCTTCTCCCTGCCTCACACCCTCCCCATCACCTTCTCCCTCCCCCTCTTACAGCAGGGGATAAAATGACTGGCTCAGAGATGAGGCTTTATAGACTTGCAAGTTCCTGAACTGGACTACTGCAAATGAAGATGAAATCTTTTGTACAGCTCATGTCATCATGATGTTGTCAATATACACCCATTCAAGTGGAGAAGTACAACCTGCATCCAGTTCAGAAGCTAATCCCTCAGTTTCATTAGCTGAAGGGCATGCAGGGTTTTGATTTCTGTTTCTCTTCTGAATCACCTTCTGAAAGTCTCAACAAGGTCCTTGGAGAATTATGTTCAGTGAAGATAAATTGGGAGAAATTAGAAATTTATATTTTTGCTTTTTGTCACACCAAGGTCATGACCTGGTTATTTTAAACAGATGAAATTATGTATCTTTTGAACTTTTAGAGAAGATATCTTTTAGATGGAAAGGCAGGATAAGCTATCAGTCTAATTCAACAAGTGCCTTCAGCATCAGACTTCTTGCTTAAATCAAGTAGGAACAGCAACTAAGGTTAATGCTTATTTCTGCATTTTTTAAAGTAATTGTTATTATTCTTAGCATAATACCTTTGAATGATGAAGCTCAGTACCTTGTGTTCTTCTATCAGATTAAAAAACTGAAAATGGAGCATAATTGCATGAACTGTGGCATTACAGACAGCTGGAAGCAGCACAGGTAGATCCAAATTTCTCAGTATACACACTATTCCTGCTCTTGTATATGTTGTGTTTACTGTTTCCTCCTTTTCTCTGCTTCCACCATAATCTTCTCCATTCTACCACATTTCTTATCCTTTACAGAGGTTTTTCCACAATGAAGAGCATGTGGAGAACGCCATGGGCAAACTGGGGAAGAAAACAGCTGCCAGCAGGACGCATGAAGACAGTGACGGGGCAGCAGGGCTTGCTTCTTTCCCCTTCCTGTGTCTTCCCACTTCTACACCCAGAATGACTCATCACATCCAGTCACCTTCACCGGCTGCACTGCTGAGCCTACCCTGAGAACAAGCTCAGGCTGAAACCTTGAAAGATTCAAAGTATTTTTCATCCAGCAGCAAAAAACCTCTTTATTCTGACCCTCTCCCACTATAAGAAAAAGGCTGGACTCCAAGCATAGGGCCAGCAGGCACATGCTGAGAGGACTTTTAGTGTGATCCTAGCCAGCTAGGCTTGGTGCCTTGCAGAAACAGCTGCTTGCACAACAACGAAGACCACAGAGGACGTCACTGAAATAGCACCTTGCAGGTTACCAGGGTGCAATGGGATCACAAACCCTAGCATATTTAGCACGTTTTCACTAATATTGTTACTAAAGTTCCAATCCTAGTATGTGTGGTTTGTCCTAAGCTTAGTAGTCAGTCCACAAAATAAAAGCTGCACCATATCTTCTCTATAAAACTCCTGAAGTTGCCTGACCCATTCCTCCAAAGATAGATTTCAAACTCCATCAATCACAAAAGTGCTTTTAACACTATCCTGCTATCAGCAAAACTATTACAGAAACTACTCTCACAGAACTGATTTTAACAGATCTATGATAATCCAGGCATTTTACAGAAGAAAGGTGAATTCCTACACCCATCTTGCCCCAATATATCACAAACACATCAGTGCTTAGAGAAAAAAGTAGTGCAAAAGGGGCTTAACTACAGAAGTCTGGGCTGGGAATCTGTCCATGTTGGTCATCAATAGCTACCCACCCATGTTAAGTCCATTTTTTAGGCAAGCAATTTAAAGCAGAGATAAATGTCAACAGGGATCACAGTTTTCCTCATTTACGTTTGAGTGGTGGATTAGGACAAAGCCCCAGCCTCCCCCTCCTGTCAGTCATGCCATGTTTACAGCACTAGCAGATCTAATTTCGGGTGGTCTCCATTTTTAGTGCACCTGTTTGTCTCAAAATCACACAATCATGACCTTTAATCAAAAAGTAGAGGACAATGCCAACAAACAAATACTATCTATTAAATATCTGCATCTATGACATACCAAGAGCTTTAATGCCACAACATCCACCATCCAGTTCCTGCTGTCTCATCGATGACTGCTAAATACTTGGAGCCCAGCAGGTCAAAGTCCACACACCCTGTCCTGCTGCAACCTCTACCAATGTGTCAAACATGCATATGCACAGAAGCAGTTCTGAGAGTCAGCAATTGTAGAAACACTTCAAATTTATAATCCAAGAAGTCACAGAAACAAAGACCAAATACTAATTTATATATTGCTGATGTTCTCAGACTCCCTAAGGAAAACAAAAAACAAAGAAACAAAACTAAACAAACAAAAAATTGGTAATAGCCATCAGCAGTTTACAGTTCAAATACAGAATTGCTGCTTTAAATACCCTCACCCTCCACCCCTTCCTTATATCTCTTCCTGCTTGCCATTATTCACAGGCATCCCAAAGGGAAAACCCAGAGGCTAAGTACCTACACAACATGAGAATAAAGAGTGCATGTGCACCATGCCATGCAAGGGCATGAGCAGAGGAAGCTGCCAGGGGGACCAAGATACAAATTGCTGGTGTATGCACTTCTGTGCAAATTGGCACATTGTGGCTGCATCATGCTCTGTTTTACTACATAACCAGAAGGAATCAAAGGCTCCAAACTCAACCAAATCTTGCTACCAAGATCCACAACACTGCTACACTTTTCACTGTTTTTCATCCTGCAAAAATCTGACAATTAAGATCCTAAAGCACGAAACGATGGAGGCGCACAGCCAGGCTGCACCGCAAAGCGTTCCTGATATGCTTGCCTGCAAACACCCAGAACAAGTCACAGGCACAAAACGCTTGCGTCAGCTGTATTCTGTCCAAAATTTATTACTGAGCACAGCGACCTTCAGCCTTGGCATGGGCACAGAGCAGGGCAAAAAGTGTCAGCTCTGAATGTGGCAGCAGCAGGCAGGACCTGCCTGAAGAAGCCAGTGGGCAGAGTGTGCTGGGCTGGAACCAGGCCAGGGCAAGCTGAAGGCACAGGGTTCAGGCAAGTGTAGGTGGGGCCACCAGAACACTCCCAACGTGCAAACCCATGATTCATTAACAGCTTGACTGAAATTAAAAAGAGGGCAGGGGCTGCAGGAGTCAAAGATATGCTTTAAACTAAAGATCCAGAGTAATGAGCGAAACAAAAATCACACAGCTACCACGAAGGTGGGTTAGATTTCATTAGCCTCTTCAGAACCAGAGAGATTTGAACCACAACCACACAGTAATGAGTGAGCTCACAGGCATACTGGATGAAAATCTGAGCTACTAACACACACCTTGTTTTCACCCTATCAATTCCTTCTATTCTATTATTGCCCCCAACAAACTCAGGCATTACAGCCTTTCTCAGGAAGAGACCACCTGCTCTCCAGTTCCTAACTCTTCCTCTAGGCAGTCAGCGATGGCAAGTGCCATAGTATGTCATCTCCACTCCAGGCTGCTCTTTCCAGTGCAGAACAGAGTCCTTAAGCAGACAACTTGATCTTCATACAGTTATTACACATAGTTTCCTGTAACTGGAAACAGAAATAGGTTATTTGTGTTAAGAGATAAAACAAGCCTTAATCTCTCCTGGGAGAACAGAAAAAAAAAATAAAATCTGATTTCTCTTTCATTTTCTCCCTGTATCTCAGCAGTTAATTTAACAGTGGAAGACAAATTCATTAACTCACTGTTGCCTCTTTGAACGGAAGTGGAGTTTAAGAGCCTCTTAATACTATCTCTAAATTCCTTCCAGTTTTGGAAGCTTGAGACTAAACTTTGAAGACAAACTGATTCCCAGCATCACATCGCTTCTAGACCACAACCTGAAATTCTCTAAATAATTTTTAAGCGGCTGTTTCAAATACTGTGATCTGATGAAGAGCTCGGTTTCACACTGCCATTCTACAGCATCTGCTGTGCTCTGCCAGCAGCAAGTCCAGATGCAGGAGGAATTGCAGTGTACCCAAGATAAAAGTTAGAGAAACAGAACTAAGTCTGAAACTCAGAGAGATTGTTCAAGTCCATTATAAGATTGAAATAAAGTGCAGTAGAAGAAGAACTGAAAGGAAAAGTATTTTGTAAAAGGCAGTCCTACACTTTCAGAGACAATAAAAGCCATTCTTTTTCAGTGAAAGCACAGATGATCTTTGTTAAAACACTCTTACAGTAAAAATCTTTTTCCTTTCATAGAAATAGCAGTCAGATATTTTCTCATGTTTTGATTTTTAACTCTTCAACTAAGAAGAAACTATAAAAATGCCTTTAACATCAGTCCTCAAGGAGCCTGCAACATCCACAGAACCTTACACCTGCAATCTTAACCAGAACAGCTTGCAATTAATCTACTAATCAAATAAGTTCCAATCTCCCATGGGCGTAAGACATTCGCTGGGTTGCTAATCACTATGTTATTAAACATTAATGAAATGTTTTATTACTCTTGGCCTTCTCTTACACATGATGCA
Source organism: Rhabdornis inornatus (assembly GCA_013397075.1). Lineage (NCBI taxonomy): Eukaryota > Metazoa > Chordata > Aves > Passeriformes > Rhabdornithidae > Rhabdornis > Rhabdornis inornatus. Next base: position 216,227 of record VWZS01005939.1, read on the forward strand.
GCTGATGTTTCATGCAAACAGATTCCAAAGGACTTGCAAAACAAAATTGTTTCTCCTCACTGTCAAAAAAAATTATTTATTTAGTGAGCAGGTAAGTGTTGATTCCAATGTTTATTTTTCCTTTGTCTCAGGCCTATTGTTACATGACATGAGAATGCCTGATGTTACAAGTCATGGGGGGCTTTTATTTCAATTCATCTGACTCCCTCAGACGTGAGAGATTTGAACAAGGTTCAAATCAGAAGACACAAAATAGGGAAACGGCAGGTGAAGACTGAGCCATCAGTAGTAAAGGGAGAGTGAAACTGGCAAGCGGAATCAGCCTGCAGATGATTATTTGCCAAGCAGAATTAAATTTTCAAGAAGTACAGTTTCTTAATAATGAGCTCCCAGATAACTAAGCTTTTAAAAGGTTAAACATTCCCTGCTGACTTGAGAGGAAGAAGGTTGGGCAGCTCCTCCTCTGGGGCTGGGGAAATGGGAGAGGAAATAGGCTCAACTCCAGCAGTGAAGTTAAAACTGGAACTTACACTCCTTACCTTATGCACATACACAATAAGCTATTCTCCCCAAATTCACAGTGGGTTCCCCACGCCCTGGTTTGCTAAGTTTGCCATGAGCAGATAACAAAATCTATTAGCTACTGCTGTAACTAAGAAAACCACCACATGTGAATACCAGGTCTAAGATAAACCTAAAATAATAAATACCCTACCAAATTTCAGATGATAGCCCCACATAAAAGAATGTCTCAACACTCCTTTGTAGTTCTAGATATAAAACCAATTCAAGCTTTCCCCAAATACACATCTTCATATTAAAAGGCAGCAGCACATTCTTCCCAGAGCTGCAGAATAATTTCACTGGTTGATGCTTGCTAGATACAAACAACCTATCATACACTTGGAAAGTAAAAGCTAGCTATGTCAAAGTACAAATTTACTATAAGCTGTCGAAGAATTAATGTTCCAAGTTTGATAAAACAGGTTATCAGACTTCGTGCTTGAGGGTTTTTTTCTTAGTCAGCATTAGTGCTTTTCAAACACTGTCCCATTTTTCAAGAAATTATTTCCTTCGGCAAAAGGGTGTCACAGGACTAGAATGAAAAGATTAGGAGATCTTTACATTCACTTCTAGCCTAAATTGCCCCAAAAGAAAAAGTACAGAGAAAAAATAGTTTTAGTAACTATATGCATAACAAGGTGTGTTTTTAATGACAAATTAAAAAGCACAGACAGCTATGATTAGACTATGATTAGATTCACAACTCTGTCACACTAAAAAAATAGAGATCTCCAAAAAAAAGAAAGCTACAGAAAGAAATTATTTCGTATGTCACGTGAGCACCATGAATTTAAAGTGGCACACTTTTAGCAAATATCAAAAGGCCACACTACCACCTCATGGGCTTCCAGTTTCAGAGTTTCTCAAGCACCAGGTCCAGCTGGACTAACACAGCACAGGTGCAACCTAGTTACCATGAAGCCCAGTTCTTCTTGCCCCAGTATGTACAAAAATCATAGAATCACAGAATGGTTTGGGTCAGGAGGGACTTTGATATCATCTAGGTCCAACCTCTCTGCCATAGGCAGGGACATCTCCCACTAGACCAGGTTGCTCAGAGTCCCATCCAACCCAACCTTGAACATTTCCAGGAATGAGGCATCCAGTTTCTCTGGGCAACCTGTTCCAGTCTAACCACTTCCACAATGAAGAATTACTTTTTGACATCTAATTAGGTTAGGTTAAACCTAACCTCCTTCAGTTTAAATCCATTCCCCCTTGCCCTATCATACATGCCCTTGTAAAGAGTCCCTGTCCAGGTCTATTATAACCTCCTTCAGGTGCTGGTAAGCTACCCTAGGATCCCCCTGGAGCCTTCTCCAGGTTGAGCAGCCCCGACTGTCTCAGCCTGTTTTCACAGGAGAGCTGCTCCAGGTAGCTTGGTGAGCATCCTGACTTCCATCTTGCGTCCAGAATAAAACGAGAACTTGCACATAACCCTGCAGCAAGTAAATGGAAGAGAACTGCTGAAAACAAGCGACTGATGGAACAAAGATGGCTTGGTCAGGCCAATCATCCAAAGGTTTGCCAGCAGCCATCACCAGATGCTTCCAAGCAAGTTCCTAGTCATCTGGGACCCTAAAACCTGAAGACATGACATTTAACTTCTCTTCACTGAATCTGTGAGTTGTTTCCAAAAATACAATTGTAGAAGATAAGAGGCTCAATGCAAGTCAATCACAAATTAAATCAGAAATTTTTTCCTACACCACCTACCACCTTTTCAATAGACTATGCATTCTTTTGTGTTTAAGACACAGTGTTAGAGAGGATTCTCATAAGCTAATTCATTAAAACATCTACTGTTAATAATAATGCAAGTAGTGAAATCTTCACTGACCTCGCGGAGTATTTCCCACTACAAGATTTTATTTTCACTGATTAAGGTCTCCCACTACACATATCATGCAGAACAGACATGCTGTGGAGATGACCTGGAGTTGAGTAATGATCCTGCCCCTCTACTCAGCTTCACTAAGGCCACAGCTGGAGTGCTGTGTCCAATTCTGAGCTCCTCAGTCCAAGAGAGACATGGAGCTCCTGGAGTGGGTTCAGCAGAGGGCAACAAAAATGATGAAGGTACTGGAGCATCTCACTTATGAGGAATGGCTGAGGGGGTCTGGGCCTGTTTCAGCCTTGAGAAGGAGACAATTAAGAGGAGACCTCATTAATGTCTGTAAGTACCTGAAGGAAGGGAGGGTGTCAAGAGGATGGATCCAGGCTTTTCTTGGCCATGCCAAACCATGAGACAGGAGACAATGAGTAGAAACTGATGCATAGAAGTTCCACCTGAATATGAGGGAAGGACTGATTTACTGTGCCATTAACCACACACTGGAACAGGTTGCCCAGAGAGGTTGTGGAGTCTCCCTAACTGGAGATACTCAAGAACCATTTGGAAGCAATCCTACACCATGTGGACTGGGATGACACTGCTTTAGCAATGACCCACTGTGGTCCCTTACAACCTTGCCCATTTTATAATTCTCTGAAATAATTTTCTTGCCCCACACTCAACCAGTGAAAATATCTTTTTCCCCATTTTGACCCTTTTGCATTCAAAATCCCAGCGGTATGAAATAATGAAGATTATTGCCTGCTGAGGATGTGATACTGCCTGTCTTGCTTATGTAAGCAAGACAGTATCACATCCTAAACATTCTGCACACAAGGTTAGGTTAAAACAAGAGTCACTGTATCTTGTGCTCACTGTATACTTACATTCAGGAAAATTCAAATAAATTTTAAAGGTGAATCAGTTAAAACTTTCTACATTGTTTAACTGAATTCAGAAAGGTTTCAGACGCATTTATTTCTCTTGGAAAGTTCATTATCTACTCAAGAAGTCAGCTACAGCATTATCATCCACAAGCAGATCCATGCAGACAAGCCGGTAGGACAGCATGCCACAGCTCAGTGCTCCACCAGGAAGGGACTTTCTACTACCACCTGCACACGGCATTGTGCTTTTGGACTGTGTACAGGTTGTTCCCACTAGCAAAGAGGATTCTTTCCAAGAGATATTCTTCAGTTTAAATCCAAAGAAGAGTCCTTGCACTGTTTATCCTTCTTGCTAATTGATGGCCTTCATGCTGCCACAGAAATTGTTCAATGAATACACTGACTCTGTTATGCTTACAACATTCCAGACAACCCTCAACATGCCCTAGTTTTTCCTCTGTCTCATACTACTTTCTTGTCCTACTAGATCTGTTAGCCCTGCATGAAAGCAGATAACCTTTATGCCTATTATGCAGTTACAGAAACAGAGTCATTGCCTACCAGGAAATCCAGCACACTATCTGCAAACCACGTCCTTTCTTGCCCTTATGTTGACTTAATTAAAAAAAACAAATTAAAAAACAAAAAACCCACAAACAAACAAAAGAAAAAAGAAGATAGCACCAAGTTCTGACTATTTGCTGTGGCTCTTCAAATGCTGATTCCAAGCAACCTGTTGTGGTTTCCTGCACATTGGAAAATCATATTTCCATTTCATATGTTCTCATCCTGCTACTTTTGCAGATATCTAAATGACAAGTAGATAGGGTTAATAAATTCAGTACAATCACAGAAGTTCCAGATCCCACAGGACAGGCAATTCTAGCACAGGTTACTATGATGTTGCACTACTAGAAGAATTTAACCTAGAAAGAATATAGAACTACTTTTTAAAAAACTACAGAGCTTCTAATATCATTGCCCCAACCAAAGATTATTATCTGTTGTTACAGCTGTTACCACCTTCTAATTTTAAAACTCAGAATTGCTCACTACTTATAAAATATGTTCAGTAGAGCACTACAAAGAAAAAAAGTCCTCAATTTTAGGAATTCTTCAGAAATATGTGCTCACCTTAGTTCTCCTGTTCTACATTACATCCTGTTATGCCTGCCAGACTTCATTTGAAATGTGCTTACAAAGCTGCCCAGCATCAGAAAACAAAGCAAGTCCATCCACATAAGATATTGAACTGAATACTCCTAATGCTCTCTAGCCCATGCACTACATTTTAGAGTAGCAAACTGCTATGTCCTCATTTTCACACCTGCATACTAACTACTAATTCCCACGGTAGTAAGCAACACATCTTTTTAAAGGTTCCTCTATTATTTAACAGCAAACCTGAATTTTCCACTAAAGTGTCCACAGGCAATGTCAACATCCACTATGAAGTTTTACTCTAAAAAGGAAAAAAAATAAAAGAAAGGAAAAAACTCTTTTCTGTCCACTTGCAGCAAGTGCAACCGGTGGACAGCACAGCAAGTAGTATTCATGTCTCACCACAACACCCAGATAAGTTGCAATGTCCCACTTCAGGGACCAAGCAGCCTGCAACAAATTCTCATTTACAAACATGCTTACACTATTAAACTCATCTGGTTTAAATGAGATGCCTGTGTTCAAGCCCAAAACACCTGGTACAACCTTCATGACTCAATGTGCCTACTGAGATTAAAGGAGGATGAATGCAAAAGGGCCTGCCGACTCAGTCTGATAAGCAGATCCTTGGACGAATCTTTGAACAAAGGAAAAGAAGAGGATGAGTCTTTGAAAGACATCAACTTAAAGATTCTGTCTTCATCACTTGATAAAGCTTAGGAGGGAAAAGAAGGAGCTTTTATTGAAAGGGTGATTTTTGAAATTAAAAAAACCCCTGAAATTAGATCCAGTTGCTGTTTTCCACATGCATAGGTTATGCTTCAGTGATTCAGACTGGATGTTTATATTTTGACTAGTTAGCTCAGGACCTAAGCAGTCTAATCACCATGGCTGGGTTTTCAAAGGAACAGCACAAAGGAAGATGTGAAATGAGCACCTTTGTTGGGCCTGTAACAATTAGACCTGGCTTCAATTCTTTGAAGAACTAGAGAACATAGATGTCTGTAGTCTGCTTATTTGCATCATGACACACAAAGAGTCTCTATTACTCATCTCAGTTCACTGTATTAAGCACTACATGAACAAAAACCCACTCTGAAGAAAGCAGACTGCCTTCTCCTTAGTAAAAAGTCTGTAACATATGATAAAATATTATAAACATCACACCTCACATTTCACCTTAAAGAAGAGTCCCTTTTTTGCTCCTGGCCAAAAAAACATTACAAATGCTCAATGATCACTTCTTTGATATCACTCATTATATTTTAAAATAAGTATCAACACCATGCCAAAGCATCAAGGATTGTAATTAGAATGTTCCTTAATTAAATTTCTCATTATCTTTCTAGAAATATTTCTTATTTTGGGTTATTACAGGAGACAACTCTTACAAAACCACTCAAATAAAAATCAGATTCATTTTTATTTCCTTGGTAGATCATACAGGAGAGTCTAGGTCATCCAACAAAACCTCAGTCTACATTATCCTTCAAATTTAATCTTCCATTGTTCCAAATGGGCTATATTTCACAGCATAACGCAGACAGAAAATGTGACAGAAAAAACAAAGTGGAACAAAAAGCCCAAACAAGCTTTCCTCAAAAACATGCAAAGCAAAGTAGTAGAAAAGTAATTATTTGTATTGTGTAGGCTGGAAATAATTCCACTGGTCACAAACATCTCACCTTTTCAGTCCTCAGGGACCAGGAAGTATCCAAGTCACACGAAAAAAATGGCAGCATTGCTAATTTTAGAATATGCCCAACAGTCTGAACTGTCTCTGTACTTTAGATGCTTGACAAAATATTTAAAAGAGCTTCCTTTTATTATTTTCCCATGTCTTGGTACTACTTTTCCAAGAAGCAATGGGTGGTGCAAATACTGCCTTTAGCAGCAAAGAAAACAATTACCCATTACATGGCTCTCCAAGTTCTGAACACTTCCCAGGAGCATGCCCTTTGGTTACAGTGTCAGGTCTACTCAAGAAAACAACTGGAAAACAAAAATTACTCCCATTTTCACATTTACTTAAACCTTCCTCATTTTGTTTGCTGACTTGGAGTCAATCCTCTTCAAGGAAGAGTCACAAATTAAAAAAACTCAATAACAGCTCAATTAAAAGGTTTTAAACAAAGCGAAAAGCACTGAACTACAGTGCAGTGCTGGAGGGCAGGGCAGAGCTGTCTTGGTGAAACATAAATGAGAAGATTGTCCTCTTCTTTGCTTCCAGGAAGCCTCCATTGAGCAGCAGGTGGATCTCTTCTATCTTTTCCATGACTAGCATATTATAGGTTATCCCTTCTTTCCCACCAAGTGTAATAGCTGCCACAGCAGGATATTTGAATAACAAATACTGAACTCAAAAAGGACACAGAGTTTGCCGCTGCCTGATTTAGCAGCCATCCATTTTAAAGACAAAAAAAGCCAGTGTTCCCTGGCAAAAACTGAAGACAAATTATTTTATTATATATTCCAATCATGCTCCAAGACTGGAATGTTGCACCAAAGATAATTTAACCAAGTAAGAATTTAGTAAGCAAGTGAGACCCACTGGTAGGTAATGTTGCTAGATATAAAGACTATTTATGCTAAATCTTCCATAGCCAGGCAATCTCATGCTGTGGGTCTTCCAAAAGAGAATACATAATGATACAACCAAGAGCCCTGAACTATCTGCACGCACCAAACATCCAAGTAGTCTCAAAAGCACCATTTTTATCCCATCAAGCTAATCTTTATTTATATTCTACGCAATACTCTTTTTCCTAACTAGGAGACATGCGTAGAACGTTCCTCCTGTGACACCATTTCCACCCAACACCTGTATTAATGCCCAAGCTTTCTATAGCAGCAGCATTACCAAGCTCTCAAAAGCATTGGACCATCCTGCTCTCTGCCTGATCAATACAGCTTCTACTCCAAGATGAAAAAAAGATAAAACTAGCTTAGAATTTATATACAGCCTCATACACAGTCAACCACCAAATCCCTGAGCTTCAGAAGGACTTCAGGAATTTTGCTGTGACTTTTTAAATGAGCAAATTCAGGCTCCATTCACCAAATAAAAACTGCCCTTAATTCCCCACTTGCACTTGTTGCACATTTAGAAAGTCCACTCCATTGCCACGCTGTGACTGTCAGCCATTAAATATTTTATTTTTAGATAAGAATGAGAGAACCCAAATCTGCTCCACCAGCTTGTAATCTCCCAGCCTCAGAAATGCAAAGATATAGAGCCTCCATGGTAGCGATCCTGAAAGGCTACCAAAGATCTCTCCATAAAACACTACAAAATGAAAAACATTAAGATCAATTTTTATCTTTGTTACACAGACCTAAAATCCATGTCATAATCAAGGCTCCCTCTAAGTAGCAGGTGTGACCCAGACATAAAATTGATTTATAAATATAAAATAGAGAGGTTATCCCTATTGCATGCAGGGTTACCATTTTGCTATGCCAGTCCTTCTCAGGCACTTACAAGCTGCAATGTTAAAAAGTCAAAGGAAAGGAAATTATCTTTCAAAACTGAACTTAATTTGACGACAATCAAGAATTCTGCAACGTCCCAGCACACTCTTACAGTTATAATATGCTGTCAGTATATGGCAGAGTTACAGCTATTCATGTGCTTTAAACTATGCATTTCCATAGCTTGATGGGTTTGGAACTCTTTTGAACTTCACTCTCCACCCTGAATGTCATTATTTCAAGATAGCATCCATTTAACCTATGTCTCTCAAAACAGTCTCTAGCTAATTTAGGAATGTGTATATACAGAATATATATCTCATAGACTATATATAAATATATTAATTTTATGAAAATCAGACATACGAAATCACTTCCTCTAGAAGACCTGAGACACAACAGGAAATAAACCAAAGCATTATTGGAGCAGATGTATGAGTTATCTGAAGTAGTGGGGCAAAAGACTTTTTATAAATGTAACGTATCATCCAGTTCTTTTTGTTGGTCAGCAAGTTCACATAGAACAGACGGGTTTAATTTTAGTCTGAAGTTATACACTAGAAGTGAGCAAAAAGAGAGAAAACTGACAAAACAGCTATCTTGTTTTAAAGTCCCATCTTGGTCCTAGTCTAGGGAGTACCACAGAAAAACTCATGGAAATAGAAAAGCTCAAAACCCAAAATAAATACACCATTTAAACTCTGGCATGGATCTATAAAAGGCCTCATGCAAATATCCACAGGTTAGGAGCAGAAAAACCCTCAAGAGCTCTTTCGATTCCTCCCTTTTTAAAGAACACACTCCTAGGGCCTATTTCCCTACATGGCAACATGTGGAAACATTTCTCAACACACACAAAGCCACATCTGCAGATGAAGAGCATTTCCTCCTCTTTCCTACGCCAGCTGCAGCTGGATGACACTGCATTCCCTGGCCATTATCAGTCCAAACTCCTCAGCTAAAATGGAGAAAACTGAAATCAATGCTCATAGCACAAACTCCATTTCATCCTATATGCCAAACTGAAGACCTATTTTGCACTAACAGCTATTATGCATCCAATTCAGCTGTCGGTTTTGAAAACATTTGCAGGAGCAGCCATACCTACAAATAATTTTATTATACAGACTTCAAAACAATACGAAGTTAGAAATATGATTCTTGGAGTTCTTAGATCTTCTAGGCCACTGAAGTATGTCCAGGGAGGTTATAGCTGATACAATGAACAGTACAAAATGCTTTCTTCAAAGACTGTCAAAAGCAAGGGTAAACAGATTTTTTACCCATTAGGAAAGTTTGAGAAAATCGGAAAATGAAATTAAATACATGGTTGTGAGTGAGAATTCAGATCTCTACCCAGGTTTTTTGGCTGCTGTGAACAGACAGGCACTGCAACTGCAATTACAGCCAATGAATTGGCTCAAATAAGCTTCCAGGAGACAGCCAGATCAAGTACTGCTGTAAGAAAAGCTATTATCTTGGTAAATGTGTCTGATTTCAGGCTAAACTAAGTTGGACCAGAGTTACAAATCTGGCCTCTATACAAGAGTTAAAGCATAGATTAGAAAAAACCTCTCTGAAAGCAAACATAGCCCTCCAGCTGTTTAGGAGATGGAAAAACAACCTGAACACATGCCCAGGCATCTCCCATTCTGGAATCTTATCTGATAGCCTCAGTCTTAAAGACAGACTGCACCCTCTTAGATGAGGACAACTAGGAATACAAGGGCAGTTTTGATCAGGCTTGATTATGTTTCTACTGCTGCTTTTACAAATGCTCGCAATATTGCTGAAGTCACTGAAAAATATTTTCAGCCTTCCATTCCCACTTGTGATACAAACGCAAACCATCTCATTAGTCAGAAGACAGATCTATTGTTCTGGGTGCTCTTTCTGGCTATTTAACAATAAAATTAAGGTATCATTTAGAGAGTAACACCTCCATGACAGTGTTATGAACAGTGATTCACTATTCTTCAGATCTTCAAAGTAGCTATGTGCAAGTTCTCAAAGACTTAAAAGAAAGGTGATTAAATGTTACTAATTCTCATCACCATGTTTTTCCTTTGTGACTTTTTATTGCATGGGTGCTTCCAACTCAACTGAGATACAGTAAATAAAGGCATTCTTCTAAGAGAAGGCCTTAGAGATTAATGTTTGAATATTCAATGATCCTTAGACGGAGATATGAGAAAACTCAGCTAGCTCCCACACAGATCCAATTAAAAAAGGAAGTTCAGTCCTTTGTTCAGAGGAAACCTGTGCAGATAACAAGAGGTCACAGTAAAAGATAATCATGAATACATCTGAGCAAATCCAACCTCTACACTGTATTCAAGACTTTAAACACTGACTTAAGATGAAGATAGCATTCATTCCGAACCTCTGTGATAACTTTCAATTCCCTTCTAGAAGGGGTGAAGTAGCAGGGAAAGAAAGATCCAGAGTGACCTCTGTAACTACCAGACAGGAGTTTGTAGTAAAGTGGGGGTTGGTCTCTTCTCCCGGGCAACCGCAAACAGGATGAGAGGACACAGTCTCAAGCTGAACCAGGGGAGGTTTAGGGTGGACGTCAGGAGAAATTTTTTCACAGAATGGTTATTAAACTTTGGAATGGACTACCCAGGGAAAGTAGTGCAGTCACCATCTCTGGAGGTGTTCAGGAAATAACTGCATGTGGTACTTAGTGCCATGGTCTAGTTGACAAGGTGGTGATCAGTACAAGATTGGAATCAATCCTGGAGGTCTTTTCTGTAACTTCAATATCCACCTGTGTGCTTGGAAGAAAGGGCCCCAACTCAAGCACATAAAAAGAAAGAGTCAAGGCTTCTATGAGATATCCGGCAGTAACAACGGCTTCTCTTCAACTGTACCTTCAACAATTACATGACAAAGCTATGATACATGAGTCTGGAAGATGGATCTGCTAAAACATTAACAAGCAAGATGATGCACACATCCTGTCTGAACCTAACTAAGGGAAACCAAACCTGCACCAAAGAGACAACGATACCACATCCCTTAAAGCTTTACAACTGGGTTCCCCAACAAATATCAAGAGGCTGGGTGTCAAACTCCTGTCTGCTTGTCACTATATAGACATGACTATCCATAGCACAAGCTCACAGACTGCAAAACAAAAACTTGTTTTAACTCTTCTTTCAGCCAGGTTACTCAAGTAACTTGAGTACATCCCTCCTCAGAACAGCTCAGATACACCAACAGCAGCCTTAACAGACTGAAGTCCCCTGAAATGAAGCCTCTTCTTCCACTGTAATGCTACTATCTGTTGTATCTTCACTGGCTATGGATAACCAAGAGCTAAGAAACAAGCTGGGGGGAAATCAGATTAAGTGGAACTAATGCAACCCAATTTGAAGTAATATTCTCACAGTGGTCTGTTAACCACTGAGATTCTGAGAGCAGAAGATGCAAATCATTAGTTAACAGGTTCACTTTTTCACATGCATATTTACAGAATTATACCTTCAACCATAAGCAGAGACACAAAACCTATTAAGAAAAACTGGGCCAGGTCTAGATTTCTGAATGCTTTAAACAGAAAAGTCTCTTGAAAAGTTAACAGAACTTAAAAACCTAAACACCTAGTAATTTTTCAATGGAAATTCTTCCTTGTGGTTTTACATTTTTCATGGGAGCTGCTATGATCAAAGTTGTAAATAAGTTAACACAAACAGCAGATAAGGGCTACTTTGAAAAGGATCCTTTTATACTTAGCAGCTTGATATATCTGAGGCAGGAACTGAAGGAAAGCTGTTGCTTTTAGTAGCATTTCAAACAGCTCACAGAAGTACACACACCAACAGAGAAAGAAAGAAAGCAGAACCTCAACACAGACTTATTTTTCCATCCTGCTGCTTTATTGGGCTTTAAGGCTCAAATTAACACTAAGACTTTACATACCAAAAAAAAAACCAAAAAACCAAAAACGAAACAAAACAAAAAAACCCCAAAAGAAAACAAACAAACAAAACAAAACAACAACAAAAAAAAACCAAAACAAAAAAACCCACCAAAAAACAAAAACAAAACAAAAAAAAAACCCCAAAAAACCCCAAAAAAACAAAAACCCAAAACCAACCAAACAAAAAAACCCAGCCAAAAAACAAAACAAAAAATAAAAAAAAAAACACAAAAAAACCCCAACAAACCAAAACAAAGAAATATTAAATATGCAAATAGTCACAACATCTATTCCTTCCATAACTAAAAATAGGAAACAGCACTGCCTACTATTCAGCGGCCTCAGCTTTAGCAATGCAGTGCTTCACATTTATGGGCCATCAGGGCCCTAGTTTGACATCCTCTCACACTCCAGAAGATCTGCATATTTAAATAATTCAGGCAACTAAGCCAAGGGCACACACAGTTGGATGGCTAAACCAAGGCAGTCCCTTAATGATTTGACAGACTGGATGGCATGAATGGTTCCCATTACAGAATCTGGCTTTCTCCTGCTGCACATTTTATGTCTGCGTGAGCCGTTAACAAGAAATGTGATGCCTAATCTAGACTGTTTTGAAAAGGTGCAGTAGGAGTACAAACTCTCTTCATCACTTAGATTTCAACAGCCCAATGCTAAAAGCAGAAACATCAAATACTGCAATTCAGATACAAGAAATTTAACTACTTATTCTCAGTCACGTGTGAAATATTTCTAGCAATTCACACATTCATTCCATTAGGATTTCTTAAAAACCTTAATGGAATGACAGAAATAAAAAAATAACTATTTATACTAACATAGCACTTCGTTTATTATTGGTTTTTGCGTGATTAGACAGCAACATGACAGACTCTTAATCTGAAGAATATTCCAATGAAAATGCTAGCACAAAGGCACACCAAGAGTTTTTATGCTACCAGTATTTTCTTTTCAAGCATCACAATTAGGCTGTGTGACTTGAGGGCCTGCACTAACACATGGATGAAAATAATTGAAAATACTATGAATCTTTTAAACCCACCTATTGATGCTTTGCATAAGAACCTATTATTATGCATTTGTGGGATAGTAGCAGAAACACAGTATAGATCTGTGAAAGCCATGTCATTGTCTTTTGGAAATTTTGCCATTTGAAAGCACTTTAGCCCCAAAGTTTATGTACAGCTGCCTTACACTATTTTTTAAAGAGAACCATGCCTCTCACTGCTGCTAAACTTTTAACTGAAAACAAAATCCAAACCCCACCACCCCAAAAATATAACTTCTGTAAGAGTTGGTTAATTAAACAAATAAATCATTTCAGAGATTAATGACAAACAGAACATAGTTTGTGAACTACTCATTTAAGTATTGGGTAATTACCCAAAATCACATTACTTAATTCCTCACACTTAGTATGGAGAACTAGCTTACTGAAGGCAGAACTACAAACTGAAATGAAGCATAAATATCTAGATGGTATTTTATTTATTCCCTTCAATGACTTACTACTATTCCTACCAATACTATTGCCGTACATTAAACTGAACTCTAGACACACACATTCTAAAACCCAGAACAATTCAGAGATCTCATTTAAAACACAGTCATGCAGGAACTGCAATGAGGGAGTAGAAAGAAGAAGGAGCATTGCAAACTATCTTTGCCATCACAGAAGCTGTAAGACTCAACTCTTCAGCACTGACTTAACACTCAACTTCATTCTGGTCTGACCAATGCTGGGAGGCTGAGTTGTCATAGTAATGGAAAAGGAGGGGGGAAAAAAGAAAAAAAAAAAA